>JAHWFO010091679.1:1133510-1322756 GCA_023313115.1 Rhysida immarginata
TGAAGATTATATTGTTGTTTGGACTAAAATGGTCAGGTGACTTTTCCATGTTTATCTAGCTGGCTTTGAGCAATGCCACCTAAAGATAAGGCCTGGGCGCTGAAACGTCATACAATGTTACATCATCATCAGACGGGAAATTTCAGTGCTTATTATTGATGAAAATAGGATTAACAATGCCCTACTGAGTTGATGTAAGAATGTAATGACGTTTCAGCGCCTACACCTTATCTTAAGGTGGTATTACTTTGAGCCACCCGAACGACGTAACAGTGTTCTATTTTTACCATGTTTAGACTAGTAATTTCTAGAAGGTCGTGATACAAATCCAGATCATTTATTTATTAACCAAAGAACAAGTCAAGTCTGAGTTTGGAATAGTGTAAAGAGCATCACTTTTTTTTTTTTTGCACGTTCATGTAACCAGGAAAACTTTTTCCAGCGAATTATTTATATATTACGATTTCTAGCAACAATATTTTGGAAGAAAGTAGAAGTTATAAGTATACGTTTACAAAACGAAGTATGCGATTCAAGTCCTCGAAAGTTCCATGGAAATCAGTTTCATAATGATCTTGCTTTTTAAGATGAATTTCAGACATAAATTTCTCATCCTATTCATGAGCACATGTAGTAGACTATTCATAAACTGTATCAAAAGGCAAAAATGGTATAGTGTATCAAGTGTTTTGGGAAACGAAATTCCTCAAGTTATTTGATGAATCTTCTCAGACTTATGAATTAGCACAATATTTGCCAGATAAAAGACTTAAAAATGCTTGCAAGGTGTCCCTATAGTTGTGTTCATAAATGTAAAGTAGTTTTAAGCTAGGTGAATTTTTTTTCAGTTTACGTGTCCAAATATTTTATCACCCCACTAAGTTTCTAATATTGGTTTACCTGTTATTTGCTTATTTGTTAAATAATTAGATAGTAATCTACTGCTCAGGCTTGTTTTTATTAGTGATTATCGATTAGGTAAGCTGAGGGAAGTGGAAGATAATTTTAAGAAAGGAACGACCATCAATTTCCTTGTTTTTTTTCTCTGTACTGCTACATCACCCAATTTTCTCTCCTCTTCGTTTGAAAAGAATTAGATTTCCTCTCAACCGAGCTCAAATTGATGGAACAACGAGAATTGGCGATGTCCTATTTCAATCTCGGTTTTTCCAAACTCGATTCGAGAGAGACAGAGAGGGAGACAGAGGGCGGGTGGGGGTGGTGGAGGGTTCATTCCCTTTAGAAATGCCTTGACGACAGTTGTATTGTACAGAAACACAACCTCGGCTCAAGAGTTGTCCTATAAAAGGAGCTCGGGAGCAGACACCGTTACTGGGTGCAGGTCAATGCGGCCATTCCCGCCTATTGAAAACGCCTACGGGCTCAAGGCCATCGCCGGCATTCACGCATTCACGACCGACGACGACTTTATTCGAGAGAGAGAGAAGCCAAGGCTATTAAACCTCGCAGATCTCATCTGCGCGAAAATGGCCACTGCTGAAACTCGTAAATTTTTATGTTCTCGATCGCGTCAGCAGATAACCTCAAACCGTCGCTTCTGTTACCCCCTCGGGTATTTTGGAATCGACCCTCCCTCCCCCGCAGGCCCCCCTCTCCTCTCTCCTTGAGCAACGCGTTGCGCAAAAGGCCACCGATGCCACTGACCATTGTTGGTTCTGTTGAATTCCACGACCACAATTACGAGGACTTTAGTCCGCCTGATGGGTCTGTCAACGCCTTTGTGCTTCACTTTGGGCCTCTTGTTAGTCTTAACAGGGGTGGGAGGGGAGTTTCCGCTGTTCTTCCTCCTCCTCCTCCTCCTCGAGGAATGCTTGTAATTGGCAATGCCTTTCCAAAAGCACTGAACTCACAACTGACGCCCACTGACGTTCGCACGACTGATGAGTCAGTTGCCAAATTATTTTTCAGCGGCTGTCACCGGACGTCGTTCCAAATGGTTGCACTAAATTTTCCGCTGGAATCCGTCTGGAGAAGTGGTTCGTAATCTTTTCCTTATCCTAACCACCAGCCATAAAAAAATTGTGCGGGCGCCCTTCACCAAATACATATTTTCTCAAAAATACTATATTCGGTCCCAGGAACATTTATTATACACATAACCTAAAGCAAATGAAGCGAAAGCTGAAGTCTTAGTAAACACGTTAGCTAGACAATTATGATCTCCTTCAATAATATAACGATTTTTCTGGTTCGATTACAAGAGGCTACTGACTTCTTAGGGAGCATAATTTCGATTACAGCAACTTAAATCACGGAGACACGCAAGCGCACAGTCCATTGCGTGATTCAGCAAACCAAACAGTATGCTAAACAGCGCAAGAAAGATAAACGTTTCCATCGCCTTACCTGACGATTCCATTGATTATCGATATACCCGAAACCTAAATTTATTTATTTAAAATATTCTACAGTCAAGAGGATGCTTCCAGTCCAGTAATCGATATTGAATCTTACATCGATTTTTAACTTTTAGGCAAACTTGACTATAAAACTACTTCTAATCAATTCAACTGATAAATCCAAGAAAGGCAACACGAACGTCAGGCTCGTGAAAGAAATTTTGGAAATTGGCTGTTCCTCAAGAAGAACGTCAGTTTTCACGGCATATCACAACGGGCTTGCATGAAAGCGTAATCAGGTTATTATCAAAGGTTAAGTGGTGAGGTAGCATTTTCAGAACATAAATGGTGATGTGATGTCCGACAGACGATATTATTTAGGTTATAATAATAAAAACTAATTAACTAATTTTTATTTTCTACAATATTTTACTTTTCTTAAAAAAAGAAAAGGTGGAAAAACCCCTTTCGCCACCAGCGAGTGTGTTCACTGTGGTAGCCATGCATCGCTGCTACTGCCCTCCATAAATTATTTATTACGGTGGTCGCTGCTAAATATGGCCACCTTGGGATCATGCTTAAGTGGCCACGTTAACCAGTCGCTGTTTTAAGCGAGGTTACCAAAAGTACTTATTTTGTTATCCAGCAAGTCGAGCATGTGTTTTTACCTACAAATAGACAAGCTTGTTTTCTTAAATAATCATTTATATGCGTACAGTATCTTGTCAAAATAGTTTATTTAAAATATTGCCTAATGATTGTTTGACAATATTGCCTTCTTAAAAAATCATGAACATTAATTTGAACTTTTAAACAGCGAATATTATAGGAAATGAAAAGTGGATATTATAAGCGGAGTCTTCATTTATCCGGAGTAAGATGAGATTTAAAAGCAGAATTCATGAACTACCTCTGAAAAAAGTGGCCATATTAAGCGGAGTATGGCCACATAAAGCGAAAATTTATTACATAGGAAACAGTTAGAAAATTCCGGACCTAGCTGAAGTGGCCATAAAAAGCGGGTGGCCATATTAAAAGTGGCTACATTAATCGGCGATCACTGTACTAAGAAAAATAAAACTTGCCAAATTATTTCAATAAATAATTTGACAAGTTTTTTGAAAAACTAATCTTTGCAGAGTTAACGAAACTATCGGTCGGCTATACCAATCAGTCAAGCTGGAGGCAGACCCAGAACTCCCATAGTTTACACAATTCATAAGAGTATTGACTATATTATTGAATCTCTTGACCAAGGACTAATATGTTTTATTATCAATACAGACATCTCGAAAGCATTCAATACAATTAATAGGTCACGCTTAAATCAAGAGCTCGAGCAATTGGGTGTGGATTGCCACACATTAAATCTAGTACACGACTATTTTAGTGATCGGATAATTTACATCGAAAATGACCAGCAGGTGATTGAGTATCCATCAACCAGAGGTATATTGCAAGAATCTCCTACGGCCACCGTATTCTATGCGGCTGCGACTGCGCAAATCTATGAATTACCGTTAAATTGCAATATTTCCTCTTTTGTTGATGACAACCTGTTATAAAAAGCTTATCCTAACTCGCAACAAGCCCATGCTCTTTCCCAGATCCATGAGGACTTAAAAACTTTGAATAAATGTTATACAGAGCACGGGCTTAAGTTCAACGAGTCTAAGGCTAATATCTTACAAATCGACAAACAAAAAGAGACCACATTTCGAACATGTAAAGTGTTGAGCATCACCTTTGATAGTAGGTTGTCCTTCAGAGAAAACATTGAATTGTTAATAATTGATTTAAACCGACTAAGGTTTCTGATCTGCAGCCTATGACCAAGAATGAAATTATTAAAGTTATTAAATCTGTTCTAATTCCAAAAGTGGAATATAGAATCGTTGTTTGGTCGTCTGCCTCAAAGGTACAAATCAAGCGAATTCAGGCGGCTTATAATGGAGTCATACGAGCAGCCTTAGCACTCATGAAGTATACGTCAATAACTGAGATCTGTGACTTGTATGGTCTTCCAACCTTAAAGAAATTAACAGATTATGTGAGGCTAAAATAACTATTTCAGGCTATAACAATAATAAATCACCCCATACATTATGTCAAAGCCTAGCTGATGGATACTAGTAGAACCCGTGAAGCTCAACGCTATAAGCTTGTGCCTCCGTATGTTGTCTCTAGGTTTAAAAAGAATTTCTTTCCGTATAATGTGACTCGGTGTGGAATTTTCTTCCGCACGTAACTCGAAATCATGTTATCAATTGTACGGTTAAACATTGTTTCAACCATAGGAAACATGAGCATGAATCACTATGGCGAGCTCTAATTTTGTTTGAGTGATCTTTTAATTGTACACATCCCGGTTTAGGGATGCAATAATTAATAATAATAATAATAATAATAATAATAATAATAATAATAAATGTTTAAAAAGACTACCTCGTACTTCGGTAAGTATTCTAAACTACTTCATGGGCAAAAAATAAACTGCGCAGTTTAATACACAGGGTGTCTCACCTAAAGTGAACCAATAGCCAACTTCTAAAATACAGATCTGACAGAGTAGGCTACTTTCAATGGAAGAATTGTTGTACTTTATGAATGTGAGAGGCTTTATATGTATTCCATTTCCAAAATAACCGAAGGTATTTTCGAATAAGGAAGTCAACTTAGAAATGTGCAATGGAAACCTCTGTTTTTAATGGTATTTTAAGATTGTGTACAACATTTGAGAAATCTTTTATTCTTGGTGTGCTTTTCAATTCACAAGTTTTACAATGCTGCTCTGCCTTCTAGTGACAATTATAATAACCACAAGATGGGTATGGCTTCACCCACTATATTTACTATCTAGGGAGCTATGGCCAAAGCTTACTGCTAATATTTCTTATTGGTAATATGAAGAACGCCAATACTTAGGTTAGAAAAAAAAACAGAAATGGGTCGATGGAGTTGTTTTGTATCTGGGTGCAGTAATTTAAAGGGTAAAAAAATATATTTCTTCCCGTTTAACCTGGAATAAATTTTAAAAGAAAAAAATTTATCAAAAAGCAATGAGTTATTAAAACAAAGCGGAATGTAGAAAGCGATTTCGCTATTAACAATATCCATATATCTTACCCTGCTGAGCATCCACAATAAATATTAGATGGAAGAAGATGAAAAAAAAAACAAACTATACACATAAAATAATGACACTGGCACAGGAGCACATGAGATTTAACTACAGGAGTCAATATCTGTAGGTTTTCTTGAATGAGATCTGAATTAAATTTTTATTTACATAATGGTCTATTAAGTATTTGTAAGCTTTATGAGACGTTTCCAGTTTCATTTCCATAAGCCGATAGATGTAACGGATATAAACATCAACTCTATCCTGTTTTCTTATTAAAAATAACATGTGCCTTCACTGTGAAAACGTGAGCCGCTTGAGCTGAGTTAGCAAAGAGCCGTCCCCAACATTCTATTACAAATTATAACACCAGAATGCGTACGCATATTCCGCATGCGCAATAAAATAAAGTCTAAATCGTCAACTGATCCAACCGTTTAGGATATAGAGGAGGTGAAAATATGGTATGTTTGGATCTACAGAAAAGGCAAAACAGAAATTGTTCATCAATTTAATACTCCAGAGGTGGCGCAGATGTTTGTAACACGGGTGGTGGCGCGCGGGCTGTGAGACCGCATTTTGAAACTACTCTTTTTTAATGTTCAAAAATGAAATTCATGAATTTTGTTTTATCTGTTAAATTTTATTTTAATTTACCTCATTATTAATAGAACCTACTAAAAACTTTTCAATATTATCTAAAAAACGCAACTTTTAGAACGAAATTTAAAAATCCTTCTTTTTCCATTAAAATTAGACATGAGTATTTCAGGAAAAGCATTTATAAAAATAAAATAGTTGAAAATTGATACTTTGCACTATTTTTAATTTTCATACATATATACTTTCTTACATAAAAGAAAACCATTATACAAATGAATAATAGGAATCATTTCTCAGAGGGTAAAAATGCCTATTTTTTATATAAAAAACTAAAATAATTTTTCTCGGTATTCAAAATTATTTTATTCAAAACTAGTATAAATGGAGGTAAAATATATATGAAATTATATTTATAGAAAAGTTTATTGCTCTTGAAATTCAGAAAACATCATTAGTATACTTGCATTATTATTTGCGTTTCACTCCAAGCATTTGTTTTCAAATAAACGTTTCTAAGTAGGAAAACATTAATAAGCAAAAAAAGAGATTGGAAATTAAATGGAGAATATGTTTAGGTAATAAAAAATTAAAAAGAAGTAAAAAAAAAAGACTTTTACATCAACTAATTTTAGTAACGAAGTTGGTGGCGCGCGGTTCCTGAGACCGCACGTTCTATATATGTGAATCTAGGGAAGACATCGTGGATTATGACATACTGACTTCTAGAGAATACAGAAGTGGTCATTAGTTTCTTTTAAATTCATAAGAAGATATTCACAAAAATGTAATGATGCGGTTCCTGAGACCGCGCGCCATCTTTGGAGTGTTAAACGAAAACTGTTAAAACGTTATGTTCAAATAAAAACACTATCCATTTTATAAGCCAAGGTGTTTAAGAACAATGTCTGTTTCTTTCAATATATACACACCATACTTTCAATGCCTGTATCTCTTAAACGGTTGGAACAATTGAAAAAACGCCAGGTATCAAACCTTTCTCAAGTATTGTGTGCTATCTGAAAATATCAATTGCACATTTCAAAGTTGATTTCAATATTCAAACACTGAGTCTGTTTTTGTTTTTTTTTGCAAATGGAATACACATTAAAAAAACCCTCACATAAATGTACAATAATTCTTCAATTGAAAGTACTCTTGTCAGATTTGTATTTTGAAAGTTGGCTACTGGTTTCGTAAGAAAAACTTGGTCTGATCCAATTAAATTTTTAATTTCAATTAACAGAACTATGAAAATCTCATTGAACAGAGTGCAGTGCATAATTTTCGAGATATTTAAGTATTTTGGGATAATAATGCTCCATATTTTCTAAAGTTCAAATATTACTAAATTAAGAGTCCGAATAAAAATAAAAAATAAATGTTTGGAATAGAAGTAGAATTTAAAATCTGTTTATAAACTGTAGGTTTCTATCTAAAAATCAAAGCTGATGTTGAAATGACTTAAATGAAAAATTGATAACGCTATTTGAAACATGTTTCTCTAAGAAAAATTATATTTTCGACTTAATATAATTGTATGTACATCAGACTTTAATGGTATTTACATCTATTTTTCAAATTTTATAGTTTATAAAGATATAAAGATGAAATTTTAAAAACTCGCTCTTTTAACATGTTTGGTTTTAAATTTCATAAACATCATTATTTTTGTCTTTTCTACAAGAAAAATACTTACATCTCTTTGAAGAATAACAACCTCAAAATGGAACAAACAATAACATCTAGTTTAACAAATATCAAATATCCACGACGCAGGTTAAGAAAATGGAAGACAAATAGACGCGACTTCGAAAATAAACAACACTGACTTTACAACCTTTTTATAAATATAAATAAACAAATAAGAGGTGGAGTGAAAAATAGACTTTAAATTCAGTTACAGGCATAAACATGTAATAAAAAACAAGAGATAGGAGCATTTCTTATAGAATTTTTCCTTTGAAATTTATCGCCCAACCTTTACAGTTAAAGCCATCTACACTATTTCCTCGTCGTTAACTTTAATACGAATAAAACCCCCTAAGCAGTTGATTTATAATAACTCCGTTTTATTTTCACATCGCAACCATTTCAACTGGTAACACTGTCGTCGAGGGTCCTGATGAACAAGCATTGCGACCCTAAGCAGACTTTTATAATATTAAAGCTGGGAGTAAATAAAACCCCAATTACGTTTTATATTATCATGGCTATTTTTTTTTTTCGTTTCCTCCTGTTGATACATTCGCTTTAAGTGAACGGCATAAACAAAGCACTTCGCGTTTATATTTTCTTTTATATTCTCCCTCCAAGCACAAATTTTTTTATCTTTTTTTTTCTACACCCTCACCGAGGTCAGAATGGTACATCTCGAGGCGAGGTGGACCAACGTCAGTAACGGTTTCGCCTCGTGGGTCAATCACTGGCAATGCTCAACTTTTATCACGAGTTCCCTGAGAGTTTATGAGACGAGCCCGTCTCTTTTATGATTCGTTCCCCATGCACACCCCTTCTCCAGTGTTGGTGGCGTTGGCGTGAATTACCCAAAGGCCATCGTCACAACCGCAAGGACGAAAGCGTCCTCGGGACTAAAGAACTCATTCGCGGCTCTCGTTGGGGCGACCGCAGATGGACAGCGACGAATGACAAAAGGACACAAACCTACCCCTCACTCCTTTCACATCTCCAATGAAAGTTAGTCCTTTACTGATTCCGAAGACGGACGCTTTTAAGTTTATTGTTCCTAATCCACGTCTTCCTAGATTATATTGTTTTCCTAAAATTTTTAAGGTAGGAAAGGCTATGAGACCCATTGTCTCCAAAACTAATTCTCCAGTTACAAGTTATCTTAAGTTTCTTAGTAATGAGTTCGTAAAATTTGATCACACATTCACAGTGAAAAATAGCTTCGAATTAATTTCGAAAATTAAATATATTTGTTATTGAAATGCGGGTCTCCTTCGATGTTTGTTCCCTTTTTCCGAGCGTTCCTGTTGACTAAACTCACTATTGATTATCTTAGAAATGTCCTATCTTCTTCCAAAGTACATCCCTAAAAAGTCAATGTAAAAGTTCGTTTAACTGAAGTATGCTAGTATGAAAATTTCTTTCAATTCAATTCCAAATTTTATAAGTTGACCTCGGAAACAGTTATGGCCCATAGTCTTCGTATGGGCAATAGTCTTAGTCCGTTCATCGCTAATCTCTATATGAGTGAATTCGAGAACCAATTAGCTACAACCCTCTCTTATTACCCCCGTATATGGTACAGATACGTGGATGATATCTTCGCTGTTTTGACATCAATCAATGCGAAATTAGCTTTCTTCTCTACGAATTAGATATTAAGTTTCCTACAACCAAATTCACACATGAAATTGAGAGCAAAGAACGCCTTGCCTTCCTTTCCTAGATTTAAGGCATTGTTAGGGTTAATGATTGGTTAGGGTTCGACATTTATTGAAAACCTACCAACAATCATCGCTTGATTATGAACGATTCCGTTCACTGTCCTAGCCATAAATATGCTGTCTTCCACGCTATGATCTACTACCTTCCTAATGTTCCTCTATACTTAAGGTACCAAACTGAATTGACCATCATTAAATCTATAGCAAGGTTGAATGGTTTTTCAGATAACATTGTTGACAAGTTACTCCGTAGGCATAAGCTTCTTTTAAGCAAAAAGGATTCCACGAAGTTAACTCTAGAGACCACCAGCCCTAAATTTATTAATAGTATTTATGATCCATAATTACTAAGGACCTGATAAGGGTTTTTAGCGATTGTATTCAAAAGTGGGAATACCTTGAAAGAACTCTTAGGAAATCATGAAGATGCCATCACACCTTTGGAAAAGTAGCGGTTAGTTGGTTGATCTATTAGAATTTTTGGCGTCGACTACTAAGGTCATTTTGCGCCTTTTACACAAATTATATCTGTACGCAGCCCGGGACAAGCAGAATCATCCATATCCATGGCGGGATTAGAATCCACGACCACGTGGACTCGAGAACCGGAAAGCCTACGCCCTAGCCCCCTCGGCCACCTGGCCGGCTAGAAAAGTCGGAAATCTATCTATTTCAATATGATTTTTATGAGAAAAGCTATGTTGGTCAGAGCTCCAGAAATATCTTTAAAAGGTGGAAAGAGCATTTAGCTCATGTATAAAATGGCAGGTCGGACATATCGAGCATCGCCAAACATATTTTGGAAACTGATCATGATATTAGTTCAAATAACTTTAAGTTACTTAGGTCTGTCAATTCAATAAATCGACTAGACAGCTATGAGAGCATAGATATCCATAAAAAGAGATTATAAAAAGTTATTAAATATGGACAAAGGGCCGATCTCAAACTCTGTTCGGTTTGATTTATTGAATTGATTCTGAATTCATGGTTCTTTCCTTTTTGTATTTTGTTTACTAATTGGCCATTTATCATATATTTCTTATTTTTTTCTTTTTGGTCACTTTAGTTTTATCATTTTATTTTAACTTGTATTTTCTTCTATGTCTTTATTTTATTCATTTCATTATCATCTTAATTAACCAATTTTAGATTTTAGTGTACTTCGCCTCCCCTATTGACAAGATGTTTCCCCTTGGGCTCTTGTTCCATTGACCCATTGTTTTAACGTTGTCAATGAGTCGTTAGTATCCCTTTTCTTGAAAATTTGCTCCTCACCCTAGTATATATATTCTCTAGCTTTTGTCTTTCCGCTGAAGATGGGTACCTGGTACCCGAAACACGCATTCGGTATTTCAATTTTATTCTTTGTGGATTAGAAGCTTCCCCTTTTTGGTTTAAAGATAAGTAAATTAGTTAAATAAGTCAATAAGTTAAAAGTTCTCTTTTAAATTCTTATACGAAGAATTATTTAAAATAAATGAGATCAACAATACAGCACTTACTCTTAATGCATTTCCTTTCACTATTATTAATCCAAATCAAGTTTGGAAAACACGAAAAGGAAGCGGAGCAAATCCTATTACCGGAAAACGGATTCGCAAAATAGCATTAGAATAAAACCAGATTCCCATATGATTGATTATCGGCAAACCCATAATCCATATAGATTTATTGGTAGAGCTCGACAACACATAGGTTCCCTACCTAAAACGAGTTCCACTCTCCTGTAGAGTACAGATCAAACAACTTTAATGAATTCAAGAAAAGTTTTGCTATTGATAACTTGTAGCACTATAAAAACCAAACAGAGTTTCCAATATTTCTTGCAGGCATTCTACAATATCAATGTAATGATGAAGTTCAGTTAATTAATCACCGCCCGTTTTGCTTTGTAGAAGAACCTGTGACAGGGTATACCTAGCAGGATTTCACTGCCACCTCTCTGCGATTTTGTGAAATCGATGCAACAATGAACTTGCTTCTTAGGTGAATTACCCAATCCTGAATGAATTTAACGTGCTGAACACGAATGTCACATTGAAAAAAGTTTATTGGCTCTCGTTGCAGAGATACTGATGTATTGTCCGTTGTATAGGTGCTATTGAAAAGGATTAACTTCAGCAAGTATAATGGATTCTTTCTATGGGACAGCAGAGCAATCGATTTCTACTACATCAGACTGGCTTCCGAGAGCATCTTCTAAACCTGGAGAAAAGAATGTACAGCACCCACCATTGGCAGAATGACACAAATCATCATTCCTCCTTCTCACATCAAGGTCGCTTTGTAAAAATTTGGTAAAAGCCATGGATAAGAATGGGCCAGCATTCAAGTACCTGCACTCAAGTACACATTACTAAAAAACCGTAGCCGATTCAGCTTTTTCTTAGTCATATTCGTTTTTAGCACACTGTATTCATTAAGAAATGATTATTTTCATCTCGGAAGCATTAACTTTTGTTGCCGAGTGTAATTTGTAAACACCCTTACTTTAGATGGCTTTGTATTCTTGGAACTTGTTCTTTCTTATCAAGGATAGCGACAGTTGTTGTGGAGGATGTGTTATTTCATGTTATTTACCTATACGAAGACTTCACTTTTGACATACTTCCTACCCTCTCCTCCATCCAAAACGATATCGAAGAGCCTTCTTTTTATTGGCTAATGTGGGAATGCCATGTTTCATTTACTGAATGACAACCCAGTTTCACCGGAGATTTTCAAATTTACGCAACCAAAATTGAATTCCCCGCACGTTCTTCGGATTTAACACTTTTATACTTTTACCTATGGGGGATCCTAAACGATGTCGTGAAACTCGTAAAATCCGCTACACTGGCGACCCTTCTTCAGAAGTAATTGGAGCTCTGCAACATTGTCCAAAAGCAGTTCGCCCTAGTAATAAGTATCTTGAATCTCATGGCAAGCAGTTTGATTATAGAAGCCAAAGGTAACTCGTATTCATCTCATTTTATCTGAATAATTATACAGGAAAGTGACCAAAAGCGCCCCCCCCCCTCAATTTCTGCATTGTACGATGCTGCAGTATAGCAATGAAAGGTTGAGATAGTAGTTCATGGAGGACCAGCGCCCATGATGTTTATTAGGGTCTATACTCGTATGTATTTATGTTTTCACTATGTGCTTCCGTCTTTGCTGGTACTCCGTTCGAACGCTTCCAAATTTTCGATTTCCCTTTTCGCCATTCGACAGCTTAGGCAAAACGACAACCTGAAATCGTTGGAGGAAAAAATCGGTGAGCAGCTACTTCCGTTCAAAAAGTCACAAATAAAAGAGGGGACCACGTTATTCACAATACAATTCCATGTATAAATGGGCTGTGCATTGATCAATGCATTTCTCTTTTCGCTAATCTATAGCTAAGGCAGAAAGAAGGCTTGTGAGTTAAGTGACGTCACGTAATGGCCTTCCTTAGTATCAGTCGAAATTGGTTCAATGGTACGTATTGTAATACATTTTTCAATACATGTTTTCGATTTCAATTTGTATATAGTATCATAATATTCTTGCAATAGGAGTCATGTTACTGAAATGATGGGCATATTTTGGTTAAAAACACTTTTATTCCGTTTCTAAAGACTATATATTTTACGATTTAAAGTTCTCAAAAATGTTGAATTTGGCATCGCTAATTGCTAACGGCATTGCGCACTACTCCATTTATAATGAAATTCATATTCTTACATAAAACGAAATTCTGAATATTATCCAATTAACTTCAGTTTCAGGAACGTTTTTCTTAACTTTTAAGCAGTTGCTTGCAGAGGTCAAGCGAACGTCTCCCCGAGCAACTCTCCGCTCGACTACGCGCCTCGGTCTTCCCTCGTGATGAATTCCATCAGGGGACTCATAATCAAGGGAAACGAGATCGTTTTCATGGAGCGCGTGAGTGATCGAAGGGCCTACCAGGCACCTGATTAGGCCTATCGATAAGCGGCTTCCTTATTCTTCAATCTTTCCCTCCTCTCAACTCTCTTTTGTCTTCATTCTCTTGGGGGAATTCTAAAATCCGGCACAAGTGGCAACCATAAAGATTTCATTCTGAAGAATCAGAGAAACGATTGTCCACGCCCACAGCCAAGAGAGAATTTGGAAACATGAAGTGGAGAAATTATGTTTGGAAATGCCTTTAAGGGAGCAGGATCCGAAGAATTGTGGTTATTTGTCAGTAATTATTCCAGATTTCGTAATTAACTTAATTTATCGGAAAAATAAGACTTGCGCATTTTATGTAAAGAAAATAAAATTCTTTAGCACGAAGAAATGGATTTGCTTGTGTGAAGCGAAAGTAACATTCGATTGCCACTTTTTTCGAAATTCTTAATAAAAATATGGTGCTTTCTTGCATGACTGGCACCATTCGGTACTTTTACTTAGGTTCTTAAGCAAGAACAAAGAGCTATCACCGAGAACTTGCAAAAGAAAGCTGTATGGTAAGGCGGCAATTGATAATGATAACGTACGCAGTCGGAACTAATACTGAAAATCAAAGATAACCCAGTGGGAAGAGCATCGATTTCCGGAAAGTGAATTTGATTCTTGTGGGTTCAAAGATGGTGGACAAATTTCTGTAACTTTCTGAAATAATCAATGATATGAACCTTCGAAAGGAAAAATATTTGAAAAATGTTCATGAAAAGAATTATAATAAACCTGTTTACTTGTTCAATTTAAATTTAGATATTCAATTTGAAAATCGTTGGACACATACTCAGTAAATTTCAACGTGAACGCCTTGCAAATCTAGACAGAGCTCCCAGGGCTCCTCCATCCCGCGAAAAACTAACTACACCACAGCTGGTATAATTTTAGCAATCGTTCAATGGTGCGGATCTTCACCTGGTATACCTTAGATTAATTTGTCTGGGGAATCAATAAATTGAGTGGGTCAGGGTCTGGAAACGGGGACGGGAGAGCTGTGGCTCCAAAAAAATGTTCATTCCTGTTTCCAATAACTCTTCGTTTAGTACACACATTGGCCAATTTTCGAATTACAGCAAAATAGATTTGATTAAAATCATTTGCCAATTGCTGCCTAATTTATGTTCTGTTTCTCCGTAAAATCGTTTCAAATGACTGCGGTCTCACTTATGATTAAGAATCAATCTGAGTGTCATTTTTCCAATCGTTAAATATTCTGGATATCGAATCTTTCGAGAATCCATTCAGCAGCTTCATTGTTTCAATCGTGGCTACAGCTAGACGATTACTTGGCGAGTCCCTTTTCGAAGTGAGTTAGGTCCTTTTTTCCAGGCTGACGAAGCTCCATGATTAAATTCACAAATTTTTCTTAAATATTTGAAAAGCATACGCTTAATTCAAATAACTTCAACTATTTTTTATATAAAAGCGGATTAAAACAATTTCATGTTTCACACGTTCTTCTATCTCATTAGCCAATGTGTGTGTGTAACTTTCCACGTAATTCCCAACCACATGTTAACCTTGTACCGTTAAGATTATTTCAAATTATATAACCATTGTACATGGGATAAAGCCCTTGTAAGCTACATCATCCTGTTGTTAAAGAGGTTGCGATTGCTTGAATATTCTTAGATATATTATTGTGTATATGACTACATGCCATAATATTGTGTTGCCTAAGCAGTAACATTTTATTATAAGAGTATTTATTATTGTGTAAAACGATGCATGGTATAATGCTGGGAATGTGGAATAAAGAAAAACCGACAAAGAAATTTTTTTCCTCCAGAGTGGGAAGCCTAGAGGAAGGAAGGAAAAGACTCTAGTTTGGGGCCACTATCTTGCCTGCAGATATCTACAGATATCCAAATGTGTCCTGACTTCGGCATTATTTAAGTTTGTAATCGACATTATATAGTATCCTATTGTTTTACGTAAAATGAATTGAATTAAAACTGATGATATAACTCTGAAAATTCGAATTTCATGTAAAAGAATACGGTAATACAATAAAGTGTTAATACAATAAAGCCTTTTCAAGATAAAGAGAGCGTAAGTCGTTAAAACATAAAATGCTTTACTCATGAAAGAACAATGCAATTTCACGAAACAGCATTATACTCCTTCCAAAGCAGCAAATATAATCAATAATTATTCGACCTAACCCAAAAGTAATCCTTCAAGTAGGAGAAGATTTACTCGGAAAATGGTTCTCGAGTTCTTCCTTTCACGATCCACTTGAAAACAGATCGAAGAAGTTTGAGGTTTAAGAAAAAAAAAACGCTACAATTTTAGATCGGATCCTTTTGTTCTTTCAACATGCTCGCTTTCAAGTTAAAAAAAAAAAAAGAAAAAAATAAATATAAAAAAAATCTACTCAAGATCTTCTTTTCAAAAGAAGAAGGAGAAAGAAGAAAAAAAAATTTCTTCTTCTCAAGTCGATCACGAATTCCCATCGCTTGGCTTCAAAGATGATAAATGAGAGTCAATTTTCCTCTTTCCTGAGGAGATAACGAGAGAGATGCGCTATTACCGGCTGCCAACCGTGTTAGGGGGAGTGGAAAAGAGGGGGTTTAAAAAAACGAGGGGAGGTAGGAAGTTAGATTTCAGTTTTATAGATATAACTAGAAATATTATAAAAGGAGAGCAAATCATAAATTTTAAGTAAAGGAACTTTTCATAAATTTTTTCCCTCTACTGTGTTATGCGCAATTTTCGTTATACTTGAATAGAGAATTGACGGATGAAGTGTTTAAAAAAAAATAACTGATAATAAATCTGACATTTTAATCAGCAAACAATGTATGTGGATTTTTATCTCCACGTAAAACCAAAATGCATATTTTATAAAGAGGATTCGGGCAAATGCGAGCTGCGGAATCTGCAAACATTAGAGGAGAATAATGACGACAAAGCATTAAATAAAAATTACAAATATTTAATTAGCTATGTATGCATTCTAATCTTTATTTATCATACTTGCTAATCTCAGTATGAATATTCTTATGCATTCAAGAATTAATTTCATCTATTGGTGTCACAAAAAACATTCTAAATTATTTGGTTTTCCTTCAATTTATTTTAATATACAGTGCTGGACATAATAATAGGACCAGTCGAAATACAAAACACAAAATGTTTTTATTTAATTTTTTTAAATATTTTCTGTTTTTTAACGTATAAATAATTTAATTGTGAAAGGAAATAAAAAAAGGTTATGAGAAAATTCAGTTTTTTTTAATAATCTCTATACAAAGCAGTGGACAAAACTGCAAGACCACAATGTTTTTTTTAAGGAAAATAAATAATAAAATATTTTTTTCCAAAAAATAAATAATATTAATATTTAGTTTGTTTACCATCTATATATTTAAGTTGCAAGGGTGGTTCTTTCGACAGTTCGTTGATGAAAACTACTGCATCTATAAGATTCATTTTGATCTTAAATAAAAGGTCTTGGTCTGTAGATTTGTCAAATTTAGTTTTCCTGTCCATTTTTTCCATAAATTAGCGCTAATTTACAATTCAAAATTCCTTTAAGCGCATGCGTAATAATAGGATAAAAACGGACACAGTTTTTCATTATTGTTGCACGTTTAACCATTGTTGGCGACGGATTGAAACGTCACCTGACTATTGTCGTCTGAGCAATATCTATATAGTTAAGTTGCAAGGATGATTCTTTCGACAGTTCTTTGGTGAAAACTACTGCATCTATAATATTCGTTTTGGTCTTAAATGAAAGGTGTTGGTCTGTAGATTTGTCAAATTTTTCCTGTCCATTATTACCATAAATTACAATTGGAAATGCTTACGCTGGCAAACCAAACAATCCTCTCCACAATGGTGTCACAATCAACAGCTTTGTTACCATTGATGATCAAATCAACAACAATTACGTAAACAATTAATGACGATAACAATAAACAACATTACAGGGAAAACAAGATGGAGATGGGTTGTTTACCGACAAGTTTTGACGGGATCTCTCTAGTTTAAACTTAATACTTCAATTAAACGGTTGGTCACTGTCTGACTCAAGTTTAACAGTCTTTCACAAGAAATCTCATCTCATGCTTTTTTGAATGGCACATTCTAAGTCTTTTGGATGCATGGAGTATACGGCATGTTGTTCTAGATGAAACAGGAAGATTCAGAGATGAAGTGATGCTGGATGATGTTGAGCCAGTATCTGATGCCACGTTTGTCTCTTTCTGACACCTTACTAGGTCTTCCAGGACGGCAAACTTTTCCATACTTCTCAGGATTGTGAAGAAAAATTATGCATACCAGTCTTTGACCTGTTAATTAATGCTGCAATCTCCCTTTCGCTTTTCCCAAAGTTATTATAGGCAATAATTTGAGCTTGCTGTTTGTCAGTTAACTTTGTACCACGTCCCATTGTTCGTTTGCAGTCAAATCACATTGATTCTCTTTTTTATCAATGATTAAGCAGCCTGCAGTAAAATAAAGCACCAGAGATGCAAATTTTTATGGTAAAATAAATTATTCTCAGGGTGGTCCTATAATTTTGTCCACTGCTTTCTATAGAGATTATTCAAAAAAACTGAATTTTGTCATAGCTTTTTTTTTATTTCCTTTCACAAATAAAATTATTTATACGTTAAAAAGCAGACAATAGTTAAAAAATTAAATAAAAATATTTTGTGTTTTGTATTTCGACTGGTCATATTATTATGTCCAGCACTGTAAGTATTTGGTAAAATTAATAACTAAATAAACAAGAAAATAAGTGTGCATTAACAGATTTCATAAGTTATTTTAGGAGAACCAGACATTCCCTACCATTGTGCATACTGGGAAAAAGAAATCGGCCAATCAGAATTAACATCGCCTAATCTATAGGCATTAAAAAGATAATTTGACGACAAGAAAATAATCTTCTCTCCTCTTAGAGCATATAGGAGGCTCTGAGTTTAAGGAAATTGTTCGTCTTAAAAGTTTAGTTAAAAAAAAAACATAAAAAGTGAAAGGAATAAAAGGGTAAAAATTAAGGTAAAAAGTGGAATCAAAAACTAGTTTAGAATTATCTCCCATTTTTTATACTCTTTATCATTTTTACCCGGATTTTATCTCCACGTTTTAATCCTTTTTTGTTATCAAAAGTGATTTCCTCTAATATGAAATCAATTCGAACGATATGATTCCATTTCCTATCGAATGGCATATCACTTGCCACAAACTAAATACTGAAATAAGACGTGCCAAATTTCAACCATCTACATCAAAGTTTGTAAGACAATATGAAGAGAAGAGGTGGATATGATACAGCCAATAAGCAGCTCCATTTTCTGGCACTTAAATATTTAATAAAAATAACGATTAAATATTATTAAAATTATTTATACAATTCATAATTATTATACAATTACAATATCGGATTACGGTAAGAGAGATGCAGGACGCTGTAGACTTTTGTCGCTGCAGTCACTCTGTTGCCTTTCTTCATTTATTTTTTTTTTTACGTCGTCTGCTGTAATTTTGGCCCTGTGCCTCATTTTATCACGCAGGAGGTGGCAATAAACCTCCATCAGCTCTAAGAAATTGGACAAATTAAAGAGTGTGCTAAAGCCCTCTGCTGACGACGGCTCCTTTTCGCCCCCTTCTATCGTTCTCTCCCTATCTCGCTTTCTTCCATCTTTTTAAGAATAAAGAAACGACAAAAACAGAAAACATGGCCCGAAATAAGTATAAAGTCTCATTTACGTGTACATATATATGCATTAGTATTGTTAAAAAAGAGAATGTTATTCTTCCAAGTAAGCTAGCACCATCAAGAAGCTTCTTTCACCAACGATGGACCATTGAAAACAAAACTACTACATACATGGTGAACATAAAATTACCTGATAAAGAAAATTAATTAAAATAAACCTATCTCAGGTTGATATATAAATACGTTTTTGTTTTTTTTTTTTGCTGGTACAGTAGAAGCCGGAGCGATATAGATGGCGCTAACATCGGTCATATTGAAAATGGCGTCTATGAGAGAAACCTCAATGCATGCTGAGTACCAACTATGGGTAATTTATCAAAAGGTAGTTCCCCGCCACATTGGACATTATCTGTTTGTGAATTTCCCGATTCAAATTTTCCCAACCGGTGGTTTGGAAGAGATGATTCTACAGCATGGTCCCCACGTTCTCTGAATATAATACTTTTAAAAATTTTCTTATGGGGATGTGTAATGGAGATAAAGTGTTAGTACACCGGTCCCTAATGTGAACGCATTAAAGGCAAGAATAACGGATGCGATATTGACGACCACAGAAGATATGCTGGCGAATAAGTGGAGAAGTTGAATATCGTCTAGTATTCTCAGAGTTAGAAAAGCTGCGCATGTTGATATGTACTAACGATGTGAAGAAAATCTTTTTGAGATTAAAAACATCATACAAAAAACCGTACGCATTTATTTGACAGGTTTTTTTTTTAGCACATTTTCGTAGAAAAGTACATAAGTGATCGGTTTGTCAAGCTGTCCGTCCGTCTGTAGACAATTCCAACAATGCATTGCGGTGCAATAGAGAGAGTACATGTATTGAGTTGCTGGAAGAGATTAATTATTCTAGTATTGGGGAAAACGCGTGCTGAGCACATCGGTTCGGCTCTGCGCGTGGGGGATGCACGTGATTGACGATTATTGAAAGGGGAGATCGGTCTCTAAATCAAAAGAGTTTTTTTTATTCGTAGGGAGCTTATTATTTATTCCGATAACTTGAAAACGAATTAACTTTTTCACACTCTGTTTTCACCAATCCATTAATATGGACAGAGCACGAGAAAGCTTGAACGTGTGATAGCCAAAACGTGCTCTAATGGTACCATTATGATACCCCCTCAAAAATTTCCTATAACCAGATATGGCATGTAATATATCAAACAAATCGTCACGATGTGTCATGAACGGATATACAAGAGTAACTAGCAATAGCGACGTGCTCTAGCGGCACGTGTACTTGTAAGGATGTCTCATGAATGAATATGATGCGTAAATATAGTGGGAATTGTTTAGTAGTACGTGTTTTAATGGTACCATATGGTATCGTTGGAATTTTCAGGGCTAAGATATGGCGTGTTCTTGGACCTATTGTTATCCATAGCTTATTGGTATCAAGAGCATATTGCTGTTAAGCTAAATAGTATCTAAAACTAATTATTGTGAGACATATTGCTAATTGGTAGTAGTTAATCGATTGCTTCAATGGTAGATGATAACGTAGAAACACTTTAGTAATTGAATATATGAAAAATTCTTTATTAAAATAACAGATGCTTAAACATAATGCTTCAGCAATTGAGGCTCACTTTAACATTATGTGGGAATGCCTACAAATTAAAAAATCTTTTATTTGTTCAAATATAGGGTGATTCTGAAAAAGTGTGCATAACTGTAAGCAATGACAGAGGTGACCTTGAGTGACTTTCTAGCCCATTTTCTCAAAATCTTTCAAAGGGAAGGGTGTGATTAAAAATTGTTTTTAGACTAATGTGGTGTTTCTCTACAGGGTAGCAATCGGAAATTTTTCTCTATCTTTAATAGTTTTCGAGTTAACAAATGGATGGCCTTCAATTTTGGGATCAAAGTCAAATTTGAGTGCTGCAATGAATTTCCCACCCCCCTATTACTTATAAACCACACTCATCAGATCTCGCCTACCTGGCAGCTTTGAGATATCTGGCATGTTATCAGACTTTTTGGACACCCTGTATAAAGAATAACTTCACTCTCCATTTAACCTTTCAGCTCTCCAAGTTTATTCGTTTAAATTCTCTCTATACATTAGTTTACTTAAATAGTAATTTACAATTTAGTTTTCATATTTATATATTTCTCTAAAGTGTTTTAAAATGTAGTTTAATTTTATGTATCTATGTATGATGCTGTAACACGAAAATCTGCTGTCTTTATCCGCTTTGGCGATAAAATCATTCTTATTTTAAATTAATTTTCTTTATCAGACTGTATATATCTTCAACTATTTTTCCACGTAATTTCCAAGTTCATTTAAACTTAGTCATAGCGCTCAATGAGCTTCTGCATGCCTACTTCATAGAAGTCTGCGCCGGTGAGGAAACCACGCAGTTTTCACTTCTTCATTGTCGTGAAGCGCAGGCTGCCGATGAACTCCTTTAGATATCGGAACAAGTGTTATCTAACGGAATTCATCCAGTGATTATTGTAGCATTTACCCTAAACAACCTGTATATATTCAACAACCGGGTATTAATCTAGTTGTTGATAAGCGCCGATTAACTGCTGAACGTTTGATGGTTTGCAATTCCTATACGCTTTAATGTTACTGTAGGATACCATCAAACCGTTATGACTCTATAAAAAAGTGTTACTGACCATATTCATATAACATTTTTTGTTTGTACAGACCATTCAGAAACACTATGTACATAAACTAGGAAATTGCCACCAGGACCACGAAAGCGAGCAAAGAAAGAGGCCATATCTCCTCACCAAAGCCTCTTGAAAATAATTAAATTCTTCATAACATTTCTGGACTGCATAAGGAAACCACTATTTCCCAGGATAGTTAAAAGATTTAATCTAGCAAAAAATACTGAATTTTCCTGTAATTGTTTCATAAAGTGAATGGTGCAATAAGAAACGGGATTCATCCGACCAGTAAACCTTCTTCAGTCGTCGACGATCCAGTGTTAGTGATCACGGGGAAACTGGAGGCGTTTTTTGCGGTTTTGGGTGGAGATCAAAGGTACCAGGACTGACCATTGTCTGTTGTGCCCATCCTTGCCAATGTACGGTATGTAGTGCGTTCAGAGATTTTATTCTGCGATCCAGTGTTGTACTCTACGGTTAGTTGACGAGTCATGACGTTTCTATTCGCACGAATCAGCATTCCCATCATAGGCTCATCCCTTGGATCGATGAGTCGTTTGCGACCATAGGCTTGTCTCTGGCTGGTTGTTCTTGGTTGTTTAACTAGTCTTGGTAAGCCCTTGAAATGGTTATTCGGGAAATGCCTAGAAGACGTGCGGTTTCCGGAACACTAAGTCCACCTCGCCGGGCACCAACTATCATTCCGCACTCGAAGTCGCTCAGATCCTTTGTTTTCTGTATGGTGACGGTCAAACCGCATGCAATTGACAGGAGTGTTCTCGCTTTATATTGTTCACGTGACCAACTGATACGTAATAATTGCTATGCCAACGGATTTGCATAATCATGGGTGATCTTAATAAACTGTCCTCTCAGTGTATAAAGCACCAATTATAGACTGTGTAGTTTAATGTTACAGGATTTGTTTGCAAAAAAATGGCAAAGCATAGATCTTGCGAGGGAATAAGGAGGCGGCTCTAGTTAATCAGAAAACCAGAGGCCGCCTTATTCATCCAAGACTAAAATATTTTTCACATGTTAACTGATGCAGAAAAAGAATTTCCCAAAGTAGCAGAGAAAGAAAATGCCTACGAAATCACTATTGCCAAAACATTAGAAAGTGCTCAACTTGCATTCTTTTGCGAAGAACATAAAGAAATAGTAGCCGAATTATTATGTGTTCCTGTGAATGCGGCAGTTTTCAAAACAGTTTAATGGCGATGTAAAAAATTCTTCTTTTTCTCGAAATAATGAGGAAAACCGGCCTCCCGTACAGCAGTGCCCTCTGTGAGCTACCTCGCGGACAAGATTTTAATTGTCTCTAACAATGCTGCAATTGTTCGTTGGACTACCTAGCTTTCTTATACCATACTATCTACATAAAAAAGCAACCCTGTATCGAAGGATTGAAGTGTGGGCATCTTGAAAAATTATTATATGCAACACGAATACACCTTCAGAAATTCTCAAGCAGTTGATTAAGGCTCCCTTGAAATGATTCCCGTATTCGCATGCATTCAAGCACACGAATGTAAAGAATTTACGCACAAGAATGCACCCTAAAGAAAGTCGACCCATCTGGTTTAAGGTCCATTAGACTTTCACCTGGCCAATGTTAATCACGCATTTCTCAATCCGACTTTAATTTGAATGCAAGATAAGATTTTTGCATGAGTGAGGCGGAAGGCGTTGAAAGAATATTTCGAGGACGGAAGTGGAATGGAAAATGAGGGTGCAAAAAGAGAGAGAGAGATAGAGAAAAGACGGTGGATACAAACATTTTGAAAACAACGCTAAAAGAATTCTTCTCGCTCGGGCGTCCTCCCACCATTCTCCTAATAAGCGGTGCCAGAACAATGACTTCGTCTCGGCATAATTACCAAGACGGCACCGACGGTTCTTGCGCTATCCATAATGAATCCTTTAAGGAAGGAAGAAAGACAGACAGAAGGAAAAAAATACAAAAAAAAGAAGGTTCTTTGCAAACTCTTGAATGTTGTTGTTTTAAACAGGGACATATTTTTTTCACCATTTTCATTGATAACAGTTCCAGGCGCTCTTTTAGAATTTTTTTTTTGTCTTCTGATTAAAATGGAAAGGCGGCGAGATGTGAGTGCACTGGTGTGAATGTTAAGTGCCGTCTTCATGTAAGCCTGTGGGTGTTATTTTGACGAATATTTATCCTTTTTCTTAACTTGTGTATGTTTGCGGCAATGTTTGCGTTTGTATTCATATCAAAATTCTCTTCTTTTTCCCCTGAAGCAAACAATTATTTTTAAACAAGAAAGCAAAAGGGCAAACTCCCTTGATATATTGTATCGGCATAAAAGGATTTCCATATCATATCACTATAAAAATAAACTCTCACTTTCAACCGTAAACAGGTGAGCAATGAATTCGTAATTTAATTCCTAAGGCGTGACTGAATAAAAATTGAATTTCTACAAAAAAATGAGTGCGCAAAATTCTCTAAAATCGAGAAATGGTTCGTATAATTAACTAAACTGTTAAACCTACGCTGCAATAATCGAATACCTATCCAATTCTACCGGCATTCAATTACCTTCAATTAGTGTCGCATACAATGACGCTCGGCATGGTCAATTCGTTTGGATCGATTAACTTCGATTTCTGAGTTTTATTTTAAGCTCCGTAGTCCTACTTTAACCACTCAATAATATGTGCACTTTACAAGAATTAGCATCCAGAACCATTTATCCGGGTGTAACCCACCAATACAACGGGCCATTGCACAGAATGTAGGGACATCTGTGTACACGGTAAACACAATTATCAACCGTGATTTTCACAAGAGCCACGTTCATTAGTTCATGCCGCGCCATGTTCAGGAGCAACGGATCATCTGCCGTAAACTGTATAAACGATACCTGGCGGATGAAAAGTGGAAAAATACAAAAAATGGTACCGTGAATGCAAGGAAACATTTACAAAAGGTTTCATGATGGTGGCGGGATATACCTATAACGGCAAGATAACTTTATGCACAGTTGAATCAAAAGCCAAAATCAACGCCATGTATTATCAGCCTAATGTTCTAATCCCCATATTTACTCGTGACCTCTCCCGTGTGAACAGTACAGAGGTAAACAAGGTATGGCTGCATCAAGACAAGGCGTCGAGTCACACAGCCCCGTGAACTCGCCTATTCCTGAAACGCATGCAAAACTACCGGAGTCCAATCCATTCCGTTCAGCGACATACCCGCCATGTCGCCAGACGCATCGCCTATGGATTTTTGTGGCTTGGCCTACTTAAACGGGCCCTCGGAAAGAGACGACCGCGAACAGTGGAGGGTATTTGGAAAGCGTGTCAACAAGAGTGGTTACGATGGATGGTTACCACATTGAACACACTTGATGCTGGCGAAAGGGGTTTTTTCCATCTTTTCTGACTCTATAACTTGTTACCATACATGCCTAACAACCATCTGCATATCCACTATTAACTCATCCAACAAAATTTTATCGTTATAGTACCGGAAATCTTAAGGTAATATCAAATGAATGGGAAAGAAAACTTGGTTCTCCTCAAATAACTTTAGAATAAAAAGGGAGAAAGAAGTTCTAGTGATTGTTGGATTTGAATCCAAGTCCTGTTTGTTCACATGATTTCCAAAGCTAAATTGATACTGATGAGGATGGAGATTGGTAGCATTTTTTTAATGATCCGTTCATCGATTTTTCATGCTCTGTAACTTTACAACGATTAAACTACTATGAATCATGAATGATTAAAGATAGGGTTCTCAAAGTTATTCTACAAGAATCTAAAGTTATTTCGTGCACATACAGTTTTTAACATTTTACTGAGGAATCATCTTAACGAATCTTTATATAGAAACAGTAAAAGAATGGCTGATAATTTCAGTAATGATATAACTATGCGGATTGATGGGTGCATAAAAAAACCGTTTGAAAACTGCAGTAGATCGTCAAGAAATTTCATATCGTGTAAAAGCGTTAGAGGAAGACCAAAATGTACTGATAAAGAAACTGAAGTAAGCAGTCAATAAAAGAAGAGAAGATGATTATGAAAATCACAATTATCTAAATAGATGGTTAATGTTCACTATCTGCACATCGCGACCAAGGTAAGTGAAAATTTGACTAATATAACCCTCAATGCTTAGCCGTCTACTGAGACTAAATAGAAAAGGGGATATATATCAGTTCGTTAGAGGGGGGGTCTGGGCCCCCCCCCCCCCCAATCTTTAAAAATTAAAATTATTTACCTTGGTCGCATGATCAGTCATCGCGCGATGTGCAGATAGTGAACATTAACCAAATAAACTTATTCAACTAAAGAATCATCAGAAAATAGGATTAAATCAACGGATTAAATCAAGTTTAGCTTTAGATGACAAACATGAAGAAAGATGGGCGTTCGTGCATAACATGGCAGAAGCTAAATTTAGTTAAGACTTCGATGCATGTATAAAAAGCAAGCTTGATTATTCTCTTCAAAGTAAAACTTATCAAGAATTGGAAATTGTGCACAAAGAAACCAAAAACAATTTTAAGAAATTTAAAGAAAAGCTGATGAATACAGTGTGATTCAGAAAGGTAGGTCGAGAATGAAATACCATGTACAGTTTGTAGCGGGGAACAAAATTTTTCCTATAAACATGGGTCCGGAAATGCATCCTTACAGAGATAATGCAACTTGTACGAGGTAGGAACGGCAATGGTAGGGTCCATGTAAATTAGGATCTAAACATGTAAATTAGGATCTAAACATGTAAACATGCCATGGCCACCCCGGTCTTCTGACTTGACACCTTTGGACTTTTTTTTATGGGGCCACATCAAGCAGTTGGCGTATGCCACACCGGTCGACAATCCCGATGACCTTGTAGCTAAAATTGTTACAGCCTGTGGAGAAGTCAGTGATTCTCCGGACATCTTTACCAGAGTTCGCGAGAATCTCGTCCGCAGACTAAACACCTGCATCGAGGCTCAGGGGCGGCATTTTGAACACCTACTGTAATGTCATTTCTACCTCGTACAAGTTGCAGTATGTCTGTAAGGATGCATTTCCGGACCCATGTTTATAGGAAAAATTTTGTTCCCCGCTACAAACTGTACATGGTATTTCATTTTTGACCTACCTTTCTGAATCACCCTGTATATAACATGAAACGTCAAGTCTTAAAAATGAAATAAATGGCCAGAATTCTTTGCATTACAATGAGATAAGTAAAATTAAAGAAGAAAACATTGATTTAAAAAAAATCAATTAGAGAAGAAGGAACAAGAACTTTTAAAACTAAGAATATTAAGGAAGAACTGCAAACGAAGCCGGCTGAGTGTGAAGAATTAAGAAATAAGTATGTGGATTTCTCTACTGAAGAGTCTGACAATGAAAACGCCGATCCTAATTGGAATGAACCTCCAAAATGTAATCGAAGAAGAGCGTTGGAGGATCCGAAAAAACTCCGACGTAACAACAGATTTAAATGTTTTACAAAGCAATGCGGTTGTAGAAAGCAGGGCCAATCGTGTGTTGAACGATGTGAATGTGATAAAGAGAAATGTGATAATCGCGAAGATAGTCAAGAAGAAAGTAACGCTCAGATTTAAGAAAAAGGAGATTTCCTCACCTTGCAATAATAACACCTTTTCGGAACTGCTTATATCTTCAAGCTCTATCTTAATAGTTATTAGGTCCTTGGTTAAAACTGAACTTATTAAACCTTTTACCAGTTTTATAACCGGGTTTCTGAGATTTGCCATCATAATAATTTCTCTTCAAATGCCGAATTTGAGGCTGGAATAGATCAAAAGCAAGACACGATCTTTCTTCATGGATTTCGCGTTTGGAAAACTGTGTGGCTATAAATAGGAACTATTGTTGAGAAATAGTAAAAACGAGGCATTTCCATGAATGTTGTTATTCATCCCTACACTACACAATAATTTGCTGTAAGAATGGCTCAAATAAATCAGCTTTCGGACTTCGAGGGGGGTACACCATCTGGCAATCGGAATGAAGGATTTGGATATGACAAACGCCCGGAGAACGTCAACTGGCAAGCTGTGTACTTCCCACAATGAAGTTTGGTGGAAGATCAGTGATGGTGAAGGGGTGCATTTCTGGTTTGGTCTGGGTCCAATCGTTTCTACGGCTGGTCATCTGATCGCGGAGCGTTACCAAGATATCCTGGACAACTCCGCACACCTGTTCTCTGACCAGCACTTTGGAAATGGTTCTTTTTGTTTTTCAACACGATAACGCACCTTACCACAAAGATGGTTTGATGAAATGGGAGTGCAAGAACTTGACTGGACTGCAGAGATCTCAACCCCATCGAACATTTTTGGGATCTGTTGGAGGGCCGATTGGGTTTGTTTATCTACTGCTGTGATGTTTGGTCTCTTAAAATGTGAAGCTTTTTGTGAACCTTATTATTGCTCTGTCAAAATATAATTTATCAGTGATTATTTTGCTTTTCTAGACGATAATTGATTACCAATTTCATAATACTTCAAAAAAAAAAACTATCTTGCAATATATTAAAAAATTAAATTTTATTCTAAGAAAAAGTTCAATAGAAATCAGCTTATATTTTTCGTCGGATTTCAAAACTAATCTTAACAGCGAAAACAAAAACAAAAACGAAAAAACAGTTTATTGGAATTTTTTTCTATTTATTTTTATACACTTCTACGTAATTTTTTTGCGCAAACGAGAAAGAAAAATAGTAATAAATCAAAAGTTTCTATCGTGTACAAATATCTCTCTCTTTAACGTTTACTTTCCCCTTTCAGTTTTTCGCTTCCTACATCTGTCAAAAGTGCTCTACCGCAATTCAGGAAGAAGTGCATTTCAAACCTTATAAATCACGACCCGATTCGACAATCACGCAGATACACATACATGCCTACATAAATATACTTTTAGACGCGTCTCGCCTCTGACAGGCTTCTTTCCCAATCTTACCTGAGATTGGTAGCATGTGAAAAATCTCCCCCTTATTCAAATAAGTGTTTCGATTTGGGAGCAAAGGAAGGAAGAAATGGAAAATGGGAGGACATGGAAAGAGAAAATAATGTGGGAAAAGCGAATTTAGATCCATGTCAGATCAGTCGGGTGGGAGAGTTTGTCAACGAGTGAAAACCTGTGATTTGTCAAAAAGAACGGTGTAGAGAAATGATTGGTGTGCGAGGGTCCCATCACCACAGAAATTTTACTGAAGAATTTGACACGAACCGTGTAAAAGTATGGTAATAACAACAATTGTATATACTTTCGCAGCGTTTTTTCCTTCTTAATGTGGCAATTTGCCCTTTGTCATGCAAACAGCACGTGCCACAGTTTGCAAGGTTTTTTTTATATTTTTTATACTTCTTAAAGGAACATCAGATAACGACTAAACTATATATTAAAGGGAATGTTCACTCAAATTTTTACAGGTATATATTTTTAGTTCCTACACATTGAGATTCTTGTGATAGAATAAAAATACGAGGCCTGTCTTGAAACTATACAAACTATACAAAGTAATGTCGTTACAGTCAAGTGGGATACCTCATGGGTATTTGAATTTTTGTGCCTTCGCTGATTGCGCCAGTAGTTGTGAGGTTGCCATTGTACGAGGTAATCTATTACGCATTCGTCTAATTTTCGTTTTGACCGATATGACGGAACGCGTAAAGCAGAGATACTGCATTAAGTTTTTCGTCAGAAGCCTAGTGACTGCCAAGGCGAAGATACGAAAGACGCCATTGAAAGGTTCCTGATTTGAAAGTAAAGAGGAGATAGTGCAGAACGCGGATAGTGAAAGTAAAGAGGAGATAGTGAAAGATAGTGCCTACTTTGAAAGATATTTAGGCTCCAACCCTATCAGGCAAGCAACATTTTTTTCCTGGTCAAAAGGTCGAATACTTTCATTAAGGATACACGTAAATGAGATAAGGACCCTTCATGTTAACAAGACACACTATTACTGGAAACATATACCTCAATATCTTGGAACAATCAAGAACCCATATTTGATGGATTTACAGACCACTGTTATATTCCAATTGCATATATTTCCAAAAGATGATTGGCACCCTAGTGGTTTATCAAGTACACGTTGTCCCACAAATGACTCCCTCATTTTAAGAATAAATATCTCGGAAACTGAGATCGATAGAACAAATGGCATGTTTATTTCGAAAGCCGTAAAAATCTGATATGAAAGTTTCAAATTTAGTTACAAATGTTGTCGACTAGTGGCGCTGTACGCTGTAGTCGCAGTACGGAGTACGAGAAACAGGCTATAAACTGCCCTTTGCAAGCAGCCATTGCAATCACATGACACTCGATTCAAGATGTGGATCTTTCGAGCACAGATGGAGCAAACGAAGAATGAAATTTTCAAACCGCTATGTATAGCGCCACCTATCGGCAACATTTGCATCTTTGAAACTTTCAAGACTTTATATCCACCCGCATTTAAATGTTCTGTTTAATGCCTTTTTGATGGGAATTTCTAGTAAACCAGAAATTTCAGTTTATTTACGTTTTATGTCATTGGTGGTATATCAATCCTCTAAATTGCAATATATTCCAAGTAATATGTGAAGTTATTGCATAATAATCGTGCTTTAACAACATCATAAAAGGCATCGGTCTTTATTATCGACAGATTATTGCTATAATTCGTAGAATTCTAAGGAAAGAACATACATAACTTAACCATAACTAAATCTATACGCGGCTTTATATTCAAATTGTATTCTTTTTTTTGCTTATGTATAATAATATTTAAAGATAATGAACTACAGTTCCAAGAAGTTCAAATGCTTGGTCACCACTTCAAATCTTTTTTTGGAATGTTGACAAACCAAAAAAACGTGATACTTACTAAAATGGGCCAAGAATATCTCCAACGATTAAAAACCACATTAAACACTAGGAATAATTGTTTTTCGCAATTGCGTCCGTCTGACTGTAGGTGCCCTAGCGTTCGGACGCTTGCAAAGTTTTGAACTCCGTTTTCGTTCTTCGAAAGCCAAAGCAAAAGGACAGTCCGAAGATCACAATAAACAGAGAGGACCTATAATCATTAATCCTAAACGCGTTTTTAGGAATAAATTTTCATCGATGTTAAAAGCAAAGTTACTAATTCACGAAGTCGCTCGTTCCTTTGTCAATTTTTTATAGAAAAGTGATCGGTTTGTCCAGACGTCCGTCTATAGACAATTCCAACAAAGCATTGCGTTGCAATACGGAGAGTGGGCATAGTAAATTGAGGAAAACGCGGGCTGTGCACTTTATTTCGGCTCCGCGCATGCTCCATACGTTTTAGGATGGTTCGCGTGCAGGATGCATGTGGTAGTTATTATAGGAAGGGGAGATCAGTGCTGATTGCTTAAAAGGATTTCTTTATTAATATCGAGCTCATTATATGTTCTGTTTTCGCCAAACAATAAACATGGGGTAGCCCGAATTAGGTCAACAGCACGTGCTCTAATGACACTTCCCTTAAAAATATTCAATGCTAACATATGACACGTAATTGGAAACTTTCATTGCTAAGATCGGCCTCGGTGGCTCAGTGGTTGCGTGATCGCCTCTGATGCCCGAGGACGCGGGTTCGATCCCGGCCAAGGACGACGAGGATTTTTTTCAGGGGGAAAATCCTAAGATCACGCACTTTCTTCGGAAGGGAAGTAAAACCGTTGGTTCCGTGTGGTCGTTTGCCGGCTGCACTTTAAAGAACCCTTGCGAGGCAAAATTTGCGGCCCCTATAACGCCGTCCTGAAATGACCATGGCAGTTGAAAAGGACGTTAATACCAAACAAACCAAACCAATCAATGCTAAGATATGGCATGTAATATATCAAACAACTCGTAACGACATTTCATGTATGAATTTAACGAATAATTAATGATAGTAGAAACTGGTTTAGTAGTATGTATTCTAATGATACCATATGGTACCATTAGAAAGTTGCAATGCTAAGGTATGGCACGTAATATATATAAAGCTCGTAACGATTTGTCATGAATGAATATATTGAGTAATTAAGGATGGACGATTTTGGTAGTTGGTATTTGGTAGGTGTTTTAATGCTTATTATGGGAGACTCTTTGTTTTAGTTTCTGAAATCTACCACCGAGTGCAAGATGTATCATCGAGAGTTGTTTTTGCTTCCGGTTTCTCGCGTCGCCCGCTTTTTGAATAGGCAAAACTTCAGTAGTAATGTAGCAGCATCGATAAGTTATTAAAATAAGAACAAAATGAAAACAATTAATTCAAAAAATGAAAAGGAAAACCTGAACTTGTCCGTGATTAAGCAAAAGTTGAAAGAAAAAGGAGCTAAAGTATCAGGAAACGAAAATGAATTAAAATAAAGGTTAGTAAACCAGTTAAAGAATTGGTATATGCGTATTTTAGTATACCCAGGCTTATACTAATTCAGGATTCGTTAATAATTACGGAAACTAAAGATTAAACTAACAAAATGTTAACGCACTAGCAACATATATTTTCAGTATAATTTCTTATGCAAATTCCGAGTTATCCGTCGCTAAAAAGTTGGTTAAAATTGCATTTTAGACTGTTATAAAATTTTAAAAATTTATAAATTAAAATTCAAATATCATTGATTAAAATTTGATTAAAATTTAGTTGAAAGTTATTTAATTTAATCAAATTGCATCCTTCTAAACTGTAATTATTTTTACAAAGTTAAAGTATGCATACATCATAACAAAGAAATTCCGAGTTATCCGTCGTTAAAAAACAGGTTATCCGAACCGCTACACTGTAAGCTGATATCTTAAGCCCAAGTTTTATAGAGTAGCGGGCTTAAGCAACGCCTCTTTATAGGCTTAAGAGGTCAGCTTACAGTGTAGCGGTCCGGATAACCTGTTTTTTAACGACGGATAACTCGGAATTTCTTTGTTATGATGTATGCATACTTTAACTTTGTAAAAATAATTACAGTTTAGAAGGATGCAATTTGATTAAATTAAATAACTTTCAACTAAATTTTAATCAAATTTTAATCAATGATATTTGAATTTTAATTTATAAATTTTTAAAATTTTATAATAGTCTAAAATGCAATTACTTTAATACAGGTTACAATATGGGTGGACCATGATTTAGATGCCATCCTTGTACCAAAGATTGATACCCTCTCAAACCACACTCTTCATGTTTCCAAATTTTGAATTTTTACCAATCAACAAAATGGATAAAAATATTATTATGAATTTTTCATTAGATATAATTAATTCATGGTTTGATGAAAGATTTTCACATGCAAGTTTGAAAATTGGTCGAGAATTATTTCTCAAATTTTTTTAAAAAATTTTCAAACTTGCATTGAAATAAGGCTGGCATCTAAATCATGGTCCACCCATAATTGTAAGCTGTATTAGAGTAATTGCATTTTAGACTATTATTAGAAAAATTCAAAAATTATAAATTAAAATTCAAATATAATTGATTAAAAATTTGGTTGAAAGTTATTTAATTTAATCAAATTGCATCCTTCTAAATGTAATTATTTTTAAAAGTTAAAGTATGCATACATCATAATAAAGAAATTCTTTAGCTGGTTTACTAACTTTTCTTTTAATTCAATTTTGTTTCCTGGTACTTCAGCTCCTTTTTCTTTCAACTTTTGCTTAATCACGGACAAGTTCAGGTTTTCCTTTTCATTTTTTGAATTCATTGTTTTCATTTTGTCGTTGTTTTCGATGCCCCTACGTTACTACTCACGTTTTGCCTATTCAAAAAGCAGGCGACGCGAGAAACCGGAAGTAAATACAACTCTCAATGACACATCGTACACTCTGGTGGTAGATTTCAGAAACTAAACCAAAGAGTCTCCCATTGGGACTTTCAATGCTAAGTTATGGCATGTAATATACCTAACAACTCCTAAGGACTATTGTTATCCATAATTAATTGCTAGCAGCTAATCGCTCGCTTCAATATCTATATAGTTTTATTTAAAGTGTTTTAAAATGCAGATTAGTTCTAGGTATTCATGGCTGGTCTCGCTGTTGTAACACGAAAATGGGCTCTTTTTATCCGCCATGCCAGTAAAATCATTCTTGTTTCGAATTTTTTTTAATATTTTCACTACAGATTTGGATAGAGCACCAAAAGTAACTAAATGTCATTATATGCGCATGTCCTTTCTATTCGTGAAAATGGCCAAAATAAGAGTTAAAATTAATCATTTTGGTCCTTCAGATATCAGCGAGGCAACGAATGTGATGGCATGCAAACATGTGAATACACAAGACACGCAATGCCAAGTATTGATAGCAGATCTGATTCTGTGCGCTTTAAGCTCTTATGAGTAATCATGTCTTTCCAATCGTTTATATCTTAAAGCTATTGTAAATATTGTTATCCGCTTAACATCTCATATCTGTCCAAATAAAGCACTATTTGAAGCGCCCATCTATCAAACAATCAACCAACCGAATATCATTCAACTTCTATAATCTCTACATCTTGTTTTCGACAACTGTTCTCTTCCTCCATTATATCAAATTTGGTGACTTTTATTTATTTATTGCGGTTTATTAATTTAATTTATTTCATTAAAAGGAGAAAGCCCCCTACTTCAGCTACAGGGTATTCTAACTAAGATACATATTTGAATGTATAAACTTGTATGGTATCTTTATATGAAACCGATTTTCATTACATTTGTACTTACACGTTATCTTTGGAAGCTTTAAATCGTTTTAAAACTGATATGAATGATTTTTTTGCATTTCTGTTTTAATTTAATTAAAGTTTAAATTCATCTCAAAAAATAAAAGAAAACAAAAGTAGCAAATTACATTCAAAGAACCTCGATGAAATGAGTAGATACGAGGATGTCAAGAACAAATGTAGAGATTAATTTTCAGGAAAAGAGGATGAGGTGTGGTAGAGGGGAGGTAGGAGGGAAAAAAGTTTCTTGGTTAAAGAAATGAGAATGTTGAGTTAAGAAAGGAAAGGGTAATGCAAATGGATCCCACTCCCCGCAATTAATCTGCATTTCCTTTTTAATTAATGAGGATGCCAATGCCACCCGTCGTCGTCTGTTTCTTGCAAGCTCAGGGAAAACCGACGCTGGGAAAACCGCGGTTTCAATATTTTCCTTCGTCATCATTATCATTATCCTCATCATCCGCCTCTTAAAATCTTTTCCTATAAGCGAAGTCGTTTTCACTTGGTAGATAATGATAATGGTGGAAGGGCTCGCGATGGTTTACCACCAAGACTCTCCATCGGCAGCACAAAGGATCACGTTATCATAGAAACAACATGCTAGTATCAAGGGGAAGATAAGTCCTGGTGAGTAGAGAGAAAGGGTTGGGAGAAGTCGAAAAATAATTAAATAAACGAACAAAAAAAAAAGAAAGAAGGCGAATGATTAGAGTTCGTAATTAAGCCTAAAACCCATTTCTCCTTTCTTAGGGAATTCTCTTCCAAGAAAAAAAACTTTGGAAAGACGAAGGGGGATAGGGAGAAAATGAAGTTTCCTCGAAACGACAAAAGCAGATTCACTAAAAATTGGTTTTAAGGAGTGAATTTAAAATGCATTAAGGCATAAGGTTGCGCGCTGATTTATATAAGAGAATTGCATTCACCACTCACTATGAAGTTTGCGCAAATGAAAACTCCATTAGCCAAACTTTTTAATCGGCAGCTTTACGTCGAGTTCATTTTACACGAATCAAAGGAAACTGAAAACAAACAAGAAATCAGATTAGTAAATGGAAATAAGTCAACCGTCCTCTAAAGAAATCAAACTAACAAACCGAATATAATATCGCGTTTATAAACAGAGAGTCCTTAAAGTGGAAGATTTGAATTCGTTTGCTTCACAGCAAATTTATCTTATACAGATGATCTCCCATTAATCCATCAATAGATTACTAAGAAATATTTGTGATCAATAACGTTCAGGCCTGGTTCACCACGAGAGCTGCGAGTCCTACAAAATTCAAATAATGGCTAACGATTTTGATTCTTTAAGCATATCAAGATCAACAGTGATGATAATTGCATTATTCTTCAAAGTCTTCCATAATTGCATTTTAAAATTTCTGGAAATAGTGGATTTATACAGGACGATTGAAAAGTCGCGCACATCACAGCAAGCAATTAAATTTTGTAATTTAATGCAGCACATACAAAGAATGTTTATGATATTAAAAAAATTAGGGTAAGGGTCTAAGAACCCCTTTGGCATTTATTTCTCTTTTGCGCCTACCTACAGCCATTCATACACTACACAGAGTGTATCTAAACCCCTGTCACAAACTTCTGGTGGCGATTCCCCACACGAGATGAAAACGGGATATCAAATGGTAGTGTTTACTGATGAAAACACCCCTTTCGAGCATTCTTTCTCTGTTTACCGTAAATCTACTACATCTTTTAACTTAATCCACCATTCTTCGTCACACTCTTCTACCCATGCACTTGCTTCCCTCCGCTTCCTCATAGACCGCGCTCTCAACTTCTTAGTAGTGAACCAGGTCATTGTTCCCCTGAATTCCGCATTATCCGCTCCCTTGCCTCTTCGAATGGATTTTCTTCCTGCACTTTTCCCGTCTATTACGTCACAGAAAACTTGCCCTCCTCAATCCCAAACCTCCAGTTCCATTCCCGCCAAAGAAATGGGTCTCCATATCCTTCCTTGGCCCCCATTTCTTCCGGCTAATTTCCTTTCTTCAAATGGCCTCCGTATCTCCTTCCGAACTTCCACACCGTTTCCGTACCTTGAACTATTCCTGTTCCGGTGTATATCGCCTAGACTACGGAGTTTGTGACGAGTTTTATATAGGACTTTCATCCCGTAATTTCGCTCTCCGTTTTAAGGTACATATGACATAATTCCAGAAGAAAGATGACAAATCCCATTATGCAAATCACTCGCCATCTCTGGACACGTACCGAAGAAGCGATGTCCATTTTCCACCTTTGTAATGGCCCTTTCAAGACCGCAAGTCTGGAATCCATAGAGATTTTCAAAGCCAAGACTCATCTCCTGATCTTCTCCTTAACTGTCAAATGGATTTCGACATTTTTCAATATTTCTTCAGTTATGTCTATCAACTTTTATATTCTGTATTAGTCTATTATTTGTTATCCAATCGTTATTATTCTGCTTTTATCCTGTTAGTGTATTTCTATCCTTTATTGTACGCAATCTCTTATCTAATCTAGCTGTTTATTTAGCTTCTACTTTTATCCAGCCATTGTACCCAGACTAGATTGCTCATCGACATTATCAACCTATTCCTTGTGGTTTATCCAATCATATTATTCCAATGTACCATACTTTTGTATATAATGGCGTGAAGCCGCTTGTGTATATTCTTGATAAACCCGGGAATAAATGGCGAAACTAGCCAGAAACTCTGTTCTCCCATTATTGTATTGTAAAGTCTCTACCAATTTCATTGATAGAAGCACTACTAAGAACTCCCAATTTATTGATCAATTACAGAGAAGCGAATAGGAGAAAGTAAAGACAAAAATGTTGAAATACAGCTCCTACTATTTTTCCTTTTGTTATTGTGACCAAATTACGCATCGTATTGTGCAGAAAGAAACGAAACTGAGTGACGATGCTTCTCTAATTGAATCGAATCACGAAAATTCGAAACTTCGTTAAACTAAAACGACGCGATACCGACCGAAACCTGGAGCTGAAGGAATAATAGGGAGGAGGAAAAAATCTTTACTGCTACCGAGGCAACAGGTTAAACTGCATGATAGATAGATAAGGAGCCGTTGAACTCTTCCGTTACCCTCCTCCTCTTCCCTCTGGAAACGCTTCTCCACCCACTCACTGCTTGCAATCTACGTAATCGCATTTGCAACCTGCCATTCCGTCGCGAAGAGGTCAATCACGTTGGAAGCAGTGTTTTACCCATCCTTCAATTAGATTACTAACGGTGATAATTAACACGTGCCGTCGTTAATCAAACAACCTCTTCCTCGTACAACCTCCTGTGTTCACGGCACAGGGAGCAGTCAGAAATTCAGCTTGCCGATTTCGTAACCGGAATTCAATATAATAAAATGGGCCCTTGAGCGCTTCATCACTAAGAGTGTTGAGTTCTGTTGCACCATGAACATAGGAGGGCCAGGATTTGGCGAGAACACGTCGTGACATGTGACCAGCAGAGAGTGATTGGGTCTTCTTATGGGGTTTGTCAGGAAACGTATCCAGCCATTGTTAATATTGTATACCGAGAACAGTTTCCTCGAAATCAATAATATATGGCAGCTAGAAAGATTGGACAGGACCATGAAAAAGCCATGATTCAGCCCAGCTAAGACCTTAATGCCCATATTTCTGAAAACAGAATTTGAAAAAGTTAATCAGTTTTCAAGTTACCGTGCAAACGGCGGATGGACGGCCGGGTGAACGTACAGACCAAGGGTGCATTCTTATAAGTAGCTTTTACCTAAAGCTCCTAATAGAATAATTGATGAATGGTTTGTGAGGATTTATAAGGTAAAATGTTCGGTAAGTGGACTGAAATCTAAACGACAACGTGGGCTAGGAACACGCTCATATGCACCGAGAGACTTGTCGAGAAGCACCACCTTGCGGCAAACATAGTAAACTGAAGCAGATTTACCAGTTGTGAATGGCATATTGTGTGACTAATAGCGATTACTTTGAAGGTCAAGAAAGGAAGTTTGTGTGTATTTTCAGTTTCCTATATTTTCTGGAACCATTCACCGAACATTTTAGATCACCTTGTATACAGTATATGTAAGGTACATTATATGATCAAGTTTCCGCTATAACTATGATTTTACGAAAATTAATATGGCGTTAAATTTCCCGTTTAATTAGCCTCTACCAGAAATTTTTCTAGAGCTTACGGAATTATCCCACAATTCATTTCTACAGGCCAGTCCATTTCTTCAAAGCCTGTCTCCTAAAACCATTCCTGCACATATCTTGATTTGTGACAAGCAGTATTGTCATGGTCCAATCCCAAACTGCTGACACTGTGGAATTACCCATCTGATATCTGCTTCGCATTATTAAGATATGAGTCGTTTAAAAAAGCTCAACGTGGAACCATCACAGGATGCCACTTGCGGAACAAGTCAGTCCGTGAGATTTCCACCATTCTACAAATGCATCGTACAACTATAAGCAATGTGATTGCGAAGTGGAAGATCCAGGGAGCAACAACAGTGTAATCACGAGTTCGTCGAGTTCTTACACGTGTGATACAGAATAATCGAAATTCTTCTGCTGAAATGATTGCTACAGAGTTCAGAAATTCTGCTTTTTATGTTGCTAGCACAATCACCAGTCGTCGGGAACTCCATTCCCTGAGTTTCCACAGTCATGCTGGTGCACACAAGATCTTCATCACTGACAAGAATTCCAGCAACGTTTGCAGTGGTGTAAAAGTCGCAGAAACTGGATCATGGAACAATGGACTGATGAATCAGGGTACGCATTCTACCTGGAGAACGTTTCCTACCCGAGTGTGAGGTGTCCATGTAAAGTTTGGAGGAGATGGCATCATGGTATGGGACTCTTTATGGTTTGGATTGAGCCAACTTGTCTCTGTTAAAGGAACGATGAATGCTATTGCTTATCGAGACATCTTGGACAACTGTGCACTGCCAACATTATGAGAACAGTTCATGGATGGGCGTTTTGTTTCATAATGTCATTGTCATAATGCTCCTTGCCATAAAGCAAGATCTGTACAACGGGTTGAAGAAATTGATTGGCCTGCCCAGAGCCCCGATCTCAATCTCATTGAACACTTGTGGGATGAATTGGAACGTCAACACGAGCAAGACCACGCCATCCTTCATCCGTGGCTGAACTAACCAGAGTTTATTCTACAAATAACAAATGATATTACAACTTAAAGTTGAAGACTGTTGGAAAAAAATTTGGAATCATCGAAAGTTCAGGAAAAAAAAATTTGGAATCGTGCAATATTTAGTGTGAAAGCGATGCTTTACCTTCCTTTGAAAATGGAACAACCCATGAATTTGAATATTATGATGTTTTCTACATATTAGTGCAGAACTATTCTTGGGTTGCTTGGTGATTCCACAAGAACTTACTGGAGCAAAATGGATCCTGTCAAAAGAATTGTATGATGCCCTGAGAAACCGCACTCGTACCACTTTTACGTGAAAATAAGACTCAAAGAGAAGTCGCAGCAATTATGAAATGTGACCGATCAATTGTTGCTAAAATATGGAAAAAAATCCGCGAAGATGGTGATGTCAAAACAAAACATCGTAGCGGACGATCAAAGCAAACGTGTGCTAGGCAGGATAAGATGCTTAAAACAATTGCGAAAAGGATGCGAAACTCTTCATCAAGACAGTTAAACGTGGAATGAAAGAAACTTTCACGTACCAATGTTTGCGACAAAACTGTCCGGATACGATTAAACAAGATGGGCTACCGATTTAGAAAGGCAAAGGTGAAACCAAAACTTACTGCGTGTCACATAAAATTACGACTACAATGTGCTAAAGAACATTCACGCTGGACCTTAGAAGACTGGAAACGTGTGATGTTTAGTGATGAGTCCCGGGTTTACGTCAGCTGTGGTGATGATGATGGACGGTTTGTGTGGCGTCTTTCATCAGAAAAGTTTCCCAAAGATTGCCTAAGATCTAAAATGAAGTTTCCTCAAAGTATATGTATTTGGGGATGTCTTTCTTTTCATCGTCCTGGGCATTTGTGTATATTAAAGACCACTGTTAATACAGATGTTTACCTATTGGGAAGATAGTTCCATATTTGGCACGAAACGTACGTTGAACAGATGTCTCTGAATCGGTTTTACCGAACTCAATAACACAGAAAGCCGTGTGATGCCAACACCTAGGGAAATCTCTCGGTAACCAAATAAAACTTCAAAATGTCCCCTTCACAATTATAAGAATAGTGGCGCTGTAGATTGTTTCGTTGCTGAGAAACAGGGCCAATAAATGCTCTCAAATAGTCGAAGATAGTCGAACGGTCTAATCAGCCTAAAGGACATGTAGATAACGTCCAAGTGGCTTGATTTTTTAGAGAGTCACGTGTGTAATTTTTTTCTAGTCTTCTTCCTCTCAACAACGTAATTGAAGTGAACAACATATTAAAATCAAATTCATTTCCAGTTCAATGCAGTACTACTGTTCAATCTTGTTAGATACAACTTTAATGGAGAAGCTATCCATTCACATTAGGCTAAAGAATTGATCATCCCTTGCTATTAATTAAATTTTTTAACACAGACGAAAACGCGTTTGCATATTTACTTTCATTACGTATCCTTTGCATTTTTATTCAATTTTCTCTTTTCCAAAATCAGTCCGTCTTCATTTGCCCCTTTCTCAACAGCTTATTTTTTAACAAATCAGAAACACGAGCAAAAGACAGAACGAGCGAGTGGGTGGGGTGTGTGGGAGGAAACGCCTAATAGGTATAAATGGAAAATAAATGAACGCCAGTCACTTCATTGGGAGAAGCTTTAATTCAATTCCTCCATTCCGTCTGTTCGTTTTCGCAGGATAAATTTTTTTTTGCTTCCTTCTCCTTCCATTTTTTTTCTAAATTCGCTGCATTCCATTTAAGTCGATAGTTTATTGCATCATGCAAATGAGCACACCCTCCCGCCGTCTAACCAGCTACTTCTTCTTTTCTCGACTTCATTCCGATTCGTGATTGCATTTACCGGAAAAAGGAAAGGTTGAAGGGACGAAAGCAGATGAAACATGAATTTGTCCGCGTTGCTGTTGTTGGTAGAAGAGAACAAAATAAAAAGAAGAAACGGAAAAGCTTAGCAAAGCACGTCACATTCGATGGCTTCCAGTTAAATCACACGCTCATTGTTAGGCATGAGCTGCCTCATCACATGCTCATTAGTATTCGAGAAAGGACCGCTCGTCCGGATTGGTTGGACGAACGAGGAAAAGAGGGGTGGAAGGTAAGTTGAACCATGGTTTCTTCTAATTGGTTGAAAAACTGAGGCCGCGATCCGGACTGTCGTTCGGTGGGCAACGGTCACTCGGAGGCAGAGAGTCGGTTAACCAAAACCCACTCGGTGCGAAGGTTAAAATATGGGAAGGACGAAGCGAGAACATTCGTAGTGGAGAAATAGCAGCCAGTTTAGGTTTTCAAATACTGAATTAAGGCTGTGTCTAAAAAGTCCGACTGATGCCGTACGCAACTACACCTCATACGTTCATCATTCCAAGGTTGGCATTGTTGATTTTTTTTATACAATAATAAAGCATTGTTTTAAATAATGAGCTTCAATGATACAAAAAAGACCAAGCACGTAAATTTGTTATGTGATCTTAGACAGTCTACTAGATAGGCGTGTACTGATTAGAGAGTTTCCCTTTAATTTTAGGTGTAAAGTAAAGTCATAAGCAAATACTAAGATAATGCTCCAACATAAGATAAACATAACACGAGTTACATTCAAAGCTGGGCACGAGTTTTTGTATCCCTCTTCATAAAAAGTTTCCGCCTGTAATGTCAATCACGTAGTGACAGCTTCTTTCACTCAGTCATCGTTGTTGAATTTCATGGCTTCTTTCACGCAGCCATGTTTCATCTTTTTTTGCACCTGAAGTCGTTCATTGGTTGCCAGAAATTTAATAACGATGACGGAATGGAAGTGCCTTCAAAATGGTCAGTGCTATATAGAAAAAACAATTGAAGATACGGAGATTTATTTTAATATATTTTTGTTTTCTGAGTGCACTTGCTTTTTATTTGTATTATCAAACAGAACTTACTTTATGCGTGAAGGAAAAAAACACACCTCGTTTAACCAATCAGAAACATTAGGAACCCGAGCATTACTTATTCCTGGCATTCCCTTAGTGAATTTCAATGACGTCAACAACAATAAAGACTGGATCGAGCGCATTAACACAGGCAATATCATCGTGCTAGTCAGAATTTTTAAATATATGAATAATGGCAAACATATTAATTAAGCTGAAAATAATAGTTAACTCTCATGGAATTATAGTTACTTTCTTTGGCGGTGGAATTTCAAGAGAAATTTATTAAAATAAATATTTTAATTGCAATGATAACAACAATAAAGACATCACTTGCCCAAAGGCAGGCAGACTTTTTCAAGCATGTGAAATTTGTATTTTGAGAATCAGAACCGTATATGTTGAAAATGCGAGAGCAAAGGAAACTCATGCACCGGTATATCCACTTCTTTCGAATTATAAACAAAAAACAATTGGTATAGCCACAAAAGCATTGATGATATGACCACTATATTAGGCTTACTTTATTCTTACTCACAGAACAAAAATGCTCTGTAGTGTAATCTACATTCATTTGAGCATCATTTTCATTTATCTTAGAAATGAACGTCAATGTTAATTTACAAATAGATACATGCTAATTATCTTACAAAATTTCACTGAATACACGGGTGAGTCAAATGAAAAATGCAAAATTGTAATTAAAATCCGATTTTTTGAGTAATGAAAGTGAGAAACCTATTGAAATAACGTGGTGGGCTGAACCATGATTAATGCTTAACAATTCTGCAATTAAATCAATCGTTACTCGGCGATTTTCCAACACTTTGACTATTGCAATATTCTTTGGCGCCATAACTCGTTTGTGAACTTCACACTCAAGTCATGAACTTGCTGCTGTGACAAACATGCGTCACCATTCATAAACTTCTTTGGTGCATGTTTGAAGTGGGACGGCCATCTTTAAACAGCTGCTGTGACGTTGTTTGCTTGTCTCTACTTTCCTGCCACCTACGGGATATTTCTGCAACTCATTTTTAACGGATCTGCAGAATTACAACACTGTGGGGCGAAATTTGGAATTTTAATTACAATTTTGCGGTTTTCATTTGACTCACCCTCGTAAATATAACTATTACGATTATTCGAGAATATTTTTCCTTGCTTGGAACACGATTTGAACTGAAATCACGAGGCATGTAAACAAAGCAGGGTGAACAATTGTTATCAGTCCGCTTAACAGCGAACAGCGCTAAGGGAGCTGGTGACCAAAAATCTCCTTCAGACATTTGGTTTCTTCTCACCAGATGGCGATGCTAAGGGCTTTTTCGATGTTTATCTAGCTGGCTTTGAGTGGTTTTATTATAGAAGTAAGTTCAACGTTACAATCTTAGTGCTTTAACAATACATTATTGACGTCATGTTCAGGCCTAGTAGTTTCTAGGCGGCCGTGCTTATAAGCGAGATGGAAGCTGCCATGTTTCAGACACTCTCAATAAAGAAGTCATCTACAATCGATAATCACTTAGATTATGTGATGGGATGAACACAGTTAGCTATCTATAAATCTTGCACAGAATATTCCATAATTTTGGACTAATTTTGGAATCAATGACTATTTCAGTAGGGCAATGCGTCAATTCACCTTAATACATCAATTCCATAGATAAATAAGTAGTTTGAAGAACAAAACATCAATGTAATGAAATGGCTTGTTCTCCTTCCCAATTTGAAAACATGTGAAGATTATAATTACCAGAAATGTACTAAAGCAACTGTCAGTATCAAAATGTTCATAACTTAAATCAATGCAGAATCAGATACTTTGAACTGTAAGCTTGTTTTGAACTGTAAGTTATAAAATATTTCATTGTGTGAAGCGCAACTTATTACAAAGTTTACAAGTAATATATAGGGTGTCCTAAAAGTATCTTTTCACTTTTAGAAAGCCAGTAAAAAACGAAATAATCAAGGATGCGCAGGTACGATTTTTTTTTGTTCATAAAGAAAATGTCAAAGCTTTATTTAAGAATGTTTAGAAATTTCAATATGCGCACCGTTAGTCGCACACGATACACCAAGTCGATAAGAGATTTCTAACCAGATTTTGTGAAGCATTGGGGAATAGGCAGTCTCGATCGCCGTGTAATTCAACTTTTCAGTTCGTCATTTCTCACAAAATCGGGCGCCGCATACTATACACTTCATTTTAAAAAATGCAGTGCACATAGGCCTACTTGTTTTTAATAACGATTTTCTATAATGTACAGATACAATATTTCCCAAACATTTCTCTTGTTGTTTCTTTTGTCTATATTATTTCTTGCCTCAAATGAGGCATTATTTTCTGGGCAACCCTCGTAGCCTAACTTCACACTTTTTTTTTTATATAAATTTACCTTTTCCGCATCCACCATCATGCGATTATATAGTAAAGCAGATTAATGTCACGAACCGAATCTCCCAAAACGGACCACGCTAAAGAGTTTGCGGTGTTTTTCCAACGATTTCGACTTGCGATAACAAATCCGAATCAAACGTGATTAACTAATTTTGCCATTATTCGGTAACGGAACTCGATTAATTTTGGTGTGAGGTCTCTAAGCTAGATTGAGGCCTTGACCTTTGCTATCGAAGCATACTCTTCAAACACTTCAGTGGCGTCAGCAATATGGCTGATGCAGCCGCGTGAACGCTTCGTGACAATATGGCCGAAGGGGACAGATTCACAACTCCAATTTAAATAAATGAAGATTCCGGATGGTCATTAGGGAAGTTTGAGGGTGAATTATTTTCCACTGGCACTCATTTCGATGTCACTGAATTGCTGAAAGCAATTTCGATATAACTTGTAATACACTCATCTACTAATTCAGTGTTATATAAATACCATATTGCTCTAAATAAGACCCAATATTATATTAAACTTTCCTGCAAAAGATGCAGTGAGCTTATTTTCAGGGATCTCTTATATTTTAATCATGTACAACAAACTGCATTTATTCAAATCAATCATATCACTTTCAAATATATACCACGACTTCTTGCAGGCCACACTTCACATTGTTTCCATGCTTAGCACAATTCTCTCTACTAGGAAGTACTTCATGCCTCTTTCATGAGGTGAATGGTAACGAAGTCCCAGATTAGCATACCTCTTTGGCCACTTCGCTAAACAAGTACCAGAATCAAATCGAACTATTCCCTTATAACTTCTTGGTTTCAGTGACAAGACATCCAATATTATATTTCTATTCAAAACAGTCACATTTACACTTTGTGATCAAAAGTTTAGGGACACCAGCATTTCTGCGCAGGCTTCAGATAACAGAAATTAATAAGGGGTGACACTCCCCTTTTGCTATAATGTCAGCCTTCACGCTCCGAGGAAGACTTTCCACCAGTTTTTGATAGTAAGAAGCTGGAATTTCCCTTCATTCCTGCCTCAGCGCACTGGTTAGCTTAGCCACGAATGAAGGATGGCGTGGCGTGGCTCGTAGTTGACGTTCCAATTCATCCCGCAGGTGTTCAATGAGATTGAATTTGGGACTTTTTAATCCATTTAGGCCAATCCATTTCTTCAACCCCGTTGTCTTGAAACCATGTACAGACCTTGTTTTATGGAAGGAGCATTGTAATAAAATTTCATTCTTGGACAATGTGTGGCTACATGCACGTGCTAATTACTTAGCATGCACTTTGTGCTAATAGAACTGCTAATAGAAGTTCTTTTCCATGAAAAAGCATAAAATGGGGCGCTTTGAAAATTAACCCCTCGCAAAAAGAGTTTTCTAATACTATAAAGACCTTTGCAACCATTCATAAGAAGAAACCTGTTGAAGACGTCAGACTGCGTAATCTTATTTACCTGGTCAGCCTCCCATAAATAAATTCGCCAGAAAAACATCTCGCCAGAGATCGGCATGCTTTTGCCAAGAAACAGAACTTTAGATTCGTCGCGCAGCCTCGTGACTTCTTTATGAAGAAATCGACTGTAAGTGACATCAAAGTCCCTAAGCTAGGCATTCCTTAAGTACACGGGATCCTAAGAGCAACGTTCGAAAACAGCTTTTCGCGATCTTTACAAGTAGGGGAATTGAAAAATTCTGTTAGCTATGTTAAACTGAGTTTCTATCAAGACAACGGAGTCCCAAACAATAAAAGATCTAACTAGGACAGGAACAACAGAGAGATTGCGAAAACCCATGGTAGGTCCGTTATGAAGAGGGTATGGAGAACGCTTCCTATAAGCGACAGAGGAAGAGTCAAATCTGTTCTGTCCAGCGCAAATAATAACAAGTCAAGCAACCGAAATGCCTAGGACCGACACAATTTTAAAGAACTTAGGATAAAAAAGGAAATCATTTGTTTACTAAAGAAACCTTTGGTTGTTAAGATTAGATGAGGTTGCTAAGGAAGCTTCTGGCTGCTAAGGCAAGGCGTAGTTCTAAAGGAATTGTGCTGTCCAAAATGAATAAAAGTGAAGCACCCGAGAGGTAAATGGAAAATTAGGGCTTGTTCACACCCATGCATTAAGTTTCAGAGTCTATAGCGCATGTGAATGTGAATGAGCCCTCATAATGAAATGAGCGGCAGTTGTTGAAGCGTTCTATGTAAGCATCTATTATTTCGTCATATTCTATTGTTAAAGCGTTTCTACGTAAGCATGTACTACTATTGAAGCGAGCGATTAGCTACTAGCTATTGACAACAATTTGCCTAACAGTAATTAGCCATTGATAATATAAGACCTATGTAATTAAATGCCCTATCTTAGCATTGAAAATTCCCAATGGTACTATTTGTTATCTATTGGGACACGTCCATCCAGGGTGCGTATGGCCAGAGGCCGACGAGTTGGGTCCCTGGATGGACCTGGATTGATGACAGCCGGGGGGGGGGGTGAAAATTGTGTGGCACTGATGGTCGTCCATCCAGTGAATAGACGTACCTGATGTTCCTTAACTTCACAGTTGTGTGTCTAGTGAAGGCCCACCAGGCTACAGCCTCCCCCAACTATAATGCTTTTCAACGTACCATTGAACCAATTTGGCAATCATTATTTTTACGTTATATTCATTCATGATGCGTCATTACAAATTGTTTGATATATTACATGCCATATCTTAGCATTGAATATTCCCAATGGTACTATAATGGTACCATTACAACACGTACCATTGAACCAGTTTCGATTGAGTTTGAAGATCATCTCGTGTCTCCATTTAACTCACAAGCCTATCGAATGGCGAAGAGAGAAATGCATTGATCAACGCATAGGGCATTTATACATAGAATTGTACAAGTATTGCGAAAAACCTGGTCCCCTCTGTTATTTGTGAACTTTTGAACCGGAAGTTGTCGTTTTGCGTAAGCTATCGAATGGCGAAAACAGAACTCGAAAATTCAGAAGTGTTCGAACGCTAGTGCACTAGTAGACAGACAAACCTCAAAAGTTAAAAAAAAAATCGTAAAAAGTTAAAAAACTGGAGGTTTTTAAATTTTTGTCAATTTACTTTCCGAACACGGCTTATTTGCTATGTAACCTGTTGGAGTTTCCCCGTCGATGCGAAGGAACGTAAAACTCGTGAATCGATTAAAACACTAAAATTCATACAGGTATAAAAGGGCATCTCAGTAACGAGAACAGCCATTCAATAGAAGCCCTTGTCTTCTTTCTCCCCTAAAGCATTCACCCCCTTATTCTTTTTTTTTATTCCCTGGAGAAGACTTGTTCTCCTCTGTCGCTGTGTTTCACTTTGGTGCCTGAACTCGATTACGCAAAGCAGACCACAATTTCCCACTAATGTCTGGGAACAGCCTGCGGGGAGATGTCAATTGCACGGGTTCCTCCCGGGGGGGCTACGGCTTCGGCCTCATTGAAGTGCGGAGTGAGTCGTGAAGGCTCGACCCTCAACTGGCGCACTCGTTTTAAAGAAATCGCGCTATGAACCCACTCGGGGGAAACGTTCGAGATGAGAGAGAGAGAAAAGAAGATAGGAACCAAAGACGAAGAACATAGAGGTTATTTTCAAGAAGAGGCTTCGAAGTTCACACGACATAAAATAAGCATACGATTTCGATGCGGCAATAAATCAGAAGATCAGAAGACTTGTTTCGAAGTTCATTCGATTACGGAAAATTTGAATAATGTTTTTTTTCTTTCAAATTTTGAGTTTATGGTGCGTATAAAGCATATGTGGCCTTGTTTCTTTCTCTTTGTCATCCGAAATCCTTTGCAAGCGCATAAATCTTCATTTTTACCAGCTAATTACAATAATAACTGTGCGTCGTCTTTCGAAACCGCGATCTTTTTGTGCGTTATAGTAGAAACATTATTCGTCGAGTGCTACTTAATCGTTCCAAAACACGAGCATGATTTTATCCTCATGCCGAAAAATAGGAGCAGCGAGACATCAGCCATGAATACCTAAGACTAACTGTATTTTAAACCACTTTAGAGAAAACTACATAAAACGCTGCGGAAGGAAGAACATAAAAAATGCACGGAAATATCTGACACAAAACCTTGTAGCAACCCCCCCCCTTCTAGTTTTGTAAACTGTAGGCGACATTTACTAAACTGTGTGGTCCCCCGACACGGAAACACAGTATCCAACAATGGTTAGGAGATGGCATCCCATTCCTCGTGCCGCAACACTTCTTCCAAAGCATCCCAGAAGAGACACATTTCGTCGCAGGACTCTATCCCGGTTAACCTGGCCAGTTATGGCCCCTCTATCTAAGATTTGTAGCCGTGTGCGGGAACCCATCATGAGGCACGCCCACGCTAACATACAGCCTCCACCATAACGACCATGTTCAATGATGTTAACTGTGCTGGACCGTATCCCATGCTCTCTCCAGATGTGAACACTCCGAGAATCAGAGTCCGAGAACATGACCTGTTCTTGTATTCATGTTCCTTACAATATCCCTGGGCCTGTTCCTAGGGGCAGGTAGACTTAAGTAGCGGTCTTGTCTTGGCGTGGTGACTCTTGGACGACCCTGATTAAAGTGTCTGCGAGTGTTTCTATACAGTCAGAACCGTATCCACAGTCTTGAAATGACGCTAGTTGACACGTTCAGCGCCCGAGACACTTCAACCTCAAAATCGTCCAATAATTCGTCCTCTCATTTCACTCTCTAAATGGACACGATGAGCCATTAGCAACAATTATCGAATTCTCAATTGCCAATGAAAGTTAAAAACAGGTTATTTATGGCACGTGCACTATGAACTGTGTCGCAAGGTCAATGGGGTAAGTGTATTCCGTCACCAGTAATGCTGTCACCTGTTTATTAAATGTGCATTTAATGATGGTACAGGTCTATAGAATGGCCTTACCAAAGTTGGTTCTGATCGGATTCTGGAAATCCCTTAATTTATGGACACCAGTGAGCGTCACTTGTTGAAGCATTCTGGGTAAGCGTTTATTATTTCTTCATATTCTGTTGCTAAAGGGATTCTACGTAATCATCGAGCGTTGTAGCGATCGATTAACACAACTGCTTTGCAAAAGTTTAGCAAGTTAGTGAAAATATATCAAAGAGCTGAAATGAAATAGCTATTCTCATAAATTGTATTATATTAATAAAGATAACAAATACAAATTTACATTTAATAATTCAGTGTCTAGAATAAACAAATTTTAAGTAAGATAAATATTTAAATACAAAACCCCATTTGTTTCAAAAGTTTACCAAGACAAAACTGTGTATTAAAATAAAAAATAAAGTTTGATTATGTTAATATTTTGTGGGATTCCCTTTGCATCATATCACAGCTCGCAATCGTCGAGGCATTGACTCAACCAATTCACGGCAGTCTTCTGGAGAAATTGATGCCCATGTTTCTCTTAGCTTCTTTATCACTTCATCCGTAGAAATACAACTGGCGTGTTTTAGTTCATTCTTCATAGTCTTCCATATGTTCTCAATAGGGCTAAGATCAGGTGAGTTAGCTGGCCAATTGTCAATAGGAATGTTTCGTTCCAAGAGCCAAGAGGTCACTCTCTTTGCCTTATGTGATGAAGCATTGTGCTGAAAGAGAAATTCTTCATCATCAATATATAGTTTTCCAACATTTCAGTATAAACAGCAGTATTAACACTAGTTTTCAAAATGCAGAGCTGGCCTGTTCCTTTGGATGACATGCATCCCCAAATCATCACTTTAGCAGGAAACTTCATAGATCGGCGAGTACTTGCTGGACTGAATTCTTCACCACGTCTACGGAATACTGGAACTCCCCCATCACCAAACGAGACACAAAAGACAGATTCCATATAACCTTGGACCAATCCTCGGTAGTCCAGTGCAAATATTTGTTGGCCCAGTCGACACGACATTTGCGTTGCTTCTGATTCAATGCAGGTTTGATCTTTGGTACTCGTGACCGATAACCGAGATCAGTCAATCTTCTCCATGTTGTATGATGCGAAATGTCTTTCCCAACTTGCTGAGACCATTTTCTTGCCAGTTCTCTACATGATGAAAATCTTGATGAATGAACGATTTTCTTCAAACTGTTCAGATCACGTCTTGATGTGATTCGTCGTCGACCTGACCGGTCTTTGTCACCAGGAATTTTCCCATTGTTATCTCGAATGGCTTTTAAACATCGTGATATTACAGATTCTGATCTTTGGATAGCCTCAGAAATTTCTCGTAATGTTTAGCCTGCTTTTCGTTGCTTCAGAATTTGTACTTTTTCTGTCAGAGACAACTGCGATGCTTTTCCCATTGCAAACCGCAGGATACTACACACAATGCACTTTGCAGGTGTACTTAACTGCAAAACTGATGATAACCTCCTCCCAATAAATGGAATGTTCTATACGTAAATGAAATATGTAAAACTTGTTAAATTTTTGATACAAAACCTTGTTAAACTTTTGAAACGAATAGGGTTTTGTGTTTAATTATTTATTTTACTTGAAATTTGTTTATTCTAGACACTGAATAAATAAATGTAAAGGACATTTTTCACTCATTTTGTATTTGTTATCTTTATTCATATAATATAATACAATTTATGAGAATAGTTATTTCATTTCAACTCTTTGATATATTTTCACTAACTAGCAATTAGCTATTGACAACAATTTGCTTCAATAAAATTAGTATTGGCAATGATAGGCTTAAAACTGGTAATGACTCTTTTTTGATATATTACATGGCATATCTTAACAATGAAAATTTCCAATTTCCCGTATCATAAGAGCACCACTGACGGAATTTCGACCATCTTGATTAGGGATTGTTGAAATAAAGTCTCGTTCGACCTTGTAAAATTTTACTTTAGGGGAATAAAGGAAATACACATAATCTTTCATTAATTACATTTCCCCGTTTCTTAATAATATCAACGAAGAATGTCTTTACAAGTATGTATAACTATCCTCCGAGTCTGTTGACCTTTTGACCCAGAAGCATTTGACCGATTTTGACCTTCAAAGAGCACCGCTTGTCTTCACTTTATGATGAAGAGAGAAATACATCGACCAATGCATACACGAGTTATACATAAAATTGTACAGTGAAAAATGTGTTCTCTTTTATTTGTGACCTTTTGACCTGGATATAGTTCACAGATGTTTTCCACCAACGAATAAAGGCTGTCGTTTTATCTAAGCTGTTGAATCCAACGCACATTGTTAAAGCGTAAGTCCCTATCGGTCTTAAAAATGGGTCCTTATATTCCCTCAACAACTATGACCTAATAAAGTCATCTCGGATGGTGCTTTCTGGATCCTAATGTTTTAGTGAATAAGCATCTCTCTACAACATTTCTTCACAATAAACTCGCTATTTCAACGTCAGTGCTTCCATTCGGAAATGGAAATTGAAAAACTAGGGTGTGCAACAATGATTCATGTAGAGACCTTGTATAACTGAAGACGGTGTAAGGCCATTTTTTTTAACGCAATGAAAAACTGTGTTGCCATTAGAACCCAAGTCTCTATATTTATTGGAATAGGCAACATGGACCTATTTAATATTAATGAACAATACTTAAACCATAAATAAGATTATACAATGAGTAGAAACATTTCTAACAATTTTTCGTGAGTAACCGTGGAACAGTGAACTTATGAATGGTAGACTGAACATTTTTGGAAAGGAGGAACTCCCAATCTGCAAACCGGGTGCCTGCCCTGTCACTGGGCTTCCACTTTATAGTCTTTAGGACACTTGGAGATAGTCTTGATAGAAGCAACAGCGTGATACTCGTAGTATCTGGTACGAATCTAGGCCGCGGAATTTTTCCTTTCAATTTTACCATTAATACCTTTCAAACTATTATTTTAACAATTTATTGGAACTGCAATCTCAGCTTTATAACCACTAAGCAATACACCCCACATGAGGGAATACATGTTTTAAACGGAATAAAAACTTTTTGAATGTGCACAAGATATATTAAAAGAGAGTTTCTAAGGTTTTACTTATTCCTGCTCTCATATGCTAAAACCAATAAAATCAAATTTTTCCTCGCTACAAATCCTTCACCAATTAACCACGGACTCATTAAAAATTAAATTAATTATCGGTTCCTAATTAGCAATTATCGCATTTTTAATCAGGTTTAAAACGAAGCAGCAAATTGCAAGCAGGCAAAGAAAAGGAGAATCGGCGCTTTAATCGACGAGATGGACAAAATGCGCGCTATAAAGCCTCATCCCAACACATCATCCGAACATTTAATTAGAATATAATTTCCTCCAGTGTTTATCAGCTAGCTCAGCATTCTCGACATTCTTGCGATTTTATTATCTCGCTGAATTTATAAACGAGTTTCACAAATTTCCCTCCCTCTTATCATTTTCCTCCTATGGAACCCGTTGCGGCCGAGATTTAATAGACGGAGTCAATCAAAAGTCGTGTTCGGAATCTAATTAAGTGGAAGGGATAACGAAGATAAAAGGTTATTGAACTGCTTCCTGCGAATGACTAGGTCTGTAAAGCCTAAAAATGGAGTGTCGACTCTCGGATATCTTAATTTGAAATCTTGTCATAGATTGCAAGTTTCCAGCTAGAAATTGCCGTTATCACTCATTTTGAGGGATTTTGTTCTAACCAAATCTATATTCTGATATCAGCCCACGTTAATAATGTGAGTATCTGGCGGCTAATTAAATTTAGCGATAACTCGACAGACGCAACATTTTTGAAAAATACGTGGGTTACAGATAGAGATATCTCTTTCCCTATTTAAAAGGGCTAAAATGCTTATCACCTATTAATAAAGTAACAACGTCTAAATAAGACTACTTCACAAACAGATTGAATAGTGGGAACATGTATGAATCTTCCAAAAGGAAAGTTGTTCAAAGTTCCAGCATCAGCGTTACCCTCTACACCACCTATCTTTACAATATTGATAACATCGTACGTGGGCGATAACTTTTCGTTTAAAACTTACAAAAGCTTTAACAGTGAAGCGATTGCTACCGATATAAAAGGTGTCCCCGAACAAACCTTTAGTCTTAAGGACGCCGGATTTAATTAAGTTTGCAGTAAAATGCATTATTTATTCCAAATGTGAGGGGAATTTACAAAAGGATAAAAAGATGAAAGAAATACGAGTCTCCGCATAATCTCCCTGTACATTGAGGCACTTGTCTCTTAGTTTCACAAACCCCTCAACAGTAACATAAAATTCTTTGGGCTGCAGTCTGAACCAAGCGGTGACTTCCCTTTGTACAGTTTCATCGTCGGCCGAAAGATGATGTTTTAGAGGACCGAACAAATTGAAGTAGTCAGGAGCCATATATAAGCATCCCAGAAGACTGTGACATCCTCTTATTGGCAACAAGACAACTGAGATGCTGAGAAAGTTGAAAATTTTTTTCTTAGCACTTTTGAGTTAATAGATTAGCCCCACGTTATTAAGCCCCATCAATCCAGTCAATTTCTCCCGTTTAAATTATTTAAATTGCTAACATATTGGCTCACCAACTCCTACAATTCTTAATCCTTCTAAATCTCATTCTTCATCTAATACCATTAAATGGAACTTGAGTTAATATAAGAAGCAAGCAAGCATTCAAAATAGCTGTAGATCTAACATTAGTTACACTCATCAACATTTTACGACTTTTGTTTTGAACCTTAAAAACAAACAAGTTTAGTAATGATATTTCACCACGTGTTTTTCAAATATGCCATCAAAAAGTTTTCTAGCACAAACAGATGTCTTGTTTGTCATTGAAACATTTTAAAATTATTCAGAGTTTGGGGCCTGATTCCACATAAAAATTATTCCTAAAAGCGCTATCTGTATCTTGTGTGCAAAAAGTGTGTTGACTAGTGTTAGTGAGTGTCCCTCATTTTGAAAGTAAATAATTCAGAAACGGAGATCGATAGAAGAATGACACATGTGGTATGTTTATTTCGAAAGCCGTAAAAACTTGATACAGAATTTTCAAAATTAGTTACAAATGTTGCCGACAGGTGGCGCCGGATCGCTTTAATCTGGATTCTGTTGCAACCACAGTATAAGAAATAAACAGACCGTCATAATCTGTCGGAACCTTTGATCTCGGCGTATACACTTCCTGAACAGAGACCTCTAGTAGCGGCTATGCGAAATTAACATTTTTACAATGTATTTAAGTGTTCGTTTTCACTAGAATTTAAAAATAAATTTGCAAGAACTATTTAGATGTGTTTTGTATGTTTATTAATTTGAATTGTATAATTATACATCTAAATAAAGATAGCAAAATGTTTTTTACAAATTATTTAAAGCTTTAAAAAAATTTTTAATCTTTAAAATCTGAATTATAATTGCTTCAAACTGAATTTCATATAAATTTACAAATGAAGTAAAGTTAAATTTTTAGGAAAAATTAAAAAAAGAACGGCATACAGGGTGTATCTGAATGGCATGAGTTCCTTGTAGTCAGGAAGCAATATACCATGTTTGTCTCAGAATTCATGGTACAAACTTCTAGGGGCAGATAGGTAGTGCTAACATGAACAATGATTTCCTATGCCATTTTTGCCGTTTAGCCCTCTTGTGGGAGATAAACGCCACTAAAGGTGGGGCTGCTGCCCCTGGAGGGTGGCTGCCGGAAGATCCGAGCTTGCTACTGTCCGATACCTCAACAAAAGTGGAATCTTCTGATACCAAAATCACTGAATTTGTTGATATTACATTTACTATTAAAGTTCACTCATCATTTCCTAAGGGCCGGCAAGGTGGCCGAGAGGGATCGTGGGCACATCACTCGAGTCCGCCTGGTCGTGGGTTCGAATCCCATCGTGGGCATGGATGTTTGTGTTTGTCCCGGGCTGCGTACAGATTTAACTTGTGTAAAAGGCGCAAAATGACCTTAGATGTCGACGCCAAAATGTCTAATAAACCAACCAACCAGCATTTCCTAAGAAACAGAAAATCATTTGGCAGTATTATTGATACATCTTTTACTACATCTCATGGAGCATTACAGCATCACAGAGCGGGTGAATATGGTTCTCATCTACGGAGAAGCAAGGTGCAGTGGGCGTGATGCTGCACGGCTGTATCGAGAGCGTTTTCCACAGCGACATGTACCACAGCATACCATCTTTGCCGTATTGTACAACTTATGAGGAAGACTGGAACTATCAATGTCCATAGACCAGATGCAGTACGCCCACGAAGCTCTCGGACAGACCTACTAGAGGACAAGGTGCTTGAAGAGATTGGTGAGAATCTATCCACCAGTACACGAACTGTGGCAGCAGTATGCTCAAGACTGTTTTGTAAATGCTTACCATTACCATTTCTCAGTAATGACATTTGTGTGCAATAAAATTATGTAAATTACAAAATAATGGAGACCAAAGTGCTTTTGTTTGTCTAGTATTGTACACATAATTCTAAAACTGCATTCCCCCATTAAATTTTAATATACAACACGCAATTATCTTTTAATACAAACAAGCTTGTGATCTTCAGGCAGCCTCCCTCCAGGAGCAGCAACCGCACCTTTAGTGGCATCTATCTCCCACAGGAGGGCTTAACGGCAAAAATGGAATAGGAAAACATTGTTACTGTTAGAACTACCTATCACCCCTAGAAGTTTACACCATGAATTCTGAGACACCCTATGCGTCCCATGAACATAGGGTCTTAAATTCTTCCTTCTGGAGATAGAGGCCCTGAAAGTGTGGAACTTTTAAAGATTTGAATCCAATTTTATCGATGAAGACAAAGAGATAGAGAATGGGTCTTGCAGACATTCCTATTCGACTTTTTAATGGTCTTTAAGAATCTGAAGTCAGTACTTCAAAAATCCACTAATGTGGATAATTGTAATGTGAATCTTAATATTAATAAAAAATAGAATAAATACAGGATCCACGCACGCATAGACTGTCTCCATAGAACTGCTGCCCCTAAGACTTTGCTTGTGCACTAAAAAGTTTTGAAATTTTCAAATTCTGACTTCGGATTCTTAAAGACCATCAAAAAGTAAAATAGTCACTTGTATCAAACGATTTATAATGATAATAGTTGTTACCCGCGGCTTCGCTCGCCCGTGCCATCTGTTCAGGTTAATTGCAAAGCAAAAGCAGGGAATTTCAAAAAGACTTAGAAAAGCGCTAAATAGTAGCCTATGTTACTCTCGAGGCATCCGACTATCTCTATACCGAAAACCACACCAATCCGTCGATCCGTATCGACATGAAAGAAGGACAGACGAACAAACACACTTTCACATTTATAATATTAGTATGGATGGATTCTCTATAGTTCGTACAGCGACCAAGAGTAATTTCCCTATGAATTTCGCATAGCGACCGTTAGGGAAACAGACGCATGCACAGAAGAAATGACTATACGTGAAAATCGCCTAACGGTGATACGGTTTATTTCTTATACTGTGGTGGCAACTTTTCGGATGGATTTCTTCGGATTACGCTGAATAACTGCGAAATTTTTAGGAGTAACTGCAGATTGCCTGGGGCCAACATTTCCATTACGTAGAACGTCACTTCCTTCAGTACACTACGATTGCGGCACCTGTTAGCAATATTTGTAACTAATTTTGATACTTCCAGATCAAATTTTTTACGGCTTTCGAAATAAACATACCACTTTTTTTTCATTCTTTTATCGATCTCCGTTAACGAGATATTTACTCTAAAAGTCAGAGAGTCCTTTGTGGGGCATCCAGTATTAATTGTCCGTTGATTAGTATTAATAATAACACTACTCAACTTTCTCATGAGAAATTTGTATGTAAAATTCGAATCCTCTTTTAGATTTTTTTTATCACGTCACGTTTCCAAGTTATGCACATAGACGCTGCAATATTAAAGTAGTGCGTGTGAAGAGAAGCTGCTGTAATGTTAAAGTATCCATATTTTGGGGCCGCAAGGAAATTTATCAGTCTCCAAACTCTGAATAATTTTAAAACAAGAAAACTGTGCATGCAGAAAAATTTTGATCGCATATTTGAAAATAACGTGTTTTTAAAGGGTAATAAATAATATTTGACATAAGTGAATTATTTTGCATAGTTATCATGAAAACCATTTATTATCTCTAAGAATAGCGATTTACTCGAGACTGTATTACATTAGCTTACAGAAGTCAGCAGGTTGTTTTCCTTCAATTCTGAACTTTGCTCTTTATTTCATTCCATGTCCTTTAAACCTCTAAAAATACCCAGAAATGGTCGTTACAATAGATAGTAGCAATTAACGCTCGATCACTAATCAAATGCTTGTCCATATGTATATCTACCCTTTTAAAAACAATGTACACTTCAATGGACTCAAATACCACAAACGGAAACTAACATTTACAGAAAATGTCAAATTATAAACAATTTGAATGCATTTAGGAAAAAGAGGAAAAGAACACAAATTACTCGAAACTCATTTCAACTTAATCGAATTGAGCGAAACGAAAGGAAATTCATAATAGATGATGGATGCAATGCATATAACAGGAGTTTCATAGCCCATTGAGTAAATACAATCAATATTCGATTGGCGTGAGTGGAGCTCTTCAGTTTGAATAAATCAATAGGTTCGAATTCCCCCCTGTCAAGAGTGATTTCGGATCACATGCCTTTTCATTGGAGGATCCTCAAAGATGACGCTAAAAGGGTTTGATTTCTGATTCTCAATGAAGGCTGGCTACTCTATACCTGAGCTCGATTTACTCGTTATACACTCCAGTTGATCGGTGAATCGGATTAAGTCTAAACACGAATTGGCGTTCGTCAATTGCTAATTTAATGATTAAGAAGGGTGGAACGGGATTTCCATTGCAAATGGCAAAGTAAACAAAACTTAGGAGCACATTATTGTCTTAGATTTTCCAAGTTTATTGGCTTTGAAGTAATCGGGTTGGAATTTACGAAGCTTAAACTTTAACGGTGGATTGGGTTTAAATTCAAAGTAATGGGTTTTGCACCTGTTCATTCAATTAGCTAAAACAAATACAAGAAGACAATCCCTTTTTGGAAGCTTATAAATGGAATAAAGACTTCTTTTATATTTGAACAGAAGCCGCAAATTAAAGCATCTAAAGAATACATACCAGTCTATTACTTTATCTATCTGTCATACTTTCCAATACGGTATTTCTGCGAGTTTAGTAAACGAACTAAGTAAGCACATAGATCCTACAACTCGGTATCACTTTAAGATTTATCTTTATAGAAACTTTTTTCCTTATGTGCTTATGTATACACGCTATTTAATAAAATTACAGCATTGTCTGTTCTAAGCATTACCGCATAGCTGAAATATGTCGTCTTTGATGGTGTTTTTCACAAAATATCTTCTATTATGACCTCAGCTCAGATTAAGCTATATTTTATTGTCATATGAATTGCATGGGCGAAACCGGACACAAATATTCTTATTCACATCGCCCCATCCATTAACATACAATAACGCCCAAACGGAAACTCTTTTGTCGTCATTGGTAGCTGCAACGAAGCGTCACGGCTGCGTTCCTATCAATGTGTTTAGCCTATGAGAAATCTTTAGATTTTCTTTCAGTAATTACTGCTCAACCCTTTGGCCATATCAAATGAATTTTAGCCTATAACTTTTCAGATACCTAGGGGCGAAATTTGATCGAGTTCCGTAAAACGGTGCACATGATTGCTGAACCTTTAAATACACTTTACATCGATAATGAAGTTTCGCTCCAATCGTTTAACTTGATTTCTAAATTATACTTTATTTAATGTATGTATTTTATTTATAATAATTATCTTATAATTTACAAAATTTTCATTGAATACAACAGGCGATATCCATATTTTAATAGACGGGTGTACTCTCACAATTGTGCGTCAAAGCCAAAAAAAAAATCTCTTAACGTAAATAAATTGGCCCTTGGCAATTTTAAATCATTTCTTTTTAATTTTTGATCTTAACTAATTTAGTTACATTTCATGAGAAAATATTATATTGTTGGCATAATGACTCAATAATTTATTTTAATTATGAAAATGGAAACAGTTAATGCCAGCTGTTCCAGTAATCCGGAGGCTATTGGTATGTACTAATAAGAAAGGTCGCCGATAGAAACTAACCAAGACTATAATATACCAGAAGACAAGACAAGTTAGTGATCGACAGTATCCTCGACTGGTACCCATAAAGACCACGACGACAACCCCATAAATGGAGCAACGATATCAGGAATCTGATGGCCGCGAACTGAAAAAATCCAAGACAGAGCACATTGCAAACGTTTAGAGGAGACCTACATCCACCGGTGAATTGATAAAGTTTGATGATGATGATGATGATCTTATGGGCTGCCATTTCTTGCTTGATATAAGCAAAGGTCTGGCTTAAAAATCCTCTGAGAAGCCATACACTTATTAGGGAACCACACGTATAATCTCAGGTTCGCACCAAATTGAAATTTGCAACATAAGAAATAGGGAAAAAACCGCGGAAACGAAAAAAGTTGAAAGCACATAGCCATACAAACTCTCCATTGTTACGCCATAATTAAATCGGTGTGTGTATTAATGCGTTTTATGGAACTTCTTTCTTCTACCACTCAATAATAAGAACGAATCCACTTTACATGAAAACAATGGAAGTAGCAGCAGAGACAATTCACAAGCTTTACTAGAGAACTAGAGTACCTATTTAGAGCCTTAGTTTTACAATGCTGCTCTGCCATCTAGCGACAATTTTTATAACCGCAACATGGGTATGGTCAAGGCCTACTGCTATTATTTCTTGTTGGCAATTTGAAGAATGCCAATAATTAATTTAGAAAAAAAAATAGAAATGGATCGATGGAGTTGTTTTGTATCTGGATGCAGTAAGTTCAAGGGTAAAAAAAGTTTTTCTTCCTCTTTAACCTGGAATAGATTTTCACGAAAAAAAAATTATCAGAAAGCAGTGAATTATTAAGATAAAGCAGAATGTAGAAAGCGATTTCGTTATTAACAATATCCATATATCTTACCCTACAGAGGATCCACAAGATGAATAAGATGGAGGAAGATGAAAAAAAACCCTATACACACAAAATAATGACAGGTTCAGGAACGCATGAGAATTAACTGCAGGAGTCAAGCCTAGATTTTCTTGAACGAGATCTTGAATTAATTTTTATTTACGGTCCATTAAATGTTTGTAAGCTATACGAGACCTTCGTATTGAAAATATCCTGTTTTCGTATTGAAAATATCACGTGCAGACCTTACACCGTGAAAACTTGAGCCGCTTGAGCTGAGTTAACGAAGAGCCGTCCCCAATAGTGCATTGGAAATTTTGACACCAGAATGCATACGCACATTTCGCACGCGCAGTAAAATAAAGTCGAAATCGTCAATTAAATGAATTCCCAATTTTCTAAACAATTTTTTTAAAACTAGATTATTAAAATTAGCTAATTGCCATCCAGTATATAAAAACCTGTATAGTTATTAATAACATTTCCTTAATTTATTATTTTATTAATTAATTCGGTAATCTTTGTAAATTTTCCGGGACTCATGTCATGTATTCGCGAGTGAAACGAGGGCAGGGCTATCGAGTGATCTAATGAAGCCAGCAGCCGAAAATACGTTGCGTTGGCGACGGGGTATAAATTACGCTGTTCTATAATTTTAAATAAAATAAATATTCATGGATACTTACTTCATCTTATAATTTATTTATAAATATTGGTGTAACTGCAATTCTTTGGCGACCGCTGTTAACAATTTTGCTTCCAGCTTGCCGCTCTGTTTTTTTTTTTTTTTTTTTTTTGTGCTCATTTACGCTACCGCCACCGCTTCCAAGGTATGCTTGCACGCAAACAGAGTTCCACCGTACACCTTCATACAGTTTCCTAGTTATTTTTCATATTAACTAGAGACTAACATTTTGACATAAATAAATAATGCCTTGCAATGCATGATTTGATATTATTAAACCAACCTGTTTCGGCTTCATTTCACGCCTTTAGCAGGATTACTTAACGTGATTCTTGTGTTAAACACTATGTTGGACAGAGCTCTCGAAACATTATCAAAAGGTGAAAAGAGCATTTTGTTCAAATACAATATGGTAAGTCGGAGAGATCGAATATCGCCAAACATGTATTAGAATCAGATAATATTTGTTTAGATAATTACACAAGTCTCTGTCAACTCAAGAAATCAATTAAACAGCTTTGAGAGCATTGACATACACAAAGAGATTCTATTAAGTTATTAAATGTTGATAAGGAGGCAATCCCAGATTCTGTTCGATTTGATTTATTGAATCTTGGGTTTTAGTTTTCTTGTTCCAATTTGTAAAATTTTCTCGTGTGTTCTTTATTGTTTTTCTAGAATGTTTTCTTGAAAGCATCGATGAATGACATTTTTATCGTTTAAAGGATTCTGAATTTTTGCATAAGCTATTATCATCTACAGAGCTTATAGGAGAATGCTGAAAAAGACGAAGGTGACCTTGTCAATCATCCCAGATGTTAAATGGAAATTTTATTGCAATCCACGAAGAGAACTACAAAATACATTTTTAAAATTCTACGTCTTAAAATTAATAACCGTAATTAAAGGCAAAGCAGTTTTCATAGACACTGGGGGAGAATAAGAGATAAGAGTTAAGAAAGAGAGGAGAGTAAAGAGAGGAATTAACCTTCGCTTAATTGCTCCTTGAAATCGCCCGTGAGCTGGTTTCCTTCTTAGCCGCAGAACTTCTGGCTCGAGAGAAGGACCCCGTCCTTAAGGCTCCTTATTGAAAACAAATTAGCGCAAACTCAAGGTAATGCAATTTCGAACGCTGCCGTTGCAAGAAATGCATTTTCTGGGAATAACGCCGAGAAATCGTGAAGGGGGGTTGATGGGAAATGGGCTCCATTTTTGGAAGGCGCTAGACCTATCAAACCACAAGCCGTTTTTAATTCTCATTTCGAGGTTCCCGATCAGAAATTGTGCGCCAATTACGACGTGGAGCCGAGAGCCCCGTAATTCTTTCTTCGCCTCCTCCCGTCTTCATAATGAACTGAGAGAAACTCTATGACGTCACTTAACGATGACCGTAAAAATCCGTCACGTCCAATAAGCATCGACTTAATGTTCGAGGCCTTAATAAAAACAAAGGAATTATTCAGCAACGTGGAAGGGGTAAAATGCGTTTGGGGGGTACGGAGGAAAAAACGGAAGAAAACTTTTTAAAGGCTTCGGTAACAAAAATTACTTTTAATGTACAAACTATTTTAGACCTCACTTTCAGATTACTGGTTAATAGAGTTGATTACTTACGCATCAATAATTTCTAAGGGGAAAAAGAAATCAATTTTTAATATTTTATCCCTAGCAAGTTTTTATCGCTATTTCTCAACGAAAGGTCTGGCCACGCGAAACTCATTTCCTTTAAATTAGTGTTTGCAAAAACATTAGTGTTTATGGTAAATAACGAAGCTACACATAAATATTTCAAAACTCTTTTTTCAGCTGCTTTTATTATTATGATTCACGAGGAAAATAGCAAGTGGTGTGCAACTTTATTGATTTATTTCATAAAGGAATGGGTTTAATTTTCTAGAGTAACGGAAATTGCACGCAATCTCCTACTAACCTACTACACCCAATGTAAATCAATCACTTACAAGGAAGAAACGACCTTTTAACTAAACAGAAGGGAAACCTTCCAAGCAGGGTATTTCACAATCATATAGATCACATACTGAAAACAATAAACAGAATTGTTATGTTGGTATCAAAAATACACTACCTTGGGACAAAAATCATGGGACACCACTATTTAATGGGAACACTTATAAAAATGGATGTTTTATTATCCAGTTGTTCAATTTTTTGCTGCTATAAGAGCCTCTATTTTGTCGAGTATACTGTCCACAAGTTTTTGATATGTTTCCGGAAAAATTTTTGGCCATACCGCCAAAAGTGCCTTCGACAGTTCAGTCACAGATTTCGGCTGCTCCGCTCCTGTGCGCAATCGACGCTTCATCTGCCTACAACCCTTACTTTGTGGCAAGGTGCGTTATCATGTTGAAAGAGAAAAGGGCCATTTCCAAATGCTGCCAGAGAGCAGGGAGTGCGGCGTTGTCCAGGTAATGCTCCGTGTTCAGATAACCAACCACAGAAACGATTGGACCCAGACTAAACCACGAAAAATATCCCCATACAATCACTGACCTTCTACTAACTTCACTATGGGCACTTCCGGGCATTCGCCATACTAAATCCTTCCATCCGATTGCCAAAAAGTGTATCGTGACTCATCACTTCATTCAACCATCTGCCATTACTTCAGAGTTCAGTGAAGTCTCTTTCTTTGCACCAGTGCAATCTCCTTGCTGCATTGCCAAACCCAGCGAATGCAGTTCCCTGCGAAGATCCTGATGCTTACATTTGTCCCAGTGGCCTCTGTGAAGGATCTTGTCAGTCCATCAATCGATGTTTTATGGCCACCCTTCGGTCTCTGGCCGACATAATCTTGGGTCTTCCAGTCCTGAGCTGAACATTTGTACCCTTGTCTTTCTACGCCCGGATGACGTTTTGAACGGATGATTTGGGGATGCTTAGCAGGGTGGACATCTCTCTAACACTTTTGCATGCAAAGTGGCACACAATAACTGTACCCCTCCGAAAGCTGCTTTCTTTGAGGCATACCTGCAGCATACAAGCGACCTATGTTGTGTAGTGTTGGGAAGAACGACAACATTTAAATTGAATAGGAATGCCTCATTTTTATGTACTATAGGTGTTCGTGATTTTTAACAAGGTAGTGTAGATGATCGCCAATGTTTCCTTTAATGTTTTTTTTTTCGAAAAAGTAATGAAAAACAAAAAAAAAATAAAAATCTGCGACTGAGATTCACGAAGTGTACATTTAAACGCCATTACGATTAAATCAACATCTTTGTGATATTGCTTGTTTTTATGGCGATACGAGATTCATATTTAACATGTACATGGCGTATCTTTCTAATGACATTCAAATTGTAAGGTGGCCAAATGTACTTCGAGGATATTTTTTAAATGTTTTTATTAAATGTCATATCCTATTTTAGAGTTTAATTAAAGAAATGCTTAATATTTATTCAAAAAATCTTAGATCAATTTCTATAACGCAGTATCATGCTATCTTACATGGTACATTTTGTTGCATGCATTGATCCCTCAACTTAATGCTATTCTGTCGTTTCTTATTTGAAAACTTGTTTTGTATTATGAATACCAAGAAATAATTACAATACCACAAAAACAACAAATTACGGTCACGAAGCATCAACTTTTCATGTTGTCCTGCTTATTCATTCTCTATTCTGTCTAATTAAATATGAAGTGGGCGTAGCCAATTAAAACTTCCGATTTCTGTTGTTATACATTGTTAATTCTGCTTTGCAACAATGTATAACAATTAAAAATATCATAACTGGACAGCGTATAGAAAATATCATAAGTGTTCAATATTTACAGAGGTTCCATTAGACTATGAAACGCAGTGAAAGGCCATAACTTTCGAATTACTCATCTGAGATTATTGGCAAGAAAAGCTGAATATGATCACCGTCGCTTGTACATCTCGTAGAGAAAAGATAGTTTACGCCAAGTATCGACCAACATCTGTGATATCATACACTGAAATGCTGCTACGATATTCTTCAAGTTTTACACAACGTTCTTAATGAAGCCCAACACGAAAATCTAATTTGATGGGCATTGGAATGAGACCAATTCGGCTGCACAAGTTGTCGTTTAATGTAGTATTCAGGAACTCATAACTTAACAGTGTAATGAGGCGGGGCTTCATCTTTTTGGAAAACAAGTCAAGCAATTGAAATGCCAGGACTGATAGGATTTTAAGAATTCGAGGATAAAATGAAAGTATTTGTTTAGGAAAGAAGCCATTCGTAGTTAGAGTTAGAGGAGGATCCTAAGAAACCTCTGGTTGCTAAGGCAAGACGTTGTTCTAAAGGAATTGTGTTTTTCAAAATGAATGAAAGTGAAGTACCCGAAAGGTTAAATGTAATTCTCTATATATTCGATTATATACAAGTTCTTTAATTTGTAAGCTTTCTTCGATGATGAAATGAGCGGCAATTATTGAACCATTCTGTCCACGCATCTATTATTTATGATGAAAAGTAGGAAAGAAAATGCCGCAGCCTGGATTCGAAACAGGAACCTTTGGCTCAGATCGCCAACGCGCCAACCAATTGCGCCACTGCGGCCATGAAAGCTAACTGCTATTTACATGGCCTTAGGGCTTGGTTGGAGCAGTTCCCTAGTTCGCAGGCCGGACTATTTATTTCTTCTTCATAATCTATTGCTAAAGCAGTTATTAGCAATAAAGGTCTAAGTAATTAGCTATTGATATTAGGCTCAACTGGGGGGGCAGCCGTAGCAACACCTCCTAGAAAGAAAGCCTCACAACTGAAATGTCACATATTGTTACATCATCATAATTCGACCATTGTTGATCGTATTTCTACCAATAGTAAGCCCTAAATTTGGTCGACTTATGATGATGTAACAATGCATGACTTTTCAGTTGTGAGGCTTTCTTTCTAGGAGGTGTTGGCCAGCCTAGTTGTCTCGCCTTGCTCAATGCACTGGTTGAGTTAAGCAACTTTGGGCGCGGCTAGTCACAGGTTGGGTAACAACCTGGGAATTTCCATCTCCCCCCCCGTGCTTCGGAGGGCACGTAAAGCCGTCGGTCCCGGCTGCTGCGACCATCTTACAGCAGTCATTAAGATCATCATCACTCCCCCAGAAATGGGGTTGTGCGTAGGGCTGATCCCCCCCCCCTACCACGTAAAGATAAAAAAAAATAAGGTCTAGAGACAAGCAATCACCTTGCGGTGGTGTTTGCGGCTAAAAAGTCATAAGGCTTGTAAGGCCAGATGATGATGATATTAGGCTTAACTATAATTAACTGTCAATTACAATAGGTCTTGTTATTAGATCATACATTTGCTATTGATAACAGCGGGTATAACAGCAATTAGCTGTAGATAACATTAGGCCTGACAACTTGCTTTTGATTGCAATTGGCTACCGATAACCATAGGCCTAAAAATTCGCATGCCATATGATTATATGCCATATCTTAGCATTGAAAGTTGCCTATGGGTACCATAACGGTACCATTTAACCAATTTCGACTATAATTAATTTTTCGTTAGATTCATTCATGGCACGTCACACAACAACTTGTTTGATATATTATATGCCTTATCTTAGCACTGAAAGTTATTAATGTTACCATTAGGTACCACTAAACTAATTTAGATTGATTTTGACCGCCAAGGAAGACCACCTAATTCACAAGCCTTTTCTCTGTCTTAGCTATCGAATGGCGAAGAGAGAAATGTATAGGCCATTTATACATGGAATTGTATTGCGAAAAACGTGGTCCCCTCTGTTATTTGTGACCTTTTGAACAGGAAGTAGTTCACCGATTTTTTCCACCAACGAACTCAGGCTGTCGTTTTGCCTAAGTTGTCAAATAGCGAAAACGGAAGTGTTCGAACGATAGAGCACCAATGTGCCGACGGATAGAATCTCATCGATACCGAGGTCTGTCTGTTGCAGGATAAGAAAATTCTGTATAATGTTGAGGTAATTGCTCAACGAAGAAGAAAGGTCCGTGCACTTTGTTATGAATCAATGCCGCATCAAATATTTTTATGAGGACTAGCTCTTTCCAGCTCCTGTGAAGCTGAGGTGATGCAAAGAGCATTCTTTAAATTCCCATGTTTCTGCATTTTTAGTATTTCTTGCTAATAAACTGGAATGAGTCTTTCAAAAGTATTCCTTTTAGATGTTTAGCATCTTTCATTATTTTAGTAGATTCTTCGACTTCAACTTAAATAGTTGCCGCGCTTTTTCTGGTATTCTGTCTTAATGGAATATCTCAGGTTGAACAATTTTTTATTCCTTGTAGCGATGGGGTATCAGAGCAAATATTGCATTGAATGAAAGAAGACATCCATTCGGTAGTCTACATCTTGCCGTTTGGTTGGCTGAATGTCTGGGGCTGAAAGTTCAAAAAGTTTGGACGAGAATCCAGTCAGTTGTTTCGGTGTTCCAATAGGTTCTTCTTTTTACCCCATGCTGATGAAATTCTTAAAGAGAATGGTGATAAGAACAAGCATGAATCACAAAATCTCAAATTATGTTGCCTAAAAATAGATAAAAATAAATTGGCATAGGATTCACACACTTTGACGATTAGTAGTACAAGACGAATCTCCTGTGGAGTCTTAAAACTGATCAAAGAATACTTTAGGTGCGAGTTCTTTAATGTTGGCTACTAAATTTTCAAGAATGCAAAATAAATGTTAAGTCATTTAATAGGAGTGATCCCTATGCAATATAGTGCGATGATTTATAATAAGGAATTAATTCTCGTTTCTTAAAAGCTTGCATTAACCATAATTTATTAAACAGCATATTTTCGTAATAAGTACCATTCCACAACCATCGGAAAACTTCAATTTTTCTCACCAGTTGTAATTATCTAAAGTTTTACAAAAAAAAAGAGAAATAAACAAATGTTAGTCGTTAAGTGGATGCAAGTTGTCTCGAGAATTGTTTTCCTTCGTGTCTTTACATTAATCTTCCCCGTTTCCCTAATCCTTTAGCACCATTATTTTTACCAATTTGCCCTATGGAAAAAAAGAGACTCTTCCACCCCCCACCTCCTTTTGACCTCTCTACAAAAGCTTAATCTTCTCTTCTACCATTGATCTCGAAGGTGGAGCGATTATGAAAATTGCACCGAGTGTGTGTTTTATTCTCGGAAACGTCATTCTCTATTTACGTAAATTTCATTTAAAACTCGAATCCATTTCGCCGAACCTTTAAAAGCATCGGCTGCCACCGGAAACTTTTCAACGACAAGCCCACCCACACGCACACCTCCGTTATGTTTACAGAAAATTGGAAAAGGGTTTAAGCCTAATTAAATTCTATGTTCTCTCTCTCTCCCTCTCTTTTTATACTAAGAACAAAAAGACAATAAAAAGTGATTAAATTTCATTCTTTTTCTCTTTCACTTCTTCAAAAGAACAAAAGCAGGAGACGCATAAACAATGAGAGCAGAAAAAAAATCGAAAAAAAAATTCGAGGGAGGGTTCTCATTTTTATCTTAGGAGAAAGGAAAAAAGAAACTGATCGTTTGTTGTTTAGAAGGGAGTTTCTTTTGTTTTGTGTTGTCGGCCGCCGAACCTGCTCTTTTTTTTTTTTTTAGTGTGTGTGTGTGCATGTGCCTTAATCCAATTTGCCAACCCCGACCGACAATGCCGTGCGATGCGAAAACACAAGGCAAAGATCAATAGAGGGTTCGAGGGAATCCGTTATCACAACTTATCATTCTATAAAATGCAACCACCATCTTAGCAGAGCTTTTTTTTTTCATATACATAACATGTCGGTCTATCTTTAGGGCTATTTTCTCTTCTATTTTTAAAATTTTAATTTTTATTTAAAATGCCCTCAGCATCTCTCTCCATCGACGAAAAAACATCTAACATCTCTCTTATTGTTTAGTCTCATGAAAACAACTAGACTCGATTTTTCAAGGGACTTGAATTCGTTAATTTACTTTTTTAAGGTGCGGGGCATATGATATACGAAATGAATGTATCTTTCATTTGCTTATTATGGATATCGCATTCAAATTTCTAAGCGACCAATACTTCCCGAGATATCGGCCAAAAAACGAATTTCAAAAATGGTGAGCCATAGCATAATGGAATCAAAGCAGTTTAATACATTTTTGTATTGACCAATACTACGACTGATACTATCGATAATCCATATTCAATATCTCAATATACGAGGGTGGGCTGAAAAGTAATGCCTCCATGGCTGTAACTTTTTTATTTTTTAACCGATTTTCAAAATTCTTTTTGTATCTGATACTCACATTTCTCCTCTATGTAATGCACTATTCACTTTTCGACATAGTCCCCATCCCTTTCCACGCATTGTATCAACGCGTGACTAGTCGGGTGAACCCGTCGGAGGGAATTCCGGGGTTGTTGTCGACACCAAGACCGAACGGCAGGTTTCACCTCGTCGTCAGAACGCAACTCATGCCCATTAAGGTGCTCTTTCCTCTTTGGGAAGTGGTGAAAGTCGCAAGGTGCAAAGTCTTTCATTTTTGAACTGCAGTTTTTCATCTTTGAACTGTAGGCGCTGCAACCCCCTCTGATGTGTGGCGATCGTGTGCGGACGGGCGTTATCGTGCTGCAGAACAGGATCCAAAGCTGCCATTCAATCCTCGTGTCGACGACAACCTCGGAATTCCTTTCCGACGGGTTCACCCGACTAGTCACGCGTTGGTACAATGCGTGGAAAGGGATGGGGACTATGTCGAAAAGTGAATAGTGCATTACATAGAGGAGAAATGCGAGTATCAGATACAAAAAGAATTTTGAAAATCGGTTAAAAAATAAAAAAGTTACAGCCATGGAGGCATTACTTTTCAGCCCACCCTCGTATGTCAGGCGACACCGACGCGATCAAAAGTAGCAGAAAAAGTAAAAACTCAATAATTCGTAAACTATAGACAGTAGCACGACGCTGTTTTCACAGAAATGTACAGTAAATATGGGATTTTTTAATAACGAAAAACTTTATTGCCAGAATAAATACATTTGTCCCGACAGGGGCGTTAAAGCGAACTGCCGCGCAGTGGCGGGAAAAACTCAGTTTTTTATTTTTGCAGTTTTCTATTTTTTTAAACAATTTTTTCTTTATTCGTTATGAAATTTCAACCCCCATTAACATTTTGTCTGAAAATTAGGCTATGAAAAAGTACGAAAAAAATCGCTTTAATGAAATTGCGATGTGTTTAAGAATCTAACTTTATAATTTATTTTTACTCTTTTTCGAACAAAAAGAAGACGAATAAATAATGATCGTCACTTTCAAACTGAATGGCTCACAATGTACCAAGGTGGCTCCGCAATGAGGATGATGCTATTTAATAGGACATACCCTGGTATAAATATCCTGTAAAAATCATAACCATCCATCACCATCTGTAGTATCATTTTAAAGTACCGAGGAAGCACGAAACAAAGAATATAAATTTTGTAGGACATATAATGCCAGAAAAATGAATAGGGAGGCAACAAATGACGAAGTATTACACATGTTATTAATAACATCAGATCTATTTACATCCAAGTTAAATTATTAAAGAATAATCATAAGATGTTCAGTGAGGGTTTTATTATACGCCAACCTCAACTGTTCAAATTAATGATGAAGTAAAAACTGGAGATGATCTCCAAACCAAATGTAATAATTTTTCCATCGAAAAATGGAAGGAAAAAATCCTGCGACCTGGATTCGAACCAGGAACCTCGACTGTCACGGTCGACGCCTCTACCAGTTGGGCTGTCGCAGACACTCGGACAGCCATGCTGTCACAAGGTGTCTTAAAGACAACCAAGTTGTCAAGGTTGACAGCCCAATGGGGGGGCGGGCATCTGGCTCACAGATCGAGAATTTCTCCTATCCAATCATCAAAAAGTCCTGGTTCCAAACCAGGTCAGCCGGCCAGGTTGCCGAGAGGGCTAGGGCGTAGATTTTCTAGTTCTCGAGTCCGCTTAGCCGTGGGTTCGAATCCCGCCGTGGGCATGGATGTTTGTGTTTGTCCAGGGCTGCGTACAGATATAACTTGTGTAAAAGGCGCAAAATGACCTTAGTAGTCTACGCCTAAATTTCTAGAACCCCCCCCCCAACTAGGTCGCAGAATTTTTCCTTCCATTTTTCGATGAGAAAAAACATTTATATCCAAATTACGCCTTATTTTCATACATGTACATTTCTAAGGTGAATACTATTCGCAAATTCATCCTGGGCTATACATTTGAGTTCAGAATTTTTTAAATATTGTTTTTCATATTCAACATCCCAGTTCGCAGTTAAAATCCGTTTGTATAATAGTTTTGTCCAACTTTTGGCTTTTGGTACCACTATGCGCCGCTACTCAAACAGTGCAAGATTGCGAACATTGATCATAAGAATGGCTCCTCAAGGTCTCCTGACCGTACATCATAACCTATGAGACTACTTGACGTCACAGCTATATTGAGATGTCTATAGCCTGATTTCATTAGCCATATTGAAAGAAGCCATTCGCATGTCAGGAATTGCGGAGGTTGTGTCATGTTTATAAAGTGGCGATTGTTAAAACATGAAATTTTACACGTGAGTTCGGTAACAATTGCACTACGCCTTGATCACTGTTAAGTAACCACGCCTACTAAACCGTGGTTAGCTGATCAAGCACTTTCTGTTCGCACTGCATTCAAAGGAAATGACGGTTACTAAGCGAAATGGTGTTTTCCATGATTCCTTTCTCGCAATTGCGTCAACAGATGGCGGTGAGGGTAGCAATTGGCTTTCGCGGGCGTCAAATTACGATGAATGGAGCAGAACCACCCTTAGATATGTGCTCGTACACATAGCAGTTACGTTTAGCCTTTCTCACGTTTGAAGTTTTTTCTCTCCAAACGCATATAAGAGCTTTGGTGTCCTCGCTGTTCTCCGTAGAATCCTCTTACACTGGAAAGTAGGATGTCGAACGATTGCTAGAAAAAAGAGCCATCATATAGAGCACAATAGATGGTGGAGAAATGGGTTCCAGTAGGCCTACAGTAAGCGTATTCTCGTCACCAGAAACATGAAACAACCCTCCTTATTCGATGGTATGCTACGGCTTCTGTCAAAGATTAGCCTACGGACAAGGAGGCACACTTTCGATTCCTAATGAATCAGTGAGAGAAGCATACTCACAAACTAGCGTGTTAGTGCTAGCAAGAACAGAAGAGCTATCCTTGTAAGTATTAGGAAGCACACTCCCATTTTAATAGGGTCTGCGCCACTATTCCGTGAAAAAATTGACAAGGACGGAAGACTGAAAGCCAAACATATTAAAAAAAAGAATGGCTACTTAAGAAATTTTTAATTTATATAATTGGTACATATTCTGTTTTCATGATTTCACGCTTTATTCTCACGCACTCACTTATATGCCCTCACTAGCTTATACACTTTCACCCATTCATATGAGCACTTGTTAAGTTCGTTTTGTTAATGATAGCGTGCGCATTCTCAATTGTTTTATATTATCTTTGTGTACCCTCATAAAGGATTCATCCTACAGCAACAAATAACAATCGTGTTATGCTAGTTGATTAGAATCAATTTTTTCAAATTAACCACGTGAAAACAAAACAATCAAAGTTCAGCCTTTTCTCACTAGATGGCAGCATTTAATGAATATCGAGTATTACTTGCTTTTGATGTTCATTTAAAGGTGAAACATTGTTTTTTGTTTCTCCTTCCATAATGTATCATGCATAAGATTAAATCGATAGGAGTAAGTGAGGAGCGTAACCAGGAGCTTGAAGTGATGGAAACTGCTAATTGAAATCGAGCATGAGTATATCTGCAGAAAAATAAGAAAATGTAGGAAAAAAAATTGTCTTCAAAAAGTATACTTCAAAATGACCCAACTGGATGCATATAGAGACATTTCTAGGGCAAGTTCTGACTACATGCAAGACAAGCGCGAACGACACTGAAAATCATGTCTGCTCTTCTAGAAAACTGCACAAAATAAAAAAAACACAACAAAAACAAAAAAAGCGTTCCAATGGTACAAAAAGAAAGTCATAGAAGAATCATGCAAGAGATTAATGAAAGCTCTATAAATGACAGCTTGCTCTTCCCTATGACAATGCATGATCACACACCGCTGCTCTTCCGTAATGCCTCCGATGCGCTAACCAATTGTGCCACTGCGGACATGAAAGCATTACGCTATAGAATGTCCTTTGGGCTTGATTAGACCAGTTACTTAGTCCGCAGGCTGGGACTATCTTTCCTAAGGCGTAATATTCATTAAAGAATAGCTCAAACTGGGCCCGTGAGGATTTTACCATACGACATACCTCAGATGTTAAGCCGAAGGTTCCTGGTTCGAATCTGTGTTGTAGAATTTTCTTTCCTATTTTTCATCATTAATTTAGCATCGTTAGTTTACTGTACAGAACTCATGTATACATACAGTCACTGTTGATTTAAGATCCCTGTACAATACTTAAAATAGCGCCTGAATGAGCTTCTGCATAGTCGTAATCCACAGCACGGAGGCGGCGTTGCATATGGCCCATAAATACTCTATGGGATTTACTTCCGGAGAATTCCGTGGCCAATCAAGTGTCTTATTTGCTGCTCTGTCACTCACCATTTTGGATGTGTGACAGCGGGCTAGGTCCTGCTGCAATACTCAAGATACCTCTTTTTCCAGCACTGGAACAATTTTGTTTCGCAGAACCTCAACATGTTGTGGGGAGCGCACCATTCCTGCTATTGGCTGCAGGCTTCCGACACCATTATTCATTCAATTGAATTTATGTTTTGTTTCAATTTATTTGCACCGGGCGTAGATATGCTAAAGAGACGATACAGAGGTAATATACTGTCACGCAGAAAGAAGAATTAGTTCTAATCTCAGCTATCAGGCAAAAATGTGCCGCTGTATAGAATAGAAATGGTGGTAAAAACAACACATGGAAAAGGTACAGAATGTACGGATAGGAACAAGACTAAGACAGAAAAGGTCAAACACATGTGACAGATGTGTATTGTTAGCAACTTTATTAGCAACTCATTGCTACAAACGCTTTGCAATGTCTGCTAGAAAATTCAACGATTTGCTCACAGCAGCTCTGAAATGACAATAAGTAGCGTTGCCTCTTTTTGCGCTTTGCGTAACAAAGCCTGAAAGTTACGTTCTTGCAACACAAGAATCACATGGCACACTAGGGGGTCCGTGTAACGTGCAGAAGTTAATAGTACATCTGATACGTCCTTCGAGTACAATCTTCTTCCACGTATTCACAATGCCCGTGTAAAATACGCTTCGTCAATCCACAGAATATTCCCTGGCAACACCCACTTCAATCCGTACCAAAGACTTTAGATCACGGTGTTGCTGCGGATCATGAATTTTCAGTTTTGATTTTTAGGGGTAATATGTAAAATGGGCTGCAAAACTTTTCAAACTGTTCAATATGAAATAGACGATTCACGTGATACCTCTCGACAGTATCTCCGAACTGCACTTCAGTGTTACACCCTCTAGGCCAAGCATCATAAAGCAATGAAAATACATTATCGCAAGCAGCTACGCGTGCGGTCTTTTCGAAAATCTGTGAACTTGGGAATGCAGCTCAACTGACCATGTCAATATAACTCTCCTTGATCCAATTTACTGGATTGGTGCTGCAGTGAACGAGATAAAGAAATTCACAGTGCGTTGTATACGGAAATTCTGCGTCGTCAGGCCTCTGGTCAACAACTGGATCCCCTTCCTCCTCTGGTGTCACCTCAAATCACCTAAATCCTTAACTTCTTTTATCATCTTTAAGAAGTTTCTTCTCAGTGTGTTGGCTAGTTACTAAGCCTTACGCGTTTCTGGTATTGCACATTATCGGAGGCAAAACAACTACAGAGATGAAATAAAACATGGTAGAATTTATATAGCAACAAGAACAAAGGATTCATCAATTATATGGGAGATCCCACCTTTTATGGGGATTTTCAATACTGATTGGTGGATTAACAATAGAAACTTGTAAACAGATGAAGCATGGACCTAGTAGAGGTTTTTTGCCAAAGCCATTATGATTCATATAAAACAACTTGACTCACAGTGTGTGGTCTCTCTCTTCACGGTGTAGTGAGCGTCAAAATATAAGGGCCGTTCAATAAATAAACAGCTAAGCGACACGGCGCTGGAAGAATATTTCCATGATGAATATGCAAAGCACCCAGTTTCCTCGCTTTATAGGGTGAACTAAAACAACAGGGACAAACTTCAAGGATGACTCCTCATAAGAAAAGTAACGAAATAGCAAAATAGGATACTTTCAAAATATGTCCGGAATTGTATAATTTCCATGGAAATGGCAATAATTATACGGTCCTTACACCCTTGCTCAAGTTAAAGAAGAACAAGACGCACAACGTCCTCAGGATACAGACAATCTAGAGAAGCTGAAAAGGATGGAAGACCTTATGCTAGGGAAAAAAAATCACACCAATTTGACACCAATCTGACAGCAGAACAGAGGAACTCACAAGAACATTATTTATAATAGACCTAGTCAGTAACTGCTGTCAGATTGGTGTCAATTCGGTGCGATTTTTTCCAGCATACTGTAGTATTGACTGGTTTGTGATCGGTTTGTCCAGCTGTCTGTCCGTCCATCTGTGTAGACACAGTTCTAACAATGCATTGCGTTGCAATAGAGAGAGTGCATGTACTAGAAGACACGAATTAGCCTTGCATTGGGGAAAACGCATAGTGAACACATCGGTTCGGCTCTGCGCGTGCTCTAAAACGTTAATGAGATGGTGCGCGTGCAGGATGCTCGTGAATGATGATTATTCAAAGGGCAGAACGGTCTCTAAATCAAAAGAATTTTATTATTCATAGGGAGTTTATTATTTATTACGATAACTTGAAAACTAATTAACTTTTTCACACTCTGTTTTCACCAATCCATTTATATGGGACAGAGCACGAACAAGTACGAACGTGAGATAGCCAAAATACATTATGATACCCCCTTAAATATTTCCTATAACCAGATATGGCATGTAATATATCAAACAAATCGTCACGATGTCTCATGAACGAATATATAAGAATATCTAAAGATAGCAGATATTGGTCTAGCGGCACGTGCGCCTGTATTTTTCATGAATGAATATAACCAACACCTCCTAGAAAGAAAGCCTGTGCACTGAAAATTCATACATTATTACATGATCATAAGAAGTTATAATTTAGGGATTATTATTAGTAGAAATATGATTAACAATGCCTTTTTATGATGATGTAACAATGTATAAATTTTCAGTGCACGGGCTTTCTTTTTAGGAAATGTTCAAATAACGCGTAAATAATGATAGTGTGAATTGGTTTAGTAGCACGTGTTCTAATGGTAGCATATAGTAGCATTAGGTACAGTCATGGACAAAAAAATGCTCCCTCACTCTGTGCTGTTATATTTTTAAATGAGCGTTAAAAATAGGATGGTATGATTTTATTGGTTAAAAATGTAGACAATTTTCTGACTGAACTAAACGATATTAGACACCTAGTGGCAAAGTAATAAACGCTCATTTAAAAATATAGCAACATAGAGCGAGGAAGCGTTTTTTTTGTCTATGACTGTACTGCTAGAACTTTAAATTCTAAGATATGGCATGTAATATATCAAACAACTCGTAACGACGTGTCATGAGTGAATATAACTAGTAATTAATGGTAGCCGGAATTGTTTAGTAGTACATGTTTTAATCGTGCTATATGTTACCTTTGGAAACTTTCAGTGCTAAGATATGGCGTGTAATATATCAACCAACTCCTTACGAGTTGTTAGACCTATTGTTAACCATACTTATTTGTATCAAGAGCATATTGCTGTTAGGCTTAATAGTATCTAAAACTAAATACTGTGAGACATATTACTAATTACTTGTAGTTAATCGCTTGCTTCAATAGTAAATGATAACGTAGAAACACTTTAGTAATTGAATATGAAAAAATAATAGATGCTCACACAATGCTTCAGTAATTGAGGCTCACTTCGTTTGACATTATGTGGGAATGTCTACAAAATAAAGAACTTTTATTTGCTCAGGTTTATAAAGAATATCTTCATTCTCCATAACTTTCACTTCTTCAAGGTTGTTTAAATTTTCTCTATACATTTGTTTACTTAAATAGTAATTTACCATTTACTTTTCATATTTCTATATTTTCTCTAAAGTGTTTTAAAATGTCGATTAATTCTATATCCATGTATGATGCTAACACGAAAATGTGCTCCCTTTATCCGCTTTGGCGGTAAAATCATTATTGCTTTCTTTATTTTTTCCCCAATAAATAAATAATTTTTTAAACATTCGATTTACAGTAACCGAAAGGTGTTCTACAACTTTACTATCTGTCATAGTTTAAGAGATAAGTTTCCAAAATTCATGAACACTTTCTTGCTTAGACTTGAAAATGCCCATGCCAAGTAGTCCCTATCCTGCTTAGTAATAAGATTTTTAATTTCATTAACCTACACCAAATAGTTTTCGAGTTATATACGCTTTATTTCCAGACTTTTGCCTCGCTCTATATATTTACCAAGTATATCATATGTTCGTTACTGCCCCCACTGGGCCACTGGATCCTAGCCTTTATTGACTGACCTCCCTTTGGGCAATTCTTGAATGGAATTCCGGTCTGACAGATAATCCATAATGTCGATTAATTGAAAGTCGGATATTAGCGACTCTACTGCATCTGGGTTATTATTTGAATCATTTTGTACCTATAAGATAAATAGCGCTCGTTGACGTGCATACTAATTCTGTAATACTAATAACTTTCAAAAAAGTTTTTAAAAGTTGAATTTGAATGCTCTCTCTTCTCTTACATCAACGTTAAAAGTACTCAGAGCAGAAAAGAAATTCTTTCTTCGATATTCTTTCCAATGTTATTGTCGAAGCGTGCACCCAATAAGAGTCGTTTTTCATTAATTCATTTGATCTTCACGAGAAGAACCTAACGAGCAGGCTCGAGCGCTCTGTGTGAGAGAGAGTGAACAGAAGAAATGGGGGCCCTTGAGCGATAGGTGGTTGGTAGATGTCTCGAGAGGTTTTGACCACACAGGCCAATAGACGCTCGCAAACACTCAACAAACGACAAGGGCCATCGAAGGAAAGAAAACGTCCGAATGGGTCCAACGGATGCATCGCCCACGAACATTACAAGGGATGCCATGGAGACAGAGGAGACGGCAAAAATCGCGCAAAACAAACGTTTCATGTTACTTCTTCTTTTCTTCATATAAGAATTGTGAAGAAGTCATAGCAACAATACTGAAATAAATATTGATCGATTTCGCATTGCAGATCTTTTTCTGAAGTGACAATAACTACACAGTGTTCCATTTCAAAAAAGCTCTATAGCAATCAATGTTGATCAGAATAACCAGAATTATGAATTAATTTTTTTTTAGTGAAAGAAAAAAACATTAGTTGATGAGTTTTGGAGAATCTCAATTCACTAAAAAAATTCCATACAAATTTTGAGGTCAATATTGATTTTGATCAATATGGTCAAGTATGGACACTGTACTTGATATTAGAGAAATGAGCATATCAAACATAATCACAAACAGTATAATAGCTGGATTCTGGAATCATTTTTTTTAATAAAATTTTTCAAAGGCCTATTGATTATAATAGTTTTTATATTACCTAAACGCCAATATACGGATAGGTTTGAAAGTGAATCTGAAGAAAACAAAAGTTATATTCAAAGAATTTTCAACAAAGAGCAAATCCCGAATTAGAAGTAGAACAAAGTTACGTATCTTCGGAGAAGAAATCATTATGGATGGAATCAGTGTGGCCCAAAACCTACCTATCAAGATTAAATGCCAATTTCTCAGTTAGTTCTCAATCTAAATGGAATAAAAGAACCTCTTGTCCACAGTAAATGATTTAATTACATTAATCTATGTACATTTCGACTATCTTGTGGCTATCATTCGGCGAAATGCAAATGCCAAGGATTAACAAATAGTATTTACGCAAAAACTACTTTGTATTCCATTTTATGATCGACAGAGTCTTAAACACCCTTTAAGTAAAGACCGATTTGATACAGAGATTGCTTGCATCAAACTTGTGGCCACACGAAACGGATTCGAAGAAAACATGATTGAGGAACTTCTAAAAAAGCGAAGATTCAGGAAACTGATATCCGAATGATCAACCTAAAAATACACAGGATAGGGAAAAAAATACTGGCGGTGATATATACCGTAAAAACCTTGAATAAAGGCCGGGTATTCAAATACACGCTGGTCTCAAGTAAAGGCCGAATGGGGTGTTAAAAATAGATTAAAAGCCGGGTCTGATTGTTTTTCGGATTATTCGTAAAAATTCAGGCGGTAAATCATATAAATTCCGGCGTTTTTTGTTCCCATTTCTTGGGAATAGCCTTTAACGCCGGGTCTTAAATAAACGCCGAGTCTCGATTAATCGCCGGGGGTGTCATGGTCATTGAGACTAATAGACACCCGGGCGTCTATTCAAGGTTTTATGGTAACCGACATCTAATTAAAGGGTTCCCGACATCTAATTAAAGGGTTATATCCCTCTAGCTTATAGGAACCCTAATTCCTCTAAGAAATTGTTGGGTAACCTCGTAAGGATAAGACTCCCAAAACATTACAATCCAGAGAATATGAAATTTCCTGCGGCAAATTCAGACTATTCGTGGTCAAAATCTGTCGAGGTCAAACTATTCGTTATGCGGAGACCAGATGGAAAGAGCACTTGGCCCACGTACGTTTTGGACGCCCAGAAAAATCAGCAGTAGCCAAACATGCTTTAGAAACTGGGACGACTTCACACAAAAACAAGTGAAAAATATTTTTTTTCAAAAAACAACGCTTATATCAAAATTAGCTACACATAGCGCCATCTCTTGAGCAAACAAACAAACATAAGCCAATTCAATTTCATATTAATTCCCTCCCCCCCTTTGGATTTTTTGAAAAACTTTTTAGATTCATGCATTGTCACCGACTTTACGTATGTGTACAAAATTTCAGCAAGATCGGACTAGTGGAAGGAGTTGAAATACTGATCACATGATTTCATCCACCAAACATGAACCAAATGGCGAAAGTTATATAAGCGTTGTAATAATAGTTAATAAATACAACTGAAAAATAAAATAATAATTAACAAATAACAAAATAATAAATCTATAAGTAAAATCAAAATAAAACTAAAAAATCAAATAACTTTTTCAGTTGTATTTATTAACTATTCATTGCATTCCAGGGTTTTTGTGTCTCGTCCTTTTCTCTTATAAATATCCATTCGTTGTAATAATAATAATAATAATAAAAAGGATTTAAATTTATTAAGACATGTCAATGACAGCAGACTGTTAGGCGTCATATGAGACCCTAGAAATTAGGAAGACAGATGCCGACTGACTACTGGATTTGGATCAAGACCCTATAGGAGATTCAAAATTATTTAAATTGATTAATGTAACATAATTTAGGTTTTAGTTTTCTATTTTTTCATTGTTTGTCAATTTATCCATCCTTTGCGTAAATACTACTTGTTAATTCTTGGCATTTGCATTTCGCTGAATGTACATACGATTAATGTAATTAAATCATTTGTTTGGACAAGAGGTTCTTTTATTTCCTTTAGATTGTTTTATATCCACAGTGGTTTTGGTTTCTATGTAAGTGTAATATTGTTTCGTGGCATCAAGGCCATTTTGTTTAACGTATATATTTAAAGAACTGGATTATCCGAAATACTGTCGATGTGGCGTCGACTGCTCCCCGTATTTACCTTACCCCAATCTATTAGATTTTTATGAAGTCACGTGAAAGACAAGGTCTACAAGAAAAACCCTAAGACTTTGGGGGCTGCGAATATGTATGGAAAGTGAAATTTCGGCCATTTCAAAAAGTCATGATTCTGTAGTCAGCCTAGTTTGTCCCGGAACAACACAACTTTTAGACATTTCATCTTATTAGGTTTTAAGGCCACCCTGTATTATGAACGAAATGAATAGAAAAATCCGAGCAAAAAAATCAAGAATTATTTTACCACCATGGTGGATAAAAGGAGCAAATTTTCATGTTACAGCATCGAGATATCAGCCACGAATACGTAAAACTAACATGCATTTTAAAACACTTTATACCGTAATAATAGAAAATTTAATCTATATCATTTATTTATTTAATCTATATTATTTATAGAATATTATAAATGTATTAATATATATAAATATGAAAACTGAATTGTAAATTCCTAAATAATTTGAAAAGCTAACGTAAAAAAGAGGATTTAAATAAAAATTGAAAAACCTAAAAGTTAAATGGAAAGCAGAGTATTTCTTCATATATTCGACCAAATAAAAGTTATTTTCTTTCTAGGCATTCTGTGAAAGCATCTATTATTTTTTCATATTCCATTATTAAAGCTTTTCTACGTAATCATCTACTGTTGAAACGAGCGATTAGCTACTAGTAAGAACAATCTACAATCATGTCCAAAAAGCAGAATTGTAAAAAATAACATTTAAGATGCAAATCCAGAAAAACGACAAACGTTGGTATATAAATATCATATAAATCAGTTAGACGGTTAACCAATGTCAGTTCACAATCGGATATCTCAGAAATGAAAATTTATGCAGTGACCAAAGTGCAATAAATTGAGTAGAGTAAAGCAAAGGGTCACATTACACTCTTGCCAGCCACGCTAGGAGAAATTCTTGTTATCGTTTATTTTGGGTTTAACATGAACCACAGACATCAAATTGATCATGAAAGGAAGAATAATCAGAAGACTCGAAGCTGGAGAATCACAAACGAAATCACCAGAGAGCTTGAATGTTCCAAAGTGTGAAACGATTCCAAGACACAGGAGATGTTACATACAAGAGACCTAACCTAACCGGTATTTGAAATTAGCTAGTAAGGACACTACCTGCCAAGCAGCTGCCTAACCAGCTTGCAGTCGCCTCAGGAACAAGAATGTACAGATAAACAGTTTACCGGAGGTTAAAGGAAGCTGATCTTTATGCCAGATGTCCAGCAGTTTTGTCCCGCTTACCCTGCGAGTCATACGGCCCGTTTAAACTGGAATCGACAACTGTAATTGGATGAGTTCAATTCAGCATATAAAGCAAAAATTCTCGTCGAACCATTATCTAGAGATAACGTGAAACCCGTTATAATTACCAGCAACATCAAGGAAAAGAACCAGATGGAGGTAGTGGAGTTATGATTTGAGGTGGCATCATGCTAAATGGACCCACAGAGCACGAAATCTTTGACAAAGATACCCGGAGATACAGAGATGAAATACTGGAAGGTTATGTATTCGTTTCAGAGGGGCGGTGGGTCCAGATTTTATTCTCACAGACAATAATGCACGCCCCCAAAGAGCTCTGCTGGTGGGGGGGCTTTCTGCAAAGTGAAGATATCCAATGCATGGAGTGGCCAGCAAAATTTCCGAATATGAAGCCTCCACCAATGACCATCCCAGGAATGGGACTTGCTGCCAACCGAGCTCTTGAACAATCTCATTGAAATTATAGAACAAGCGGTGACCATATCTCTTTTATGAACATTTTCTCTATATTTGTGCGCATAAAACAATGTACTTTTTGCATTTGCACGGCGGTGTTGATTTTGAAAGAATGTATACTGTATGATTGTTGTAACATCTTATATTTTCCTTTATATCTTGGAAATGATACCTTCTAAATGATATAATATCGAAACGCCTCTGAAAAAAATATGTGTAATAAATTATGTGTTAAAATGGTATATATTATAGTATAATTGAATATTAACACTATGGATGAAATCTAGACCAATCCTTACGGATTAAATGATAAAGCTTCACTTAAACGTTTAAAGGTAAATGAATTCTACATAGGTATCGCTTTTACTCAATTTCGCACCTTTAACCTTGTACGACACAAGAGAGAACAATGGCGTGAACAGCTCTTCATAGAACTCCCATTGGTGGCGTCAGTGACAAGATAAAATAATAATCCATTACCCGCACGCGGCCATATTTTTGTAGATCGTTATCGCATTCAATGCTCGTTTTAAGATTAAACGATATCTGATTGAACAACGGAATCAATATCGCATTCTCCCTTTATTCGAATGCCCCATTCCCAACTCTCCCGATTGTCGATGTATTGATCCCCGCTCTCGATTCAAAATTCACGACCAAGACGGATCTCATTTGGAATTCCATGGTACACGTGAATCATAGAAAATACACGAAAAAACTATTTTATTAATGAAAACTTGGAAGCTCGCCGTTTTATCTTCTTTAGTGCACATTCGCGGAAAGTCTCTGTCTATGTGCGTGGCATTCAAACATCGAATTGGGTAAAAAGAAGAATGTCGATAGTCGAAAATCATTTTCCTGCACGATTTCATTAAATCGTAAAATGCAACAAACACATCGAGTGCCTCATTAGGTTATTGAAGTAAATCAATACATTTCGGTGAATAGTAATCGATATATTATTCTGCGTGTCTGCTACAGTGCCTTTAGAATTCCAATTCTCATCATCAAGCGGCGGCGGCTATCGACCACATTTCAGTTAAAGGCTTAGTCTTATTTCAGGTTCAAGTATTATTATTTTCTTCATAATATTCAAACAATTAAAATGATTAATTTCTTCTTTGTTTGAGACTGAATATCGGAATTAAATCTCTATTAATCAGACTTTTAATTAATTTTTTTAAACGAAAACTCCTGATAACTATAATGAATAAATAGAGACTACGCCAAGAATTTCAGATAACGTCTTTGCTTTTCCTTCTTTGTTTGCAACTTGAATTGATAAGGAGTTCTCATATCTTGTCCTTTCTTAAGAAGGTTATTCAAACAAATCATCATAATTAAATTTCAGAGATTCAAATATGACGTAATATACTAGCTGAGTTTTTTTTCCTCTACGGAACTTGAACTATTTATCTTGATAGAAACGTTAAGCAACCGACTTCATACAAAAATTGGAATTTAAAAAAGATTTTCCAAAAAAAAAGTCGAAAGTTCGTTCATAGTTAACACAGGTTGTTAATAATTAAACTGACAGTACTCAGAGACATATGTAGTTCGTTCTCACAATCGGAACGATATCAAATTTGGTAGGAGGACTAACATTTCCCATTTAATTTCAGATTCTCAAATTTCTTAAACAGGTACTTGGCAAAAATTGAAGTGGGATGCTACCTTGCTTTTCTCTAACCCTAATGTAAGGGTTAGTTGCGGCCTTGTTGTCTCGTCGGTTGGCTCGCTGATCGATGGAGTTAAGCAACTTCAGGCGCGGCCAGCTGCTGGCTGGGTGACAGCCAGTGGCTTGAGGACCACTGTGGGGTGGGACGGCTATCTGGGGAACAGCTGTTGGGGGACTTTAGTCTGATGTACAGCAGCTGGTGATAGCCACTGGTTTGTTCGTCTTCTATCATGAACCCCCCGTGCTTCGGAGGGCACGTTAAGCCGTCGGTCCCGGCTGCTACTGTCATCTCGTAGCAGTCGTTAGTTACTGGGATGGCGCAACACTCCCTTTGCGATAATCTACCCTCTGTACAAGATAAGATAATCCTATTGTAGCTCAGTTGATATCAGATATGAATTCTGCACTATTAACTTTGAAACAATGGAACGATAAGAATTCTTTAATAGTTAACATTGAAAAAAAACAAATCTTATGCTTTTCTTCCAACGTAAGAAACAAAACATTCCTGAAAGTCCCATGGCTTTATATGACAATCATCTAATTTCATCAGTCACTTCGGTCAAATACTTTTAGTAGGACTTACACACTGAGTTGCTCATAAGCAATATCAACAAGAAGCAGGGGATTATTTCAAGATTGCAATTCCTTCCTGATAATATTTTTTACTCCTTTACTTTTCGTAGATTCATTCATTACTTTGTTAGAATAATCTTCTGGGGTTCCACTACCCAAAATAATCTAGAACGAATCTTAAGGCTTCAAAAATGGTTCCTGCGTACATTAGTGAAAGTCCCGAAATCATTCCATGTAACTCATCTATTTCAAGATCGATATTTTAACGATCTATCCAATATCTCAACTCCAGTTATGCTCTTTTATCTATAAAATAATAAACTCCACCTTATTAGTAACAATCCCCCTTGTAATAATGCCCCAGACATTCGTTTATCATTACTAAAGCGGGAATTCATTTATAATTTCTATTCATAAAATCTCCCCGGTCTTCAATGAGAAATGGTATTTTTTTTATCAAAAAGCCCAAACTTAACTGTTTCTGATTGTAATTAATTTATAGCGAGAAATGTTTTCCTGTCATTTGCAATATGTCTAAATTCAAATTTTGACTGAATCTTTTGATTGTAACTAAAAATAATTTAAATTTCCTTTAATTGTTAATTCTATTATTTTTACTGTTAAAATGTGTTATGAAAATATATGTATGAAATATTGTTACTTCGTTTAGTACTTTTTGTAGTTTTCTACTTATCTGCACTACTATAGATTTTATTGGTTTGAGAACCATTATTGTATATTACTGAAAGTGTGTGAATTTATATAATACCTCATCTATATATTAATAGATATTTATCCCGTTTTATATACAGGGTGAGGCATTTATCTTGAGACAACTGAATATCTCGGAAACTAAGCATTGTACGAAAAAATCAAAAGTGAATTATTTCGCGGGAGAAATTCATTACTTACTTACTTACTTACTTACTTTTCAAACCCGCTTATCCGTTAGGGTCGCGGGGGCAGCAGCCCTATGGAGGATCTCCAGCGATCGCGATCTTCCGCCATCAGACGCATGTCCTCCCTGGTAATATCCAAGCGACTCGAACCCAGATTCTCCATGTAGTCTAGCCACCTGGTTCTAGGCCGACCCCTTGGTCTCTTACCCACCGGCTTGGAAAATAACAACTGCCTAGGAAGACTAGTTTGCGGCATCCGTATCACGTGGCCATACCAGCGCAACTGAGATCTCTCAATGCGGAGAAGTAGCGGCTCAACACCTAAAGATTCCCTTATTGTGCTGCTGTACACTCTATCTAGTAGGGTAACACCTGCCACACCTCTCAGGAATCTCATTTCGGCCGCTTGTACCCGCGATCGCACTCTTTCGGTCATTACCCAAGCCTCATGACCATAGGTGAGAATGGGGACAAAGATAGATTTGAAGACGGAGAGCTTGGCTTTGTTACCCAGCTCTCGTTTCGTTACCACGGATCGCCACAGTTCACGTCTGACACAGCTTGCTGCACCGATCCGAGCATCCAATTCTTTCTCCTGCCGTCCATCACTCGTGAATGCAATCCCGAGATACTTGAACTTCTCCACCTGTCTCAATGAGGCTCCCCTAACATGGAGAGCGCACTGAGCAGGCTGTCTTGAAAGAACCAGAACTTCGGTTTTAGCCACACTGATCTTCATCCCAGCTTCTTCACATTTGGCTGCAAACCGGTCTAGTGCATGCTGAAGGTTCGTGCGAGAAGACCCAAGCAGGACAAGGTCGTCCGCAAAGAGCAACCTCTCCACCAGGCAGTCGCCCACACAAACACGCTCATCGCCTCGGCTGCCCCTGTCTATCCAGTCCATAAAGATAATGAACAAGATGGGCGACAGTACGCACCCTTGGCGGAGTCCAACACCCACGGTGAACGGTCTTGACTTAATGCCATTTATCCGGACACACATCTCAGAGCTTTCGTACAGAGACATGATAGCAACCAGTAATTGCCCATCCACTCCATACTCTTGCAACACTTGCCAGAGCTTCTCCCGAGGAACCCTGTCATATGCTTTTTCGAGGTCCACAAAGCAAGCGTAGACCTTTTTTGCATACTCCCAGGATTTCTCAAAGATTTGCCTTAGAGCAAAGATGTGATCCGTCGTGCTTCGGCCAGGTCGGAAACCACACTGCTCCCCCGACAGTTTGGAGTCGACTATTTCCCGACTTCTCTTCTCCAGACACTTAGCGTACACTTTCCCAGGAATGCTGAGCAAAGAGATGCCTCGATAGTTGTTGCAATCTCTCTGATCTCCCTTTTTGAAGATAGGGATCACAATTCCTGTCTGCCATTGCTTAGGGGCCTGTCCAGATATCCAAGCAACCTGACACACTCGAGTCAGCCACAGGATACCATCCTGAGTTAAGGCCTTTAACATCTCGGACCGGATTTCATCATCACCTGCAGCTTTGCCAGTCTTCAGGGACTTAATTGCCCATCTGACTTCTGTTTCAGTGATACTACCGTGACTATTCTCCGCTCCAAGGTGCACCTCGTATGCCTCAGTTGTTGTTGTCACCGGATTAAGAAGAGATGCAAAGTATTCCTTCCACCTATGCAATACGCTCTCCTCCGTTTTCAGAAGCCTCCCATCTGAACTCTTAATAGTTTGTGATGAAAGAGACTTCTTTCCACGGAGGCGGCGCACGGTCTGCCAGAACACCTTGTTTGCCGAACCATAGTCTGCTTCCAATTTCTCCCCGAACTTCTCCCAGGCCTTGGCTTTAGCTGTTGATACTGTCTTTGCTGCTGCTTTTCGCGCCTCAGTGTACCGCACTCGACTCGAAGTTGACTTATTTGCAAGCCTTAGCAAATAAGCTTCCTTCTTTGCCTTGACAGCTTCTTGGACTTCACCGTTCCACCATGCAGTCCTTTTCTCACCGCCCTGCGCCACACTCAGCCGCTTACGACCACAGCACAAAGCAGCCGAAGTAATCACAGCAGTTTTAAACAACTGCCACTCCTCTTCAACAGTACCACGATCACTGGGTAGTTCTTTGAAACTTGAAGATATGCTATCTGCAAAGGTCTTCCTCACAGCTCTATCCTCCAGTGCCTCCCATTTGATGCGCCAAGTTTGTCTGAACCTAGTATTTCGCTTGGTTGGAATGGATTCAGAGAACCGCAAAGTGCAGACAACAAGGTGGTGATCAGTTGATAGTTCTGCCCCTCTTCTCACACGAGTATCCAACACTGATCGGAATAAGTCAGCTGAAACAATTACAAAATCAATCAGTGACTTCTGGTCCATTGCATCCCTGTACCAGGTATACTTATGGACATCCCTGTGCTGGAAGAAGGTGTTTGTGATGGAAAGTCCATTGTTGCAACAGAGATCCAACAAGCACCTCCCATTCGCATTTAAATCGGGGTCACCATTCCTCCCAATCACACCCCTCCACGTTTGGTCATCAGCCCCTACGTGTGCATTGAAGTCGCCCATCAGGATGACAGAATCTGCACTCCCTCTCCTGCTAAGAGCAGCATCATTTTCATCTAGAAAAAGTGGGTACTCTGTGACTGCATTCGGAGCATATGCAACGAATAGAGAGAGAGACCGTTTCCCTATCTGAAGCCTCAGGAGAAATTCATTACTTAAAAAAATTACCCCCCTTGTGAGGGGAGCTGAAGGGAGGGGGTAACTTTGAAATCTTAAATAGGAACCCCTATTTTAATGGTATATTCAGATTGTACACGATATTAGAGAAATGTTTTATTCTTGGTGCTTTTTCAATTGGTCCAACCGTTTAGGAGATAGAGGCCCTGAAAGTGTGGAAATTTTAAAGTTTTGAACCCAATTTTATCGATGAAGACAAAGAGATAGAGAGTGGGTCTTACAGACATTCCTATTCTACTTTTTAATGGTCTTTAAGAATCCCAAGTCAGAATTTCAAAAATTCATTACGTTTCAATACACACGCATAGACATGTGCTGCCCCCAAAAATTTACTTGTGCACTAAAAAATTTACTTGGGAGATTGTACCAACAAGATCATGCACGCCTACACACAGCATGTTTATCTATGGACTGTCTACAGCATGTTGAGGTCCTCCTGTGGCCAGCAAAAACCCCGGACTTCTCCTTGAACACGTGTGGGATGACATTAGAAGGCGACTCCTTCCTAGTACCAACCTGCGTGATCTGGAGGGAAGCTGCAACAACTGTGGACTGACTTGTCTCAGGAAAGGACCCAAAGGCTGTTTGACACCATTCCAAACCGCATAAGGGCATGCATTGGGGCCAGAGGGGCTGCCACACCCTACTGACCTGGCGCCAACATTCCACCTGTACTGCCAACGGCGTTGTCTGTTTCATCCCATATTGTAATCAGTACAATAAAGTCACATGTTGTTTCATCATATGTCGTTTCATTCACTTTCAACCACTCCTTCTGGATGCTTCACTTTTTTGTCAGCCAGTGTAAATAAATAAATTAATTAATTAATTAATAAAAATAATGGAGCGTACGTGGTTGCCACTTATGAGTCTTGGGAAAACAGTACGTTCTGAGGAAACACGGATTGCTAGATACAAGGCTATGCAGCCCATCTTTCTGGAAGAGGTTTTTTGTCCAGGTACTGTTTGGTTTTATACACTATGTTATTAAGATGGTCGTGATCGTGTTTAATGTAAGGGCTGTTTTATAAAGAGTTTCAACACCCTCATAATACACTGCCTGGCCAAAAAACAAATCGCACGCACTAATATTTTGTAGGGACACCTTTCGCACAAATGACAGCACGCATTCGTCTTAGCATTGATTGTACCAACTGCTGAAAGGTCTCGACACTTATTTTTGGCCACAATAACATCAATTTCCCGCCAAGATCGCCAGTGATGAAGGAAGAGTCGGTTCACTTCTCAAAGACCTCTCTAGGACATCCCACAGATTCTTAATTGTATTGAGGTCAGGGCTCCAATTTTATATACTCCTTTGCAAATTGGAATCTCTTTTTCCGATTAGTCGCAGTAACTAAAGGCTTTCTTGTCGCCATACAACTATTTAAGCCCAGTTCTCGTCTCATTGTCCGCGTGAAAATGGTTTTGAATTCCGTATTGAAGCTTTTTGTAAGTTATAGGGTGTTTTTTTTATGATTCCATTTCATCAATCGTTTTAATGATTTGCGGTAACGATTGTTGAGGATCGTTTTTCGACCACACTTTTTCCGCGAGGATATTTGTTCATCCATCTTTTTCCACGATTTAATAATACCCTGGACGTTCGCAATCCGATGCCGGTGGTCTCAACAATCTCCTTGCGCTCCGAAACGTCTTTTCCGCGATCGCGTGTAACTTCGTCAGACATGATTGCTTTCAAATGATTAGTCGAGTGTGCTAACATGCATATTTTCTACCTACGTCAGCTTTCTTTCCCATTTCAGAATTTGCATGAGAACCTTTATCTATGTTAATAACATGGTTGCTCTTATCGTCTTTTACATAATAACAATTTTTCTTTTTGAGTATCTTAATAATGGGAACGACTTGGTTGTGCTTGTAAATTTTGGGAATCATCTAATCCCTTTAGATTTTTAAGAATCTGTTGTCAGCATAATTCAGCGTTTTGGGAGTTGTCTAAGTGAGTGGAACAAGCAGAGATATTGGGTGGAAGTCTTCATTATTATTAGGGATCGCAAATTTAAGCCCTAGACTGAGAAGGTCCATTTCTTTCTTAGAGAAGTTACAATTGGATTTATTAATAACCAGTTCAGGTTTTTCATATGGGAATCAGTTTCTTTTAAGAATCTGGGAATTTTTACTTTTAAGTATTTTAGAAATCCAACTTTTATGGGCAAATGGAGCTTCTCCCTATTCTTCAACTTAACTGTAAGTATCCACATTTTACTGGTTTATATATTTTTTACATGAGAAGAAGGAATACGCGAAAACACATTATACAACACAACCCGTTAATACGAATTTACGCTTAATCTATTAAATTCGTAAATGGTTCCTCTGGTCCGGTAGGTCCACCTTATATGGCAATAATGGTCTCCACTCTTCTGGGAAGGCTTTCCACTAGGTTTTGATACGTAGCTAGTAGAAATTTGTTTTAATCATTTGCCGAGATCGGTGGCGGATGTTGGGCGGGTCGGTCTGTTCCGTAATCGTCGTTCCAATTCATCCCAAAGTGCTTCTGAATCCGGGCTCTGGGCAGGATAATCCCTGGAACAATCCCTGTAAGGCCCTTGCTTTGTGAACAGGAGAATTATGGTGTTGAAACAGGAAAGGGCCATAATGTCTAGGATGTATCTCTATACCCCTCACTATTGAGCGTCCACTTCACTGGTCGTAAGAGTCAAACTCTATACCACGATATACCACCAAACCATCCTTCCATCAGATTTCCAGATGCTGTGCCGTGATTCGTCATTCCACAGTTTACGTTTACACTGTTCCAGAGTCCAGCCAGGCATCTTGTTAAATTCCCTACGAATATTTTTAGTGCTGACAACGGCCCCAGATGAGTTTTGAAACTCAGTAGTGATTTCTTGGGCTGAGGAAAAGCGATTACTTTTTACAATACGCTTTAGAGTACCCTGATCCCTTTCCGTCAGTTTCCGCGGTTTGCATGGTCGTTGTTGAACTCCTTCCATTTCAAGATGACATCATTTGCCGTTGAGCGAGGCATTTTCAACAGGAGATAAATTTATCTAACAGATATGTCACGCCTATGGCAGATATCACTCACAAATGAATATGAGACACAATACGCTTGGGTTTTATCCGTGTTCTAACCTATTTATGATGTTATTGAAGGGGGGGGGGGCGGATATTTTTGTCCAAGTAAGGCATATAAAATGTCTTTTTGCATTTAATAATCAAAAATAACATGCCGAAGAACTTTTTAGACGATTTTCTTCTTAGTTGTTGCCAATTGAAGAAAATTAGAGACATTCGATCCGTCTGTGAGTGATATTTTAAAGTACTAATAATAATTGCGCTTAAATTAGTCTGCAATTCTCGTGTTTACATTTACTCGGCATTAAAATTTATTGGATAATTTACTTTTCTAAATTCATATTGTGAATTCATTAACGATTTAAAAAGAGAACGCGACGGGGGGAGGGAGAAAAATGCCCTCATGGAAAAATCGTTAATTAGAAGCGAAAACATTTTTCCACTCTTTGCATTGAAATTTTTTTATTGATTTATCGAGAAAGAAGAAGAGATGTGGGGGTGGAAGGGGAGGGGAGGAGGCTTCTGAAATGGGGTGGTGGAGGCGTAAGGGGAGAAATGAAAAGACTCGGGTGAAGGAGACAGATGCTATCAGCGGAGAATTAATACAACGCTTTTGAGAATGCCGTTTTCAGAAAACTTTTGAAGGTGTACTTAAATGAAAATTTCTTTTCTCTCCCTCCCTCCACTTCGTATTATTTATTTTCTCCACTTTGACAGGCGCCCTCTGGAGGGGGATAAAAGTAGTAAGGTGGGGGGAGTCAGCTCGGGGAAGAATGAAGTCGCATGATGATTGGCTGCGCAATTCTTAGAGGTTTCTTTTGTCCGAAGTAATTATTGATTGTAAATCGATCCTCTCTGCTGACAATCAGAAAATATGACGGAATTTTTTCTCCACTTTCCCCTCCACCCCCGTCTATTCTCAGATAAGAAAGGAAGGCTCTCATTTCATTGTAATTTCATTTCTCGAGGTGGGAGCGAGTACGTGATCGGGGGATCCGCTTTCTGTTTCCTGCTATACAAGAGTTCAAATGCCAATGGAGACATTAAAAGCTACGTATTGACATAGATTTAATTAATTTCGTGGAGAGGTCCTTGTGGTTTTTCTTGGAAGAAAAAAGAAAGCCAGTGGAGGAAAGTAAAAATGAAAGAAATTAGAAAAAAGGAGTTCTAATTGAAAATTTTAAATTGAAAGGTTTCTTTTAACCAACCCTCTGGAGAGGACACTCATATTTGAAGAGAAAATTAAAAATAATAAAGCTTCCAAAACAATCTCAAGAAGGGATAGCAATTAGTAGAGAGTTTTAAACAATTCTTCTCTCTCTTCTAGGATTCCAAGAACTTTTAAAAATTTATTAGAAATTTTAATTATTTATTTTATCAATGGAAATGTTCGCTTTATTCTGTATAATCACAACCTACTTAGCCAACTCAAGAAATAATTATGAAGAGCCATTCAAAAACCCACTCAAAAAACCCAATACAAATGAAATAAATATTTTTTTGCAAATTCAATGTTTATGCATAGAATCTAATTGTGTGTTATATCAGTCGCTTTGCTCTGCTACTTAGAGAAAAGGATAATGTACTTAGGATCTTTGCTGTGATCTTCTAAATTGAAAATCATAATCAAAGATTTAGGGATACCCTCATGAATCATGGAATGCATCAAATATCACACGCCTTTAGGCACATATCCGATGCCTATTATTAAGAAACTGGAGCATGGAACAGTGGAAACGTGTCCTGCGGACTGATGAATCACGGTACACACTTTGACAATCAGATGGACGAAGTTGGGTTAGGCGGATGCCTGGAGATAGTTTGGAGGAAGTGGCATGAGACTCATTTTCATGGTTCGTACAGGGCCAGCTTGTTTCTGTTAAAGGAACGACGAACGCTGTTGCTTATCGAGACAACTTGGACAATGTGCACTGTCAATATTATGGGAACAGTTCGGCGATGGGTCTTTTCTGTATCAACATGACAATGATCCTTGCCATAAAGCAAGGTCAGTACACGATTGGTTTCAAGACAACGTAATTGAAGAAATTCATTGGCCTGCCCAGAGCCCCGATCTATTGAACACCTGTGGGATGAATTGGAACGTCGACTATGTTGCAGACCACGCCGTTTTTCATCCGTGGCTGAACTAACCAGTGCTCTGAGGCAAGAATGGAGAGAAAATTCCAGCTTCTTACTACCAAAAACTGATGGAAAGTATTTTCCGTTTTTCCTATTCGTCTAAAGTTAGCCAGTTCTGGTAATGTCATGGGCCATTTAAGAACTTCCTGCAAATTCTTGTTTGCTAAATTTCTAAAACCATTCCTCTGAGTTTATAGACTCTTTTTTTTTCTATCCACTGAGTTTATAGACTCAATAGATCAGTTATCTTACGCAGAAATTCAGATGCTGCTTGAACTCGTAGTTTCTATTCGTAATAGGCAATTTCTAAAGTATCATTCAGAAATGAGTACAATTAATTTTAATTTAAAAGGCTCTAAATCAATACCCTCCCTATTTGTATCAAAATCTAATAAACACGTCAAACTTGGTTGCTTAAATGAGGAGCGTTAATCTTTAGCTTAATTAGTCCTGAGAAATCATCATAGTAGCAATTCTACTGAAAATGCAAAGTATAAAGCTAGTCTTAACCTGTCAAAAGATGAATGTTACACACAAAAAGGAAAGGTTTCGTATAGAATGTGGCCCAAAAGAAACTTACTCACTTTGAGAGCTGATAACTGGGCAAACCCCCTTAATGCTATAGAGAATAAACAAGGGGGCAAATGAAATTAATATCTCCCTTTGGTTCAGCGGACGGGGGGAATTAACGATTATTGGACAATAAAATAAGAAGGGGAAGGGAAGTAAACTAAAACAAAAGGTAAAGTAACTAAACTATAATAAACAAAAATCAAAACGTAAATAAATAAATAAATAAATAAATAAATAAATAGTTAATTTTTTCTCTCATCGCTGAAGATGGCTACTTGGTAGCCGAAATACGTATTCGGTATTTCAAGTATTGTGGATATTAGAGGTTCCCTCCGATTTTGGTTGTTCCATTCCACAGTTTTAGCTTAATTTTTGATCAGTGAAAAAAGTCTGCTCGAAAATGGAAAAATTGCGGTGATTTATTCAAAAACATTTTCTAGTCAAAGTAAACCTAAGGAAGCGAATTTTTTCTTGTACAGTATTTATAGATGTTCAAGATACTTTATGGAATATTAAACAGCACAGCATGTTCATATGACTATAATTTTAGAAAATAATTTTGAAAAAAAAACTAATATGATCCTTACAAAATGACATGTTTTAAAGAATTTTTATGAAAAAACGAAATAAAAAAAAAATTAAATAAAAACTTTTAAAGCACACACTTTTACCTTAAAAAGTGCAGTAGAGAGTAAAAAATGTAATTTAAAAAAGGTAAAAGCGTGCTAGCGCGTTTAGTTTATTATGTAGTATTTCATATAAAATCAAGTCTGCCTATCGGTACACAAAAACCTTCGCTAGCATTGATGATCAAATTAACAACAATTACATACAACAATTAACAACGATAACAAACAACAATACAGGCAGTCGTTACGTCATGATTGCACTGTACACATATTAGAATTAAATATTAATTTACTTACAAATAAATGAAACTAACGATTGAAACATGCATCGTCATCGATAGGACGCCGTTGGGGAACGCTGCAGAGCTGTAGGTAGTCAGGAAGTGGGCAAAATATTGATTACAAAATTTGCGCACAAACACATAAACAAGTAAAATTAAATAAAACTACGTAATAAAAGTGTGCAAAATATTTTCAATCAGCATGTTGACCTGAGAAAGTGAGGAATTCGCTTTCTATATGTGAATTAAAAATAATTAAGACATTTTATTTATTATATATATATATATTGATGTTTTTTTTTCCATAACCATTTAGACTCTATGGTTCGAATTTGGCGTCTTGACGTCATTCAAAACAGAACGTAACGAAAAACCGCTTAAATTTTTCTTTATTTCTATTTCCTAAATTTATTTTATGAAATATTATTATACTTATAATAAAGAATAAAATCTCTACATTAAAATTAAAAAAGTTCCCTATACCTAACTGCAATAACAGACTCGCCAATAAGCCGCGAAAGATGAACTTCACTCTATCGCAGATAAAGAAGACAATAAAATTACAAGGATGAAATGATAGGATGAAAAAATTTTCATACATATTTATGCAGTGAAACCCGGATGGAACTTATAAGCAAGCTAATAAGACCATATTATAGCGGAAGGTTTACTTGATTGAATACAGAAATTTTCTTTCTGAACATATAATACTTAATTAGTAAATTATTTCTGAATATGTTATTAAAACGTGTTAACTAGTTGGACAACGGAATTCAACCTAATAGCTAATCTGGGACTTTTCTGTGACTATTTTTAATTGATATTTTAATAAAATTTATTTTAATTATATTTATTGTTAAAAAAAGAATCTGGTGCTGATAAACGAATCATAACTAAAAATAAGGATATATTTAGAATTTATTATAAATCGAATTCAACGTACTCAAAAAAGAAACTGACAAGAACTTGATGCGACTTAACTGAGTTTGGATCTTCAATTGGACTAGCTAATTAACCAGCTAATATACAGTAGTAATATACAGTAAGGAAAAACTCAACGCAGCTGCAACTGCAAGGAGTCCCTCTATTCTTAAAATTTGATACTGTTGAATAAGTTTAAGTAAAATAGTAAAACAAAGATAAACCTAATTACGTTTAATACAAAACTGAACGAGTCATTCCATTTTCCAGATAAAGCAATGGGGTAGGCATCCTACAGAAGGTGGTGTCTGAATGACTTCAACGCGTCAGATTAAAAACGAAACCCGAAAAAAGGGAGAAGAGGGTGGAGATGTAATTAACTCTTACAGAATTAGAAATTAAGTCATGTAAGAAACATAGTACTCCGTTTCCTTATCAAAACAGACGATTTATATGGCAGCGAGCACAATTCTAAGCTTCTCTGAAATCTTTCTCAGCAAATGTATACTTCCCGAAGATGGTGCTTTTCTTCTTAATTGCAGCCTTATCGACGTAATGACAAGAGGGAGAATGCTTAGATGGGAGTCGTTATTAAAAGTTGGTTCTTCGGACTTGGTGTCTTTATTACGATCTCTAATGGTAACAGTATCTTCGTCTTCCCAACCGTCGATGGCTCCTTTCCATAATGATGGATGCTTCACGGCCAACTCTACCTGATTGCGAGTGATGCACCGCGCAGGGACCCGCGAGGCTCCTCTCCGCCTATCTCGATGGTACTCGTTAACGATATGTAATTCCATTAATGACTAAAGCAGATCCGTACATTTAATTAGAGATAATGTTCCGAAGTTGAACCGGTGACCCGCAGATGGAAGAGAAGAGGGTGAAAAAAAGTATACGCAGAAAGAGGAGCTCTTCAAGTTTCGGCAAATGAGAAAGAACGTTAACTTCTTGCTACAATGTCATGACTCTGGACACAATAGCCACGTCAGTAATAGTAGTAGTAAGATAATGGGTGTTGTATAAAAACAATCGTTTCATCAGGCTTTGCAACTGTCGCGATCTACTCTGTCGTTACTTCTTATAAATATGAGACATTGATTCTTAATATTCCAAAATGTATCAGGTTTATCACTTCTACTAATCAAATCAAATTATCACCCGATTAACGAAAATACAATTTCGAAAAAAAGCACCAAAAATTTTCCGGACTTGATTGTTACAACAAAATGATTTTAATATGCAAATACTAAGAATACGTGTACTGGGATATTAATTGAAGCTGTAAATGCAGTCCAATGCCATTTGTAGTCAAGAGATTCTGCGTGCTGTATGCCACAAAAAATTGACCGATTTTGGGGAAATTATTAACAGCCCTTTCCCGTGCCAAGTGTTCGAAGTAAAATGCGTTTGTTTCGATATGGAAGTTGATAGAGATGTTCATAAAATTCGTACATCACTATGAGAGAAGGGAATAGGTGATGGAGTTAATCCTTTTCAACGTAATCACCACACAACTTCATACACTTCTCCCAACGACGGGTGACCTGACCGAGACCATTCTTGTAGAAGTCCATGTTCTGACCATTGAGAAAGTGTTCCGCCTCAGAAATCAATTATAGATCAATTATCTATTTTGTTGACTACACTATGGTTCACTTCATTCCTAAAAAAAGTTGAAGACTATCCCCCAGCTTAACGAATTGATGAATCGATTATGTGTCAGTGGTCAGTGGCCACATAGGCTTCTACTCCTGGCAAATATTAATTTTATTAAATAATTTCAGCAAACAGGTCTATTTTTTTTAATCTTAATATTGTTGCCATTATGTTAATTGAGCTTCTATAATATACCCGTATTTTCGGGATATAATACGCGTATTATATAAAATAAAAGTTAAAAAGTCATTACTTCATATTATGATAAACTGCGTATAATAATTCGATAATAAAACCAAACACATTTAAAATTTTAATGCACAAAGCCTAACATTTTGAATCGCTGCTGGGAAAACTTGGAACGTTACTTTCTTTTAGCAGCAACATTCCAGGTTTTCTCAGCAGCGATTCCAAATGGCCGCCCAGTTGGGATGTACGTCAGAACAGTAGTTTAGCGACTGTATTTCCGTGTTAAATTCGTAAAAATTAGTTCAAAATACACGGCAAAATTCTTACACTTTAACAAAGAGCTGACAGAATCGTAAATGCAGTACACGAAAAAACATGAAACTGAAACTTCAAACCACCATAATGCACTGCGAGTATGTAGTTTGAATTTGAAAAATATTAAAATTTTTGACGTGGTCAGTACGTTGGTAAGCTAAAGTAAACTTAGGCACCTTCAGTTTTTAGCTTTTATTGTAATGTTTTTATTTTTTACTTTTTTATGGATGCGAATAAGTCAATATTGGCTCAAAATGACTAAAAATATTGTTTGCTCAAAAAAAAGTTAATGTTTGCTGAAAAAAATTAAGTATGCTGAAAATAAAGTTAATGTTTACTCAAAAGTACTCGAATAATGAGTTATCAGTGTGGGCCTTATAACGCACCTATGATCCAAATAAGGCCCAGTCATAGAGTCTCACAAAATCCCATTGTGCATAAAACTTATTTCATTTTTAGTTACATTGTTATTTTTTAAATGTATGATAGAAGTGGCTACAATTTTCATATAAAACGTTTCGTTCTAAAGTGAATAGTTTTTTCGACAAAAAATAAATTTCGTTAGGTGGGCCTTATTTGGCGCAGTTATCTTACATGTGTAATCACATTGTGAGTATATCTCTAATAGCGCATTATGATCTGTTATGATCTGCTGCGTATTATATACCGAAAATTGCTTTTTAATTTATTCCTGTTCTCTAATTGGTCGAATATGTTTTTTCTTCCAATGAAGGTCACATGATAGCGAGAAAATATACCCATGATTAAAGAATATATTGTGGAAAAAGTGGTCATTTCTTTGCTTTCCTCTATTACTGACGTAACCATAGATAAAATTTCTTATCTCATTTCACATTTGTTCTCATCATTTAAGGATAGCCTCGCCTTTCTGAAGAGAAAGTTGCCATATGCATAAGCAAACTGTATCTGAAATTTCAAATAGCAAGGTCGTCTAATAACAACCTCCTTAATATTAAACCACTTTGTCTTTCTGTGTGGTGCACGCACAGCAAGTTGCCATGATATAAGAAAATTGTAAACAAGCTTTTAAGTTGTACTTCATAGGAGACGACTGTTTTTCTTTAATTGAAGATATCTTTATTTCGAATCTATATCATTTTTACTCTTATCTTTTATGACCAGAAACAACAGTATTAAGTTCTTTCAACTCAGAAGTTCCCTTTTCTTCTGCTTAATTTCCGACGTATTACAATCGCTTGTTTGAAATGTTTTTATGCTAATCAGCGAAAGCAACTTTACATCTCACGAAGCGACGCCTTCTCGGCTACAGTTGCGGCGTTCCGCTTCCGTTCCTCTTTTCCTCTATTCAGGGTCACGTGATGCTAACGCGAAGATTTCACTTTCCGGGTCCATCGCTGAAACCCAGTTAAAACTAAACTAATTTACTTAAAACGAAAAAATAAAAAAAATAAAAACATCCACCCACAAAAAAACAGCAGCAACAACAGCAGCGAAGACATCAGCTACACGGGAGTTAATTTCCCAGCACTTTAAATCTTCGCCGTAGTTTGCGTCCTCGTTTTCGGTGCAAAGGTCGAACAAGGGTCAGATTGTTTGCTTTACGTACGTAAAGTGGAAAAAAAGAAAGAAATAGCTGTAATTTGTGCTTCGTTAAAAGACATCTTGAGTTCTTATTTTTCATTAAGGGACAGAGGAAGAGAGCGCTCAAGGCGAATAAAATTCATGGGTGTTGCGGGATCAAATGCTCCTCTAGGCGTTTGCACTCCTTGCGTGAAACTTACATCATCGTGGTTTATATCTATGCAAGCACGAGGTCCGTAATAATGATGTAAGGTCATCGAAATGTTTATTTTCAAGATACTTTTATGATTTAATAATTTCTTTAACCATGACCACGTCTACTAAAGAACTGTGATCCTTCCGGATTCCTTTGATTGTCGACTGCTCCAAATGATCAAATTTTTATCGAATCTCCCCGTAATTGTTAACACAGTAATAAATGCAGTACACGAAAACAACATGAAAGTGAAACAAAAGCACTGTGTTTGACGAATTGGATAGAGCATATTGCGTATTAAGATGCGGTGCGTATTATGAACGGGAATTTTTCAGTGATGCGTATTATATACCGAAAATTACATTCGTTGAAATAAATAAGTTTTCCTTCCCAATGAAGGTCACGTGATAACGAAAATACCACTACATTAACACATTCACGGGTGAAATATCGATGACGGAAGTGTGTGACTTTGCAGGAAGTTTGTGTGGAGAGGGACTGATGACCCCACCAAATTTGGTTGCCGTACGATCATGCCTTCTGTCCAATGGTATGAACTTTATCGCTCAGGCGCAGGTCTTATCGCAATCGCAACCAGCAAGTCGCGGGTTTGAATCCCGCTTGGGGCATGGATATTTGTGATCGTCCTTTATTATTAAAAGAAAAACCCCGTGTTGGGCTTCGGCCTGTTGGGGGACAACCCGCGGGTTGTTTAGATTATAAGTTATTATTTTATGACCGCCCTTCATATACAAGGCACATTTAGAAAAATAAACTTTGGCACCGATTCTGATAAACCTAAGAAAATTAATTTAGAATATCTCCCGAGCTAAGGCAGTTTGCAAATTTATTTTTAACAGATCGGTTACCAAACACTAATGAACAATCAACACAGGGTTATGTCCACTGGACAGCTCTCTCCAAAATGTTTCGAAAGACCTTAATTTTGTTCTTCCCCATGTTCATCCACGAAACCTGTCAGGTCAATACTCGCGAGAATGGTTGGGAGGTCCGAAATTTCAACCTAGGAAAGGTCCATGGTAAAACAATCATTCGAAGCAAGGTCCCCATATACCTAGATACTGAACACAGCATAAATATAGAGAAAATGCACAACTACCCATAAGATTATCCGTGTTAGCTTCAGGTAGATCAATGGAACAGGTCACCACTGGCTTCTTACCGAGATTCCTTTACTGTCTAGAAGTCTCACATTCTAATGTTTCATGCGATTATCAACATCTTTTCTAATTTTCCTTGTAATATTTTGTTAAGTTACTATTATTTTAACACTCCCAGAACATCTAATGTTAATTTCGAATTTTAGAATTTTTAATACCCAAACTTTATAGATGAAACTTTTCTGTGTATACACAGAATGTCAAATGTCAAGATCATGAACATTATACAGGGTGTCCATAAAAGGTCTGACACATTTTATCTGTATATTACCAAAAAACTAATAAAGATAAGCATAAACGGATTTCAATATATGAAACTGTAACTGAAAAAGTTTTATTGTTTCACAATTTCGCCGCTAGAGTGCGGGAACTGTACATCCGGGCTATTAAAACAAAAGATGGCTACTTTACAGGAGAGAGCACGAACGCAGCACAGACAGTGCATTGGTTTATCAAAATATTTCCATGTCGTTGGATAGGAAGAGATGGACCTATCTCTTGGCCCCCTCGATCACCTGATATTACGCCACTAGACTTTTTCTTGTGGGGGTTCGCGAAGAACCAGGTGTTCAAGACAAAAGTTAAGGATATTACGGATTTGAAACGCCGAATCATGGTTGCTATTAACTAAATGGGTGTCCATATGCTCAAAAGAACATGGCAAGAACTTGATTATCGGCTGGATATCCTCCGTGTGACTCAAGAAGCACATGTTGGAGTCTACTAACTTGTTTTACGGTTACAGTTTCATATATTGAAATCTGTTTATCTATGTTAGATTTTTGGTAATAACCAGATAAAAATATGTCAGACCTTTTAATAACACCCTGTATTATAGCTGATATTGAGCCTGCATGATCAGTGTTCATTACAATGCATAAATATCTAAAGGGTCCAATTTTCTAACTCCGATAAAAAAACAAACTATGACAACTGGACGCTTTAGTTATAGAATCTACGAAACTGAACCTAGTAGTTGTTTGCGCTCATCTATAGTGAGGTTTATCAAAGTTATTGACTGGTCCATATCGGGAATCGTCAGCAAGGAATGAGCCAGGCACAACTCATTGACGCAGGACGCATCAGGAAGGATACGATGAAAAAAAAAAACAATTTCAATGACGTGCCGATGTTCGAAAGAAGAAATCAAACATTCTTAAGGTGTTGTCTGCTCTGTAGCCACTTTTGTAGTTTACATCTATTATATTATGTGTTATGGACATATTATGAACAGTATAACGAGGGGAAGTCAAGTTAAAGTTAGAATATGGGATATATTAGAAAACTGAACTTAACAAACCTCATAATACCATTTCTCAATGTAGTCTCCACCCTTCTAAGCTATTTCTTCAGTGATGACACGGCCATTTTGCCAATTCAGACTCTCCACGGCTACAAAGCTTTCCGTGTCCCAGCAATCTTTCATTTCAGGTTGGTCTACATTGTGTAAGAAAGTGACGCCTTTCTTGTGTTTTTCATATATAATAACCTTAAATATATACCCCTGAAGTCTGTAGAAAGGTGTCTATTAGGTTCTCATTTTTAGCGTCTAAGGAACTGATGACCGACAACGCTTATTACTTGGAGGAAGTTTCCAACCGACCCGCTCATTACGTCAGCGAAAGCGTAGATCTGGGTCAAAAGCACTCACTAGAGAGCGCTACATAGTAGTAATAGTGTAAACCTCAAGTTCTTTATTGCTTGTCTCATTTTATATGTATTGTCTAACTTCAATTTGAACCCCCCCCCCTCATAATAGTCTTTTATAGTGATTGAACTGGAAGTTCAGGAATCGGGCGCCATCTCTTGAGAATATAAGACTTAGCCTACGTTAAATTTAGAAATTATATTTTAATCTTTTTAAGAGTCACTAAATAAATTTTATAACGATAAATCAATAGAAGGTTCTCTTAATTCTGATTTAGAATTTTGAAACACGTTCTCTTAAGAATTGGTATAATCTGTTATACACAAGTAAAAAGATAAGCTAGTCATATTAATCATAATGAAGCCTCTTTTTCAAAAATTTCATATTTTTTTCTGTCTAATAAGCATTAGCAGCTCCTTCTAGGATATTGAAATCGTATCCCTCCAAATTTAAGGCTACTTTAAAACGCCTTCATCCTGTACGACCCGGAGCCATTATGCGAGCCGGTTGTTCCTCTTTAATCCGATTACCAATTATTCTTCAGAAACAATAGAAAAGCAAATCAATATCATACACGGAGGTCGGTATTAAAGGACGACAGAAAAGCTCTCGAAATACTTCAAAAACAAATGAGCTAAAGGGTTCTTAGCGAGCGACTCCCGTGTTTGCAATGCGTGTGCCATAAATGAAAAGGCGAAAGAAGGAACCGAGGGGGGAAAAAAGGCGACTCATTTGAAACTAACAGCTCTTCTTAGCTTCCTAATCTCCTCGGCTAGGTTTGGAGTCAGCGTGCGCTTAAATTTCAAATTTTCTGACCGCTTATTCGATCGGGAGCCATTGTTCGTTTTCGTGGGAAGAGCGATGGATGCCAAGTTGAATGGCGGGGCGGAGACACGAACGCAATCCGATAAGGCTTAAAACTGGCAAACCTCCAATGGGCAGCGAGAAAGACGTTTTTGAATATTTACACATACTTGTACAAGAAGAGGAAATATAGGTGAATGACGTTTAAGTGGGACGGAATAAAAATGGTTTAAAGCATCCTACACAGTTTTATATCATCAAAATGGTTTCAAGAACGACGGAAAATATTTGCATTCAGAATTCGGATATCCTCCATTAGCTAGATGCTTTTGCCGTAGATTCAGTTTCATGTCCTTAATAAAGAAACTCTTTCTCGTTAATCAGTAAAATAATTCGCAAATTAAAACTGATGGATTTAATACAAAATTCGTTATCAACTAAGGCAATAGCAAATTACGATAAGTTATGCAGGTCTCAAGCAATCTCTTAAATTAAAACAACGTTTCGGCATTTTAATTATTGATTAAAAACGTTTCTCTGAGAAAATTTTTGTTGTCGCATTTCAAATTATTCTATAAAGCCAGACATCTAAATTAATTCATGACCAGAAATTCACTGCCTCTGCAGTCGCAAGCGCAATGCTCTTATATGGTTGCGGGAATTCCTCTTAGCATCATTCTTCTTTGCCTGCTCTCGCTTATTATATTTACAAATCTAAGCGTTTGATAAGCTCAAATTCCGCTCATATTTGAAAGTTCAGTGAGCCTCTTTTTGCCTTTAATACTGCGTCGTTGGCAAGGACTCCACAAAATGTTGATAGGTGGTTTGTTCAATCTGAGATCATGCACTTTCCAGTTGGGACAGATATGATGGTTGTGGATCCAGCTGTTTGACGGCTCTTTCAAGTTCATCCCAATAGGGGCCTTGAGATTAGGAGAGCCGCCTAAGCAAAGTGAACTCTCTTTCATGTTCCTGAAACCAATCCTGCATAACATGAGTATTATGGCAAGACGCATTATCTTGTTGAAAGTAGCCATCTCCTTAGGAATAAACTATCAACATGACAGGTGAATTTAGTCAGTAACTATTGTATATTTATATATGTTGTGCGCCTTCTGTTATACGAGATGTATTCAAAAGTAACAGGCCGAACGCAATGGGGACTAAACAAATGAATTTATTTCAAAAATACTGAACGTGGTGGTCCAAGCAATTATCCCACTGTGATACCACGCAAGAAATACCCTGCTCATAGAAGGTCTTGGGTTGTTGTTTGAACCAATTCTGAACCACCTCTTTCACTTCCCCATCCGTATGAAATCTGCTTCCACTACAGCAGATTGACTTTGATTTTTTTGGGTGGTGGTGATCCTGGGTGTTTCCATTGCAGACTTTGCCGCTTGGATTCAAGTTCATAATGGTGGTAACAGCTCTCGTTCCCCGTGACAATTCTTGACAAGAAATCTTTATCATGATAGCGCTTCAAAAAGTCCAATGCGGAAGGTTTTTTGTGCTGGTTCAAAATGATGGGGCACCCATTTCGCACAAACTTTGCAATACTGTAATCTTTCCGTGATAATGGTTTGAACAGTTCCCACATTCACATCGACCTCTGCAGCGATATCGGACAAGTCTTTGTCTACAAGAGCTCAAAGACCGTCGCCGCTTAAAACATCTTGATAAATGATTTTAACCAAGGCTGTTCCCGGCCCATATCTGGCAGAACTGTGCGCTGGGAATTGAAGCGGATCCAAATCGGCAATTACTATACGAAAGCCACTGATTTAAGCAAAAACAGCGATATCTGGAAAATCGTGACTGAACAAGTGAAAAGTGGAAGAAGGTTATGTGGTCTGACGAATCTCGAAACGCTGGAGTCTCATCTAACAAGACAACTGAAGTATCTCGTGGTGGGATCACGGTGTGGAGAATTTCCTGCAGGTAAGAAACTGGTATTCGTGGAAGGCAATACAAGGATTGCCTAAACATTGTTGCGGACAAGTTCATCCTGCAATGCTGCATGTTTTTTTCCTTGCTACTGTTGAAAGTGCACAATTGGTTCACCTCGAAGCAGACTTCTGAATTCCTAAACCCGTGTAATCCTAGAGCCCAGACTCTATATCCAAAAGCAAGATCCTGGCATATCTCTGTCTTCCACTGCCTTTCAAGTGCTTCACTACTTTACTGACTCCATGCCAAACCGCGTACATGCTGTAATTCGAGCAAACAGGGGTCCAATAAAATATTAAACGGATGGTTCTAATTCTAGTCTAGGATTGGCTATTCTACAAAAGAGCCACAAAGATCGCCGTCCACGACATTAATTTTCTTTTAAATAAAAATTAGACTTTACATACCAAAAGTCTTGTATGTGTTGATATACGTTTCTATTTAAATTCCTTAAAATAATTAAATTTATGTTTGAAACACTTAAATCCGAGTTAGAGTAATATAAAGCATTAAGAAAAAGCAAGAAAGAGAGAAAAAGAATGAACCGAAGCCCTTAAAGCACATTTAGCCGAAGAAATGGTACATGGGGAAAAAATGTTGAATCAGCAAATGGTCTTCTGGTCCCTACTCCCTCTTCATCACCCTCATAGAAGAGCAATTGAGTGTAGGGGGGAGGGAGATGGGGGAGGGGGTTCCGTGACGAAAGTCGGGCGCGTGTCGTTATCAGCGTTCCTTCTTGTTGACAAATGGGACGGTGGCATTTAGACGGAACGCCATATTGCTCGATAAAAAACAAATGCTTCCCTTGCCGAGCTACTCCCCCGCCGTGACACCGCGGCTCATCTCCGACAGGTATTAAGTATCTCAATGACGAAAAACAAGTTGGAGAAGAAAAGGAGGGAGAGGAAGGGAACGATGGTGGCAAATGAATCAGCGAATAGAGATACAGTGCAAGTTATGGAGATTTCAAACGAAGAAAACGGACTCGGGACCTGTCGACGTCAGCATTATCTAAATTCCACAGCATTTCTTTTAAGCGGGGGAGGGAAAGGCGTTCGCCGCCGACAAAGAGAAAGTAATGAAAGAGTAATAAAAAAAGGGGAAACCATCAATGGAAAGGATTGCGATAAAAGAAGGGAGCTGAACTTTTGTTCGATTAAACTCTTGCGCTTTAATTTTTTAATCGGAGGAACGAAATTAAAGCTCGGATGGAACTGCATTATGCAAGTTTAGTAATCAGCGTACTTTCTTATATTCAATTGCTTTTAAAGCAAAGAAGAGTTCTAGGCTTATTTCAGTGTTTTCAATCTCCACAAAAATTGAGTTACTGCACTTACGTTTTATAAGTCTGGAAAGACAATTAAAGTACTAATTAAATCAAATAACCAAGGATTCCTGGATTGCTTCGATGGTTCTTCCAATCCCTACCAAAGTCTTCGTCTGCCATTCTTCGCTAATATCGTTACTAGTTTTACATGCAACGACGAAATAATTGTCGCTTTTTGTCGATACTACGGACGCGACATTTCGTTTTCTTGAAAACAACCAACAAGTATCCTAAATTTAGAACGGAAAATTTATTGGTTATACAGGGTGTTTCTGAACGGCATGTGTAAAAACTTTCACGATATGTTCCAGGGACGAAAACAAGTAGAATACATCATATGAACATGGGGTCGAAAACACTTTTTACTAGGGTTATAACGATTTGAAGGTGCCCTGAAGCAAATGCTCAAATTTGCCTCCGTTAGATTCCAAGCAAGCCTGTGCACGTCGCTGCATAGATTGGCGAACACGTTGGAAAGAAGCTTTTTGTATGTCTTTGAAGGTCTTGAACATCTACCATAGAGTCCCGATCTCTCCATGCGGTTTCCATCTTTTTTGACCCAATGGAAGCAGTACAAGTATGGGTTCGTTGCCAGCTGACAGACTGTAAAATAATAAATGACTTTCCGTACTATGTACAGGGTGCTGCAGATAACTACAGGGCAGTATAACGGGATGCCTACCCGCTCGATAGAAGGGGCCGGCTCGACATCAAATGATAATTGGGTAATTTTATCAAAAACATGACAGTTTTGACGCTCACTCCCCCCTCCCCGACGTTCACCGACCCGGCCCTTGCAATCGAGCGGGTAGGCTTCCCGTTATACTGCCCTGTAGTTATCTGCAACACCCTGTAGAGTCAATCTCCAGCTCTCCTCCATGACTGTCTCCAAAATAAATGGTATAATTTCACTAATGTGTTATACATTGTTCCAATTTGTTCATTATTGAGGATCTTTATCTAGTAAACATAAAGAAACGGGAATCAGACAAAGAAAGAAAAAAAAAAGACTATGGGAATCAGGTTTAGTGATCGATTAGTCTTTTATCGGGAGAAACGTGATTCTGGTAGTTGCAAACAATTTTGCCAAAATAGACTGGTGCAATATTCAATGTTGGCATACTGTCCGTAATTCCATCAGACACCAACTGCGCAATAAAACGATGCGTATCTCTTGCGTAGACAGTATTTATAAAGTCCAACGTAAGGAGTTTGAACAATTTTAAGCATCAGCTTAAAGAGATGTGTCACATGACCATATTAGTCGAGAAAAAATTTGCATATCGACTCATCTGCATCAACAAAATGCAATCGGCCATTAATTTTGCACCAGCCTAATATTTGACATACGGACTCGGGGTGCCTCCTATCAAACACCATCCCAGTTCAATTTCATGTCAAGTTTTTCACACGCTTCATGCATTCATGAGAAAAGACACTGCAGATCAGATTCACTCTCACATGCCTTGAACCAAAGACCATCTCTCAGCTGCTATATACATTTATCCAAAACAATAACGGAATTCTGCAAGAGTAACTTTAATAACTGCCACATTTTGCTTGCCATTCTATTTTAAAAACCGGCAGACATTTTTGTATTAAGAGTAAATTTCAAATATTTGAAGTCAACATATTCCAAGAAAAAACAGGAAAAAAACTCGTAAAAAGATTTTCAAGTATGCTGAGGTGTATAAAATTTTGAATTTTAATTTCACAGTTTGATATAATGCCAAAATTAATACTTTTACTATAAGCCTAACATTATATAGCTATTTTTAACAAAAGCCCTAACAACAATATGCCTAACATTGACAATTAGCGTAAGAGCAATAATTACTTAATGGTCAAAATAGGCTTAACAGCAATTCGTTATTGAAAACTATAAACTTAAGAGCAATTACCTACTCATACCAGTACGCCTAAATCAATTGGCTAATGATAACAATAGGCCTAACAGCAATTAGGTATTGACAGCAATAACAGGCTATTTATATCAAAAAGCCTAATAGAAATAACTTGTTTATAATAGGCCTAACAGCAATTAGCTAAAGACAGCAATAGGATTGACAACAATTGGCTATTGATAACAATAGGCGTAATAGCCTAGTTTATTACTTTATTCTAACAACAGAAAACAGTACTTGTAATCGGATGCAGAAACTCAGTTACGCAAGCATGCTTAATATGCAATTCAACCGTTGCACTATAATTAGCAAGCAATAATCCCAACAAAATATTGAAAAAAAAAAGTTCAATTTTATTTCTGGTTCCATTTGTATTTTTAATTTATTTATCTATTTGCTGGTATTTTGTCGACCAATCTGAAAGAGTTGTTAAAACGAAAAAAGCGCTTGCGTCAACAAAGCTTAGTAACGAGCGCGAGCACCAAGCTAACATCAACAAATCTTAAATGATGAAGAAAAATTAATTTTGTATTCACTTATGACTCATCAGTACGAATCGACTGATATATCACGTGACCTAACTGGTATCCTAAATGGTAGTGCACGTGCTTAAAGGGCTCAGTTTCTCGGATGTAGCATTTCGCAAATCGAAAAGAATGTCATATGGGTGATTCCCGATCGAATGACATATTACATGCCTTATATTGCCAATAAAAAATTTTTAATGGGGGGAGGGTTTGTCTCAATAGTCATGTGACTGTTAGACCGATTTCAATGATAAACTAATCAGGTCAGCTCAGAAAGGGTTTGTATCTAATAGCGAAATCAGAATTTGAAAAACTTAAAACATTCCCGAGAAATCGTTGTACATACAGACGGACAGACATACAAACAACGAAACTAGTACAGTATTTGCTTTTCAACGTTTAATAAGAATATGAGTCGTAAAACGATTTTCAAATATGCTGTAAAGAAGAATCTAAAAATTTGTTTAATATTACAGTAATATTTTATATACAGCAATGGCGAAAATTAAATAAATTTACGTATTCGATTGCAGCGTTCACACGAATCTTTCCAAATACGCGCGAAATGAGATGCGCCTATGTTCTTTCCACTGCTAGAGCCATTCATCCCTTCTTAATCAAATTTACCATAAACGTTAGGAGACAAAAATCATTGTTGCAAAGCAATGTCGGGAAAAATCTTGTAAGCATTCCAAGGAGCTGTGATGCAGATGTAATTTTAAATTTGAAAATTTCACTTTTACTTGCAGTTGGTTTAAATACAAAATGGAAATTCCTTTGACTCTAACCACACTCACATCTGTGTATTTTATTGCTTCACGTTCACGTTAAAACACAAAACAATACAAATTCCTTGTCTCGTACAACGATGCAGATTCACAACAGTTATTAGAGTATTAACGTGAATATTTGAGGCAGGTCAGTACGTTAAAAAAAAAAAAAGCTACGCAGGCCGTACACAACATGCATAAGATTACAACCGTCGCTAACGATTCGTAACAGTATTTATTTGTTGATAATAATATGCCTAACAAAAGGCTAGTGTTAACAAAAGGCTTAGTATTTATTACTTAATAACAACAGGACTTACATTTATTAGTTATTGATAACAATAGGCCTAGCATTAATTAACCTAACATCTATTAGCTATTTTTAACAATTCGCCTAACAGCAATTACCTATTGTTAAAATTAGGCTAAACAGTAGTTAATTTTGGACTATATATATAATAGGCCTAATATTAATCATCTACTAAGAACAATAGTCCTAATATTAATTAGCCATATTTAACAAAAAATACTGATTGTTAAAATCCAAGATGGAAACAATTAAGGTTGGATTGTTGCTCAGACAACTATGGTCAAGTGACTTGAGTGAAGATCTTTTTCGTCGGCTACGTGAAGATCTTCTTCATCCATGGGTTGCCTAACATTAATTAGCCATATTTAACAATAGGCCTAACATTAATTAGCCACATTTAACAATGGGCCTAACGCACTGAATTTTCAAAACGAAATGAGCGCGTGCCTCGACAAAGCTTCATAACAGGCACGTACTCCAAGCTGACGTCAACAATCCTTAAATGATTAACAAAAAGTAACACTGTCAGTACGAGTCGATTGATATATATTACATGCCCTAACTTCATATTCTTAACATTAGTGCACGTGCTCGAAGGGGTCCACGAAAGTGCATAATATCCGAGGACCTCCATCGTTGTTAAGTTCATCCATTTTCACTTTATCGGTAAAAGGACAACGTATAGATTAAGCTTGTTATTCTTATATATAGCTTTAGCTAAAGCTCGTAATAAGGGGCTATTGAAGTACTGTTTGGGGGTCATTTTCTCGGACGTAGCATTTCGAAAATCGCAAAGAATGTTATATTCGTCTTGTGCTGGTCATTCTTGCCAATAAAATAAATAATGGGGGGAGTCACTAGTCACGTGACTGTTAGATTTCAATGACAAACTAATCAGGTGAGCTCAGGAAGGGTCTATATCGAATAGCGAAAGAATTTGAAAAGGTTAAAGCATTCTCGAGTAATCGTCGGACATACAGACAGATGCATACACACAAACAGAGCGAAACCAATAAAATAATGTAGGGCATTTCTGTCTGAGCAATCCTCGGAGTGGTCCGCGTCAAGGAATGCGTTGAATTCCTTTAAGTCATCAATATGAAAAGAGAAACTGTGATATCCAGGTATATCAAAAGCTATTTTAATAGACTCAATTTTGTTACCAAATTCCAATAAAGTAGTAATGCCTAGAAACGGAAATTATGTTTTACATTTGTGTAATGGAATATGCAAAATGAATAAAGCAAACTAAAGCCACCGCAATCCTTTTGTTCACATATATAAATAAATAATTCACATTTAAAGAAAAAATAATAGAAAAGCGCATTTAAATCAGATTTCTGAATCAATCGCAAAAGCCTAATTTAATTTTTTTTTGCTCGCGCATTTCTTAAATCCGCGGATTATGCTAACGAATCTAAAGTATTCCAGGAACCAAATTCCCACGTTTTATGGTTCTCCTCTTCTCCTCCGCTCCTTTCTTTAAGGCAAAACGAGTCCCTGATAAGAGAACTGATTTCAATGACAAGGAAATGAACGCAGCATCCGCCGAATGGGATCTCGGTTGCCATAGCAACCGCGGAGGACGGCCGCCGCCTTCAACTCGCCTGGCTAGCCAGTGACGTAGTGGCCACGGGCGCTCTTTTCATGCAAATGTGTTTCTCTTGTTTTAACAGCCGGCATTCTACAAAGAACGCTTTAAATCAAACCTATTTGTCAAGCCTTAAGCGCAATTAGTGTAATTTATGATTCAAATTCATCATTCGATAAATCCTCTCGGTAAAATTCGAAGAAAATGAAGTCCTCCTCCACCCACGCTTGGAAGATAATCTCATAGTACGCTGAAATAAGGTCTTTTAAATTTGAAATGGAAGCTTTATAAGGAATATCTGCTCAATCCTTTTAATAAAAATCATTGTTTGAATGCCGCAATTATTATGAACGATTATTAACAACGGAACTATATTCGAGTAATCTCTCATCTTTCCGGCTTTGGCCACGATAGTAAGCATTAATGATAAAGAGGAGCGCATTCAAAGTTGACAGTAAAGGTACAGAAAAGCAGGTTTAATAGGGAGCTTGAGAACTATACACTTTAAACTATTTATTCCTAGGAATATCGATTGCTATATTTACAAAACTCTGAAGGCAAAGGGCTTCCGCTTCGCGGGGAAGGTAAACATCATAATGCTGATATTGCTGTATTCCAGCCTTCCACTATTCCATGTTGGATATTATTTTTTTCTCTCTCTCTCTTCTAAAGCTGAAACAGAATGAATATTTGAAAACTGTAAAAGCGCTTGTTTATGTTTACACAGACTTTATCTATAGGCTAAACGTTTATCAGTTATTTGATGTTATTCCAGGGAGGCTTTCCACATTCACCACCATCTATCTTATCTCTGATAGTGAACGCCTCAAGGGCATATGTCAATCTTAAGATGGCTTTGCTTTTATCATCCACTCGAGCAATCAATCACATAGCTCAACGAGTTCGTATTTGATATGAACAATAAAATAACACTATGCAAGCAAGAAATTACAAACGAGATCTGTTTAAAACGTAACCGGACATTTGTCATAGCTAAGGCTGCGTACGAGTGTTAACTCGAGTCGAATAAGGGTGCAGACGAATTCATTTGAAAACCACAAATTCTGCTTCAAATGAAACAAATATAATTTTAAATGGATTCGGAAAAAGTTCAAAAACACTTGAATTGAAATCAAATCCATTCGATTAATTCGATTCAAGGAGGCTGTCACTCCTGTAAGCTCGAATTAGTTTTATCCGATACCATTCGAAATCTTCGAATACATCCGAAAATAAGCTTATAACTACTTACAAATAATAGCTCATTTCGGTGTTTATGGCGGACTAATCCATTAGAAATCTTCGGGGACATTGTAAATGCAGTTTCAATTAGTTAAAATACCTAATTGAAATTCAAATATTTCGGAACCACTCGTACGCGTACGACTGCAGCGTTAACTTTAACGTTAGAACAATAGTGCTAGAAATGGAACCAAATTCATCATCTAGGTCTTTCTACGGAAACATTACAACAAATATGTTGAGAAAAGTGAAGAAAACTAAGGTATGTTCAAAAGAAATATGTTCAAATGGTTTCGAAAGGAATATTCAAAGGCCATTCGAATAGGTTTCGAATAAGGTATTCAAAAGCTGTTGAACACAAATTAATTGAATGAATCACACAATTCGTTACAGTAGCCAAACTTCAATGCTAGTTCAAATGAATTCGATAAAGGCTCGAATGACTCGAGAAACAGATCAATTCATTTCGAATTGTTTTAATGTAGATTTGATAGCATGTTCGAATGGTTCAAATCAAAGTTTTCTTGAAGTTATTCGACTCGCACGCAGCCTTAGTCATAGCGAACGAACCATTGCACCATCTGTAAACAGCGCCACCTAGTGGTAAACGATGGTAACAAAATGTTAGTGATCTACGTATGCCAAAGTGGACTCATGCAGTCACCATTTGTAAGTCAAGATGACTGAGCTATGGAAAAACACGAGCTGGCTTTTGCATCACAACAACGCCGTTCTTCCCCACCCTCCGTACTCTCCATGTAGTTTGGCCCCAGCAGACTTTTTCTTCTTTCCAAAGTTGAAAACCAACTTAAAACTTACTGATTTTCTAACCATTAATATGGCTAAAAGAAATTAGTAATCTCACTTTTCTTGGATTACTCGAAGGCCTTCGACTCAATTCCTCGTCATCTCTTATTATTTAAGCTTTCGTCATTTTATAATATCCGAGGACCTCCTCTAGATTGGTTAAAGGACTCTAATATCCGAGGATCTCCTCTGTTCTTTTCTATTAGATCGGAACTATTATCTAATCATAGCTTTAATTTTACCCACTCGATAAAGGGGGCAGGGCATGAGATTTTTTCACCGGGTTTTTTGGTAAACCCACATGTAAACCCACATTTTACATGATGCTCTACAACTTTCTAAATAACACATGGGGTCTAACCCCTACCCCTACAAAATTAAAATTTTCAAAATTTACCCCTTCACCTCCAGGGACGCGAAATGTTTTTATTCTGAATTAGTGGACATCAAAACCAAATAATCATTTTTCTCCCCCCCCCCCCCCCCCCTCTTCCCCTTGAGCCGTTATTTGGACCTAAAGACGGGACACCAATTATGAAACACCCTGTATATTAATTTATCACCAAAAACTCTTAAGTTTCAAATTGGGATTGATTTCCCAGTCATACTTTCTCCCTTCATCAATACTTTTATATTACTCGCTAATGCATGCCCCTTTGTTATGGCATTATATTCTGGGCTGCACTTCATGTTTGAATCTATTTCGTTTTTTTACATCTACTTCGCCTTTTCTCTCTTCATATTGCGATTATACACAAAGCGGCCAAAAAATTACAGACACTCCTTATTTGAAAGTAGAGCTGCTTATATAAGGAACGCTCAGTTTCGAACGACGTAGTTATCATGGAAGTTAATGTCAAAATGGGTAAGGCGAAAGATTTTATGTGAGTTTGAAAAAAGGACGATTGTCGGTGCAAGAAAAGCTGGTGCCAGCATTTAGGATTTTCTCGCCTAGACTTCATTTATGCAGAGAAAGAAGACCATCTACTGTGCAACAACTGACAAACTATTTAACCAAGACTGTTCCCGGTCCATAACTAGGAGAATTGTAAACTGAACTGGAGCCAGATCCTCAGTCGCATGCCTATATGTGAAAGTTCTTCTAGATCTCTGTCACTGTACACAAAAAAAACTGAAAGAAGGTTATGTGATCTGAGGAATCATGGTAGGCAGATGGTTTGAATGTACCATTGGACATAACGAATTTAGTCTGACTGATGAGGAGATAACAACGATTTGGAATTTTAAGCCATTCAATCTTCATGGTCGTCATCTTGTGTTGACATTTCTGCCAATGATCCTCCAGTTTCACAATAGTCAGAAAAGTCAAAACATTTTTGTCGGAGATTAACATTAAGCAATGGATCCAGCAAACTTTATCAAGCGTCTGGTAGCAGGTTCTGTTTTGCAAATTCTTCATCTGATGTGGAATTGCTCCTTAATGTTCATAGAAGATCAGAGCAATCCTGCAACGCTGCATTTACTGCACTTTTGTCTTGCGGATAAGACGTAGATTATCCCCTGCTAGGTTTAATTGCATATAGATCCATGATTATTTAACATCATCGACACCATAAAGGTAAATGAGGAATAGAAAAGAGCTTTGTGGACGATTGGTTCAGCAATATTTTAGCAAGCACAAAGATGATATCCTCATTTATTCATTTACCCTAACGAATCCGACAGCAAGCCATTATTCCCAAAAAATTACGAGAACTAAGGGAATGTCTGGTGAACGACTGGTCTTCCGTTGACTTAAAAGTGCTTCAACACCTTACTGGCTCTATACCAACCAGCATATAGGTATGCAGTAATTCGGATCAAGGGGTTTCCACTTACATATTAAGAAGTTAATAATTCATTGGCTAATATGTGCAATTATTAGCCTTTCAGTTATAAACGCACTTTGACAATGAGGGGGCTTTCTTTGCATTGCCCTTGTACAAGAGGACGCACGTTCTGTTCAATAATTGCAGTGTTTGTTCTGCAAAACAGTTTGAGCAAACTCTAACTGCACTCAAGCTAAGTTCAATATTAATGGCAAATCTCTCTCAAAGCACGTACTTTTAAGTGAATATACGTTTGACTCCACTGTCTGGTTTTAAGAAATTTAGAAAATTTTTTGTTTCTTAGGAAACGCTTGTAGCAGCGAAATGCGCCATTCCCTATGCAATTACATTTTAAAAGGCTCTCGGAGTAACAAATATCAGGAAACTAACTGAAATGCAAGAGCAATGGGGCTGCTCTTTCCAACGATGTATATTACATATCCCTTTGATTTAAAGTTCAATTCTTAAAGTGGTGTCTGAATGTTTTTCGTGTATTATGGAGCCTTCTCGTCTATTGTGAACTGGTCGATGCTCTCAGCGAAATCAATTTACTGAGGTCACTTATTAAGTCATGGCAAGAGTGCTATTCTAATGATTCTCAATGTTCAATCGGAATTTGAAAATATGCCAGAGTTGCGCATCGAACCCTCTACTTTCTAAGATGTCAGCATGGTTAAGGATTACGACGGCAGACAGGTGCAAACGTCAGTGTGTTTTCAACTGGTAGAAACGTCAGGGAATGAGGCCGCTGTATTTCTGGGAAATCATTTCAGGAGTGTTAATGTGTTAATCAGTATTCAACATTTTTACCCTTACAAGGCAACGACAAGTGCAAAGTGTGTGTTTTTGCTCTCGTCTCATCTCCACATTTATACCGTTAAGCATCATATCACATTAATGCAAAATGAAACGCCATCCCGTATCGCACGTTCCGTTAAGCAAATGATGCAAAAATAGGCTCAAAAAATAAGCTTAAAAACGTAAAACCCACTGAATTCAATTGTACTAATGGAATTTTTGCTTAATTTTAGTGCAAAATCCGGTAAATATAGCGGGAAATCCGCTGAGTTAGCAACACAGGCTGAAAGATCGTGTTTTGAGCAAACACTTTCCGCGCAGGGGATGGACATTCATCACTCGGAAACTATGTTTTTCTGTTGTCTACATAAGGGTAGTTCATTCCTGAAACAATACCCATTATTTTTGAAACACCTTCTATATATGTATTATCGTTCTATGCATTAGTTCAGTTTTTAAAGAACTTGATTTTACAAGAAGATTTGTATCATAATTTTCAATTCGTCTGTCAGGAATCAAAAAATTGCTAAATTAAAGTTTTAAAATGGCTTCATCGCCTAAGGATACCACTAACGAAAATACTCGTTTTGGTGCAATTTTTTCCCAATTGATTAATATTTTTTATGAATATGAAATATTTATTAATTCGCTTTTAGTTTTCACAAAGTTCTCTTAATTAGGTTAAAAATTAACTGTCAATGCATTAAATGTCATTAGAATTTCAATAAAAACTGTAAAAAGAAATTGGAGATATAGGCCTGGATTCACGAAAAGTTTATTAACGAAGTCGGTAAATTTAGCAAGTTAATGATTTGTTGTAAATGCAGTTCACAATACATGTCGTTAGCAATCTTACATATAACGACGAAAAACACCGACTTCAAAAGTACGGAAATGACGTCTTTGTTTTCTTGCAAACAGCCAATAAGAATCCACACTAGAACGGAAGTAAGGAAAAATATGAAAAATCGAAAGCGAAAGCAAAAATTTACTTCTTTGGATTTAAGTCATTAACTTCTATTTAATTTCGAAAAAATTTCTACTTTTCAGCACTTGATGTTTTCTAGAAAGACTTCTTTTATTAGTTTTTTTTCGTAGTCATCGATTAGCGACTGTAATTCCAAAGAAGTATATTGTTGTTTTCGCTTTCGATATTGCTCTATGTTCCTTACTTATTGGCAGTTTGCAATAATTTTAAAGCAAACTAGAGCACTAAATAGAAAGTATCTGCATCCGCCATTGTTGGATATTATTTCTATACCGATGCATTGGCTGTTTCTAATTACACTAGTCAACACACACATGTTCTTAGTAGTAATTTTATGTAGAATCCGAATCTGCTTTTAGATTTTTTCTATCACGTCACGTTCCCAAGTTATGTACTATGTATATGGCCCTGCAAGTTCCGTTTGTTATGGCTCTCCACGGCATCCACGTCGTTTAATGTACAATATCCGCACAATCGCACGATGACCGAATGTGACCAAGATAAATGAAAGTTTTATTAATTTAAGCATTGCCTCTTCCTTTTACTGTGATTAAATAAAAAGGGGGTATATATCAGTTCGTTGGAGGGGGGTCTGGGGGGAGCAGCCCCCCCAGTCTTATAAATAATAAATTCACTTACCTTTGTCACATTCAGTCATCGCGCGCTTGTGCGGACTATGAACATTAACCCTTAAGGTTTCCTTTTTATTGTCAACGCCTCAATTGTTTCATCGTTACCTATAAGAAGGCGCTAGATACGTATTGTGAATTACATTGACGACAAGTCTTCGCTAATATCGACAATTTTGTGAATCCGGGCCATAAATGGTAAAACATATTGCAAAATTGTTTTGAAGATTCTTTTAATAAATTTTTTTATTATTTATTTTGTAACCCTTGGCCTCGATTAGCCAATTTTCGGCATACGTATAAACTTGTTAATCCTTGACTGAGAAGTGTACATGATTTTTTGTTATTATATCATTTGGTCTGGACAAGAGGCTTTTTTTATTTTTTTGTACAGATCCTATCCACAGGGTTTTCGATTTTCCAAATAATTTTTTAAATATATAAAGTGATTGTTTTTTTACTCCCATCATAATTATTTTGTTACTCTGTCAAAAATGTCCATCGATAGCTACTGATACAAAGTAGACTCTGATGATTATATATTAAAAACAGAATTTGAAGAAGGTTATCCGTTTTCAAGTTATCGTGCTAAACAATAAGCTCCTAATAAGCAAATCCTTTCAGTTTAGGCAATCGGCAGCGATCTCCCCTTTCAATAATTGTCTATCATGTGCTATGTGCACGCGAACCATCCCAGCAATCAATCTAGCACGCGCAGAGCTGAAAACGAAGTGCATGCATGCGCTTTTTCCCATCTCTGTACTCCGTCTGTGTATATTGTAGAGAAACTCACGTGACTAAAGTGACTTCTTTAGAAAGTAGTCCTTTTACATGTCACTCCTCCTGTGTCATATGACTCAGACTTTTTTGCCTTCATGTTGTTTTTTTTTTTTTTTATTTTACCTTTCTTCTTCCGAAACGTCAAAAATAGTGATTTTATTATTTTTTATTTCTGAAATGAAATTTGAAAAGCTTCAGCCATATTTATCCCAACAAATGCGAAAGCTGTCATTCAGCTTTAAGGAATGGTAAAAACCATAACATCATAAATCAGTTATACGCAGATGCGGTGCTTTTTTTTTTTTTAGTCGCATTTATTTGCGTTTCTAAAAATTTCACTTTAGTTACGTGAGTTTTTCTTCCAATATAGAGAGACGGATTATAAGATGATTCGTCTCTTCCAACTTCACTATGACCATCCTCCCCATTGAAACGCAGTGCATTTTTGTAACTGTATTCTCAGACGAACAAACAGATCACATAAAAATCTGTAAATTTTGTATACCTTGATGCATTTTCTATGTGAATTGAATTCTGAAATCTCAAAAGTCATTCGCTGCGTTTTCTTATTAAAAATTAATGCGCACTTTCTGGTTTTATTGAAAAACTTTTTTGGTAGGCAATACCAACGAGACTATATTTGTCATCTTTACATGAAGAATTTTGTGGGTCGACACACCATCTTGAATAGTTAATGACCGTCTTCTTGGTTTTTGAAAAAAAAACTTTCTAAAGTGAAGTGAGTTTATTTTATACGTTCTAATGAATCAACCCACTTGGATGATTGAAGCTTTCAGCAATCGAATAGCGATTTCCATCTGGGTGGAGGTCAAACAATCCCTTCTTACACTCTTTCACTCAACTCTCTTCCATCAACCGTCGAACTAGTGTCCACTCAACATGAAAAAGAAAAGTGAGCCAGGCTAACAACAGCGGAAAGAAAAATCACCCGAACACATAACCTTAGCTTCCAAGGCAAATAACACAATTTTCTGATAGACGAGCTAGATGGCAAACCTTTTAGCTTATTTCGTCTCCGTGGCAACGCGACCCCTCACTTCTATTGTACTTCACACCGGGCGACCAGACTCGGTTTCAATCTTGCTAGAGCGGTTGAATTATTTAGTGCACGCTTCTCCCACGAGGATTAGTTCCGTTAAAACAACAGCGCCTGCTCATCCTACGCATTCAGGGCGCGAACTGAGTGGGTGAATCTTTTGTCCGCTAACTCCTAATGGTATTTTCCTAGGGTTTCTTTTTTTCCCATGGCTCGTTTTCTCCTCTCCCACCCGCCTTCTTAGGAATCCTCTCAGAATACATCGTAAAGGGGGAACCAACCAGAAGGGAAACCTAAGTAAAGGGGATAGAATTCAAATCAATGTTTAAAGATGTTTGTGCATGCACGTGAAGAATGACAAGGTGCCTCTCTTTTGTTGAAGGTATTATGTACATAGGAACTCAATAATCTCAAGAGCTCGCAACATCTCTCCTTTGAATATGTGGAAAATTAGCTTGCTTGTCAACCAGGAAATAAACTTCAGAATGTTTATTATTTATTAATTAAAAAAAAAATTAGGAAAAATTAGGAAATACTCGTAATTTGAAAAATGCGAGTTAAATCAACTTCATAAACGCATGTTCATAAACGTATCCGACAAATGAGTTAATAACGCTTACCATTTCAACCCTTTAACTATTCATCTTCAATCTGTATTACATAATCTGTCACTTGATATCAAATGTATGTTTATGAACAGAGACTAACAAAGACGTTTTTGCCACCCATTCCATACTCAAAAAATTATGGGACAGCTATATGCAAATTCGAAAGTTATGCTCATGTACAGCTTATCTACTGGAAAGGCAACGAGAATTATCCGAGTTCGAACGTGACATGATAAGTAGATGCCCGACGCATTGGTCACGTCATTTCCGAGATTGTTCAGGAAATACCTTCTGGTTAGAAATATCCATTGTAACCGATAAGCCACAGCACATGGAATAATTGCTGAATTCAATATAGGCGCATCCAGATCCAGATTCCATGGGTTATGGTAGTAGAAGATACAAGGAGGTATTTAAATTTTGTTTTTCTTTCGTCAGCAGCTTGGAATCGTAGCCTACGAAAAAGACAGGCCGGGGCACTTAAAAGTCACATGACCAAAGTAGATCGAGCAACAATCCAACTTCATTGTTTCCATCTTGGATTTCAACAATCAGTGTTTTTTCCGTTTGTTGGAAACTATGAAGATTGGATTGTTGCTCGATCTACTTTGGTCATGTGACTTTTAAGTACCCCGGCCTGTCTTTTTCGTAGGCTACGCTTGGAATTCGGAAGAAAGATACATTGGTCTTGACTCTTGACGATAACGGACGGTGGACGTGCCTCCAGTTGTGGAGCACGGGCAAGATATTTAGTCAAGGAGCCGTTGGTTATGTTGCTAGCTTTGGAATTGCATGTTGCATCGATGAAGAAAAATATTGGGTTTTTCCTTCGCAACAACGAGCTAGGCGAATAGTTTTTATATTCTGAGGAATTTGAGAAATTGTATTTTGGATTTTCGAACACTTTCCGCCATTTTGGAACGAGACTTTTATGGAAGGACAATTAAGTAAGACTAACACAAGGTAGAATTGCATATTGGTTATAAAGGATATATATATAACCAAGGATAAGACCAATTGCTTCTAGGACTTCTGGGGCGAGCTACGCATCGACCTGCTTCTGAAACAAAGAATTTTGTTACTAGTTGTTCAGAACAAGCTGCATCTTTTCCAGCTTCGAATGTTTGTATTTGGAAGAAATTACTTATGTAACCATGTTTATGTTTTTTAACCCTCTAAATTCTATAATAAACGATTATAGATAGTATACCTCTATATATATTCTTATTGGCAATAAACAGAAATAAAAGAAAAACAACTTTCTGATTTTATGCTAACTTCTATTCTGATCATTTCTTTTTCCATGTTTTATGCGTGGGACGTGAACGCCATTTAACCAAGGCGTCACAAGTGTACCCCACAATGGAGCCTTCAGCAGGTCATGGAGCCCAAGTTGTGCATAACTGGTCTTAGGATATTTTTAAGAGAATTCTAACGAGTTGTATGAAAACCCAGATATCGAACATAAAACGCCGTCTCAAAAGTTCCGAACTTGAATTTTTCTGGGCAAAGTAAAGTCGCTACGGCAGGGCCACTTTCCGCATTTGACGTTTTGTTCCTCGCTGACCGCGCCAGTAGATGTGAGGTAGGCCTCTTACGTGTACGTCGCATTTTCGTTTTGCCCACATGAAGGAACGCGTAGAGCAGAGATACTGTACAGTACGTCCAGAAAAAATAGACTCAACCCTGAAATTTGCATAATTTGTAAACAGAAGCAGAAATAAGTTAATTACGATTTAGAAACGCGTTCAAATATGTTAATAATTATTTTTAACAATTGTCTAAGAATACTGTACGTAAAACCGTTTATTCCAAATAAATTTTCCAAAAGTTTTGTCATCACGTGTCCATTAATTATAAACTCAAGTGCGCCATTGTGAATTCTGTATGTGAAACTTGCCAATTTGAACGAGACAAATAGTAAATCATTACTGTTAGAGTTATTTGTGACTAAAAATCTACACATTGCATGGTTAAATAGTGACAATTACAATATAGTGTGCATCATTAACGGACTTTGAAAAGGGACAAATTGATGCTTTGCATAAGCAGGGATTATCTACGAGAGAGATTGCAAGTCAAATAAAGCGTTCTCAAACAGTTGTGCAACACTACATTGCTCAGGGAAAAAAATATGGGACCAAAAAGAGCTCAGGACGTCCATAAAAACTGACACCACGTCAAAAACGGCAGATTATCAAAGAAATCTCAGAGAATAAAACATCCTACAGGAAACTGGCTAAGAATCCAACAATTCAGATATCGAAATCAACTATCGGAAATGTTGTGAAATTTATCAAGCACTTGAAGCACAAGAAGCGACAGGGTGCACCAAGATTAACTGATGCTCACAAGAAGAAGAGACTGGATTGGGCAAAGGAACGGATGAGCTGGATATCTGAACGGAGACGAATAATATTCAGTGACGAGAAAAAATTCGACTTGGACGGCCCAGATGGGTGGCAGTACTATTGGTCTGATCTTCGGAAGGAAGATGACATGTTCTCAAAAAGGCAGTGTGGTAGAGGCAGTGTAATGATCTGGGCTGCATTCAGTTGGAGTGGAAAGACACCAGTGGCGTTCGTTAATGGCAGAATGAATGCTATTGGTTACCAAAAAATGTTGTCAGAGACACTTCTTCCGTATGCAGAAGGTATAACAGGATCTCCATGGCAGTTTCAACAAGACAATGCTCCTATACACTCTGCCAAAACAACTAAAACGTGGTTTTCCGATAATGGAGTTGATGTCTTACCGTGGTCAGCACTCTCCCCTGACCTAAATCCCATCGCAAATGTGTGGGGAGTTCTGGCCAGAAAGGTTTATGAGCACGGAAAATCATATGCCACAATTCAAGAATTGAAAGATGCAATTATCCGGGGTCGGGAAGAAATTGGGGACCAATATTTGAGGAAACTACTTTCTTCAATGCCCAATCGCATTTATCAAGTTCTTTTTAATAAAAGGTGGCCACATCAATTATTAAAACGCATCATTTCTTGACCTGAGTCTATAATTAATGGACACAAAAATATCCTTCCATTTGTTGTTTTTTTTTTCCTCATGTAAATTTCATATAAGTATAAAGAAATAAATGTGAAAAATATTCATATACATTGTAAACATTAATTTTATTTTGTGAAAAACAAATGATTTCGTTCTGTTTATTGGATAGACTATTGTTTAGGGGTGAGTCTATTTTTTTCTGGACGCACTGTATAAGTTTTGTCAGAAGCTTGGCTATTCTCAACCTGAAAATAAGGAAGCCACTGAAAGGTTCCCGATTTGATAGTAGAGAGGAGATAATGCAGAAAGAGACGGCATTCCAAAAGACGCCTTCCATTAGTGTTTCCAGCAATAGAAGGGTTGGTTGGCTCTGTGTGTTGAGGCACAATGGCCATAATTTGAAGGAGATTAAGGTCCCGGTCAAAGGTCTGGTACTTTTTAGAGAGGCACCATATAAATTAGAAAGGTCTTGCGCACTCAAGTCCCATCACTTACCAATACTAAGTATCTGTGAGGTAGGCAATCCATCTGGCATAGCTCAACATCTCATCTCGCCAGAGTCTATGCAACCTCGAGTTACTGCTCGTCTACACGTTACTGAGTAGTTATCCCATGAATTACCTATATTATTCTGAACGACGCCCTAATGGATTCTTCGAAAAGTAATTTGTCGTAGAATTGTTTAATTTAAAAAAGTCAGCAAAAAAAATTCGTTTGAGAAACCTTTCTGATGAATATTCTTTGCCTGACGTTTCCTAGAATCATTGATTGAATTCTTTAATTACCCAAGTTTGGATACCGCTTACATTTAGTCATGCTTAAGAAAATTGAGAACATTAAGTTGATGAAACATTAAGAAATAGCAAAGTTTAAGTTGATGAAATCAGTGCTGACTCTGCAATGATTGGATAAATTGGAAAGTCATATCAAAGAAATGCCTAAACGACGGAATAATTACAATTTCTCGAAATCACGGAGGGACGTTTACAACACTATATTTAAAATTGCACGCTGACCTGATAAACTCCCCGTGTTGGGATTGCTATAATTCTAATTAACTCAAGCAGAATATCAAACGTTTGTGAATGAAGTGAGATGATTGTTCGAGATCTTTCCTTAAACGAATTTATGAATTAGTAAATTGTTAATTAGCAGGATGCTCCTTGAACAACCTTAAATTCGCAGAGTGTACCAAACTCTTTCAGAACGTTGGAACCTTCAAGAAAATAAACACTGGAAAGTATAAATTCGTATTTCGAGTTTCATGCTTCAAGAGTTTAAAACTGAATTAAAACGGAAGAATCAGTTTACATACAATGAATACAACTCGAATAGCTCTTCATTTGAGCTTAACGCATTCTTCTACACACAATAGCCACTGAATTACAAATATGTGTGAAACAAACGCATTCTTTTACACACAATAGCCACCAAATTACAAACATGTGTAAATTTGTTTTAACCCGTTTCTATGGAGAATAAATTGAGATCATGTGATTGACGCGTTGGGCGAGTCTAATCATAGAACTTAATCGAAAACTTATTCTTTGGTCTGCTCGGTCTTTCTAAAGCCAAGACTGAAACAACGAAGTTGACTGGATTCTTGAAATGGGGCGATATCTAGAGTATTCAACAGTTGGAAGAACAGATCCACACTTTGTCTAAATGGGTCAACTGTGGCTCAAAAGAAATTTGAGCGAAACCGCGTCATTTTAAACAAAGCTTCATTATGCTGCTCTCGGCCGATATCTGGCGGAACCATGTACTTATGTGGCCTGACGAACTGTTGTTGTTTTGTACTGAGGCCCTGCAGAGGGCTTGTTGAAAGTCTTAATATGCAATGGAACCCAGCAGGCCTTATCAAGCTTCTAGGTATTCAGATTCTTCTGATTTTGAACTGGTCTCCCGATAGTCATGGAAGCTCGGATACATTCCACGGATTACCTGCACATGAACGACAGTACTACTGTTCATCTTGCACGATTGGTTTAAAGGCAAGTGCCAGAAAGTATTTCTCAGAGAATGTTTGCGGCATGTTGGAACGATATATCCGACAGGAAGATTTTCTTTCTCTAAAAAAAATATTCGATAAAAATTAATAACGTCAATTAAATAACGTCAATTTTTGTTTCATTTTGTCACATTACTTTTACTCTAACTGCATTTTATTAGGTGGACCTATTGTGACAAGTCGTCGTAAGTATTTTTGTTTGGTTTTTTTTGTTGTTTTTTTTACACTTCCAGAAATTTGTTAATTCTGCCATTTTGCCGAGGATTATATGGCAAATTCTTTTGTTTTATAAAAACAGATTGAATTGCTTTTTTCTTTATGTTTTAGTCGTTATAAGTGTTTGATGTTTGTTTTTCTATGTAGTTTTGTGGTAAGAAGTCAATGACTATTTCCTAGCTGACGTTAATTGTTCAACAATTGTGAACCGCGTGTAGCCACGGCCTTCTAGAAACTTCCTGAACCAACACCACCTAAAGAGAAGGCTGCGCACAGAAATTTCATATATTGTTAAATCATCATACCTAATCATAATTTAGGGCTTATTACACTGCCCAACAACAAAAAAATTATTGAACAGAGAAGCACCGTTTCTAAAGTAATTTTTTTGTGTAGATTACAAAAATGACGCTCATTTTTTGCCTATCAGGTCTCAATTTTTCGTAAATCGTGATTGAAATTTTTATATTTTTATGTAAATTTGACACTTACACGTAAATTTCAAAATTACTTAATATATTTTTTTTCAGCTACATATAATACTTAAATAAATGAAAATGCCTAGAGGGGGGGGGGGTTCTAGAAATTTTTGGCGTCGACTACAAAGGTCATTTTGCGCCTTTTACACAAGTTATAACAGTACGCAGCCCGGGACAAACACAAACATCCATGCCCACGGCGGGATTCGAACCCGCGGCCAGGCGGACTCGAGGACTAGAAAGCCTACGCCCTAGCCCTCTCGGCCACCTGGCCGGCCAAAAAAAATGCCTAGAGGAACTTGTAAAAACAATCCAGATAATTTTTATTATATTTGTGGATGTGTAACAACAAAGGTTTATAAGCGAAAAATATCAAATTACGTCAAAAAACTGTATAATCTATATTTCGAAATTGAAGTGGGAGATCAATTAATTAAGTGAAAATATAGTGTTTGATCTAAAATGCCTTAATTTAAAGAAATTATAAAATTTTAGTATGCGATTTACCAAAAATTGAGAACCGATAGAGAAAAACTATTTGCAGATTCGGAATCAGCGCACCCAAATTACCAAAAGTCAACTACTCTTCGCCTAGTAATTTTTTGAAAGTTAAAAATTGTTGGACAGTGTTATTGGTAGGAATTTGATTAAAGATGACTACTTATGACGCTTAAACAATGTATGACGTTTTCGCGCTCTGGCCTTATCTTTAGGTGGTCTTGCCTGAAAATGGAAAAGAAAATATTGTTGTCTTTCTGGTGGTACTAAATACCTACGAAGAATGACAGGCTCCGGCACTAAAAAGTCGCCTGACCAAGATAGGTCTAACAAAAATTTAACTTTCGTTATTTCCATTTTTAACACTCTGTTTTTTTGTTTGTTGGAAACAATGAACATTGCATTGTTGCCAGACCAGATATGATCAGATGACTTTCTGTGATGGAGCCTCTCTTTTGCGTAATCTCAGGTGGTGCTATTACAGAAGTAAGTTCAACGTCACAATTTTAGTGCTTCAAACAATGTATGGAGTTTCCGTGCGGAGGTTTTCTCTCTAGGTGGTATTGGTATAGCTCGCCGGGCTATACCAGTGTTTAGCCGCTGCCTAGTCTCCGTTGTAACGAAACAGATTTTTTTGCTTCGGCAGAACTTTTAGGCTTCTCAAGAAAAAGGTCGAGAGCGGAGACAACTTAGTATGACAGTCGTCCTTCGAAACTGATAGCTATAGGCTCTTCTGATTGAGCTATCTAATCTGCGTTAATTTCTTAAACTACAAAGCGAACGAGTACCATGAATTTTTCCAAGCGATTAGATGTCTGTGGAAAAGAAATTCAATGTTTGCGTCTGATCAAGGAAGCCGTTGAATCGATGGAATTTCACAAGTTATGATTGCTTATTGCCAATTACAGTAGTAATTGCGTATTGCTTTTTGATTATTCAAATGAAGTTTGCGTAATCGCCAAGCCCGGAAGCCTTGCCCATTAATAATAGGAGGAGACCCCGTTTCGAACTGATGGCCATTAATTCCCCTAGAACTTTGGAAGTTGAATTGACGTACACAAGTCAAACGGTTAATTTTTTTTTGTGAGATTCATTCACGTTTGGAGCGATTCCGGGAACCTTGGTCCACTCTCAACGCGAGCTACACAGCAAATCCTTCAGCCAGAACTACTGACTTCGTAATCGTTGAATGATTGTAAATAAAGAAACATTCCATTCAGTAATGCCCGAGATATTTTGTGATGTATTGCAACATAAGGGCCAATTTTATATAGAAATACATTCACGGGGAGGGGACCAAAAACAATTTCGTATTAACTGGAATTTCGTATTAACCCGTTTCGTTTTAAAGGGGTTCGATTGTATTTAACAATATTTCTAATTCCTTCCCAGTGGGTGCACGCACTTTATATTTTTATAGCTTTAAAGGAAAAAAAAATAAGGAAAAAAATACGCGCTTCAACTTAATCGATACAGCTGCTCGGTCTTTATCAATATTTCTTTGAACTTAACACGAAAATCTCATAAATAATAAATCGCGTGTAAATAAAAATAAAAAGCTATTGTGGGGGCGTTTATGTTATTATAACATTAAATTGATTTACGCATTTAATTTATACTTTTCTAAAAAGTCGATTTTTATTTCCAATGCTGCCGATTTATTTTCTGTGGTCATTTATTTTCATCGCACTTAATCTCAAAACAAATAAAGGCTGGAGAAAAGACCAAGAGCGTAAATCAATAGAAAGGAGAATTTATATGAAATTTCTGCTGCCAATGATATCTCTAAGCCTACGAGGTATAGACCAGCGGCCGAATTTGTAAGGCTTATAAAAATAAAATTATTTTCTCTGAAAACATCACTGATATATTTGCGGCGCAACTATGAGCATTGCCCTGGTATCGATTAAAAATTTCGCTTCTTTCCACTTCCCCCTGCTTTCAGTTTGGACAAGCTCCAGTCCAAAAACTGCGACACAACCATCGGGTGTTTATTATGCCTTGCACGACGAAACTCGGAAAAGGTTGGGGTATGGCAGAAAAGAAAAAAAAAACTTAAAAAAAAAAAGCCATGGTCCTTCGTGATTTATGGGCCGTCCCATTTTTCTTCAGGTTCAAGGCGGCTCTACTGCTTCCGTGTATTTAAAATTCCTGACCACGCTTTTCCCATGATGCTCCGCTGTCAACCCTTTTTTTCCCTCGCTATAAGCAGAAGAAAAGTTTGAGAAAGGGACTGGTAAGAAAAGGAGGAGAAAAAATAGCGGTCGTGAATTAGGACGTAATTTGTCCTGCATTTAGGCGCAGCCGATGTCAGAGGAATACGTGAGGCGACCATGGGGAAAATGACAATGGAGAGCGACATGACCGTCGAGCCGTGAAGCCAAAAGCCAACCACCAACATGGTCGCTGGGTGGGAAAGAAATAAGCCTCGAAAAGTTAGTGCGTTTGAAAAATAGACACGAGCAATATCTCAAACTGACAGACCACGCACCTAGAGTCACGGATATATTGGATATAGATATATCCTTCAGTAATGTATCAATGAAATGAACCTTTTAAATCCCATGTTATTCGAAACGCTTCCTATTAGCTTGACGGGCGTTTGTCAAACTGTCATCCATGTGAATGAACTCAAAATCTATGGACAAATATTCGAAATATTCAATAGCTGGTTACCTTTAACGCTGGCAGAAAGGCTTATTTCTATTACTGGAACCTTATGTCAGGAAAAATACGAAATTTAAAAAAAAAAAAAAAAGCAAAGGAAAAAAAAACAGGTCAATGGGGTTGCTCGCGGAGATTTTTTAAATGCAGAAGGCAACTTGCTCCAGAGGACCCAAGGCTTTTACTTCCTTTCCAGAAGGAAAACATGACCACGGAAAAAAATCTAGCTCATCTCATCCTGATAAGAGCCCGCCATCGCGAGCATCGAAATTGAAGCCACATCCACCACTGAACTATTAAGTACAAAGGAGTCCAAAGTTATATACACACACCAGTAACACTTACGCACTTTAATGTAAACAGCATCTTTATAAAAGTATCTCTGTGCTGTACTTTTTGATGAAGTTGATGGAGACTTTGCGTGAAAGAAAACATAGAATTCCGACAGGTTTCGCCTTTTATTCTTGGGTTTATGAAGGAAACAAATGAAGAGGCAAAATGCTGTAAATATTACACCGTAATTTGCCCATAGATGACCGTAGCTGTCAATGTAGTTACCGTCAAACCGCGTCGTTGGCGCCATTTTCTTACTCTGACATCTGACAAAGATTTTTAACTCGCAACAATACAACTTTCATACAACCGCATAGTTGTAACGTCGAATTTTGTGCCTGGAAACTACGATTTGCGGACAGCATTGATTTTCTGTAACCATTTGAAAAAAACTGCTGCAGAATCGCATCGAATTCTTGTCGAAGCTTAAATACATGTATCTCAAGCAGAACAACTATTTTAACTCAGTCCTCCACAGTTCTAAATGTCTGTGTACGCCTCTCAATAAGCAATTAGATATACCATTCCGCACACAAATCGAAATAAAACTGAGTAAACCGACATGTACGGTGAGCATGCTCTTGATAAATCACAGTGCTTTGAGTGGTTTAAAAATTTCAAAAGTGGTGTGATTTTGACGTGAGAAACGAAAAACGTGGAAGACCACAGAAGGATGTGATCTAAGAGGCTTGTCCGTAAAGTAAATACCGTTTCATTCTACTGCCAACGCAGCGCTAGTGTCGTAGTTCCGAGCATGCACACTCGTCTCTCTGGTTCATTATCTTTGTACTGTCGCCATTATACCCGGATTATATTGTGTTTACATTTATTAGTGATCGTTGAAAATGTTTAAGACAATTTCTGAGCCCGCGGACTGTGAAGTGTGTTCTATAGTACGATTTTGGAACGCAAAGAATGTTAAGCCAGCTGAAATTCATCGTCAACTTGTAGAGATTTATGGGGAAAATGTAATGACTGATGGAATGGTGAGAAAATGGGTTAGGCAGCTCAATGATGGACGAACCAATGTTCATGACGAAGAACGGAGTGGGCGGCCTTCTGTTGTCAATGATGATGTGGATGAAAAGGTGAATGAGAAAATTCGTGAAAACAGACGGTTCACAATAAGAATGCTTTGACAGCGATGACGACGTAAAAAACGGTGTTCAACAGTGGCTGTCTTCAATGGCGTTATCTTTCTATAAAGAGGGCATAGAAAAGTTGGTTTCCCGCTACATCAAATTTCTGAACAACGGTGGCAACTATGTAGAAAAATATTTTAAGAAATGCTCTTTCATGTAAAAATGAATTTTGTTTGGAAAAAAATGTTTTTACGTGGATTATTTTTCAAAACGGTACTTACTTTTCGGATACGCCTCGTATTATGAGCTCCTGAAACCTGGCGAAACCGTTGATACTGAACGCTACCGACAACAAATGATCGATTTGAATCAGCTTTGCGTGAAAAAAACGACCAGAATATCAAAAAAGGCAACACAAAGTGATTTTGCTTCATGATAATGCACCATCACACACAGCAAAACTGGTCAAGGAAACGATTGAGTTTATTTGGGAAATAAATTCGCATGTGGCTTACTCACAAGACCTGGCTCCGTCCGATTATTACTTATTTGCGTCGATGGGACACGCACTTGCTGAGCAGCGCTTCACTTCTTACGAAAATGTACGAGTCACATGCACGGACACAATCCACGGAGAAGCGTAAGTTTTGTTATCAAGTTGAAAAATAAGCGCAGATACCAAAGGAACGGCAGCACAACTAGTTATAGGTGGTCCTCAACGTATCGTTGTACTATGCGTGTCACGGATATCAAACGAAATGCCTCTTCAAGACAATAAACTTTCTTTTGTAGGGCCACGGCATATGATAAGAACGGCGTCCTGCACTCTCCAGTCAGTGTCCAGGCACAATTTTGTTCTTTTGGATATGGGATCGAAAGGTATATCTGGTCAAGGTTTTTGTTAATAACTTGTGAACCACAACAACTTTCCCATTTATGACTGCCAAACTCAAAACTATCTCTAGAGATAGAGCACCTATCCTATTCCCTGCTAGCGTGGTCACATCTTTCATTTTAATACCATTTACGAAATACAGCTATGTCCCAGTGACTTTTGACTCTACCACAAGTGCGATCGGTGCAAGCAGAGACTGGGGAAAGTTTCGCATGGGAGCTTGGGTATAGAAACAAAGGAAGATGAATCAAATTCTAGGTTGGAACGTCGACATTTACAGTATATTCCCACTCGGAGGACGGTTTGAAACTTAGGTTTATTTTCTTATTTTTGGAACAGTTCCAATTTTCTCAAATTTTTTTATTTTTTTCTCACGGTCAACACACGCTATAGTACATAAAGTGAACCCTATCTATATAAAGTAGAAAACATTGGCCATGCCACTAGAAGAAATTGAAATTTACCGTGTGCAACAACATTGAGATTTAAAGTATAAGAATAAATAGCTACAAAAAACGCTCTGTTTTTAAGCTACTTGCAAGCATATCCCTCTTTAAATAAAACTGAAGAACCAAGTCCAAGTTGATGTTAAACTCTGGAAACCTATTCCTCCTTCCTCGAAAAAAAAACATTAAAAAGTATCCTCACAACCCCTCTACCAATAACACTAAATTCGATTTTGTTCGATATAAATGACCAAAATGGCGTTTTTGCGTTCGGGATTTCCATCTGGGAGCACAGGGCTACAACACCTACGAGCAATGGCACGCTGGCTCCAAATCCAATCAACAGTTGCCGGCCCGAAGGCGCTCACGCTCTTCTCCGCCCTCTGTTTCCCGGCGCAGCTAATATAATTCAGAGACGATGTTATTGAAAAAGAAACAGTGAAATATGGAAATAAGAATGGAAGGGGCAATTCGCCTTGAGACCTTGGTACGCATGCGCTTCAACCTCGAAAGCTGCTTCTTGTTTTTGTTGTTGTTACTGAACGGTAAGTGGATCTCTACTTTGAATAGGGAAAACAAGGAGAAGAAATGTAATTTATAGGGCAATAATGATAGAATATATCAATAAAATTTAACATTACAATGATAAAGGCTCCTTGTCGTCTGTGAGCGAATATTTCTGGCGAATTTCACCGAATTGAAAGATGTTGAAAATTTGTTTTGAAAATATATATTTTCAAGAAAACATTTGCAAATGCTTTTATGATGAAAATACATTCGCACTCTCTATCAAGACACGTATTCGCCTGCATTAGATGCTTTAAAAAGTATCTTTTGTATATCTTAAGGTCTATTTCATTTTGTAGAAGAGTAGCTCAATTTTGCAAATGCTGTCTACACAAGAGATACGATTCATTGTATTGCACAGTTCAAACTTGGCCATAACGCTGTGTGAAGCAACTCGAAATGTCATCAAAGGACGGGTACTCAACGTACAACGCCTAGATGGTTTAAAAAATTCCGCGACGGTAATACCACCCTTGAAACTGAGGATGGTCGTGGCCGTCAATCGAAAGTTGACGACAACCACTTGAAGACATTAATCGAAAACGGCCCACGTAAATCCACACGATAAGTTGCCGAAGAGTCAAGGTAATATGAAAGTCGTTCGTCACTTAAGCGGAATTCTTACAAAGGATGGACTGTGGGAGACTTGTTGGTAATATGAGAAACAGATTACAGGCTGTGATCAAAACACGAGCGGATGCTATCAAATATTGAACGTTTCAAGAATGCCAGTTGGCGTTAATGAATGTTTATTCGTTAGTTTGTTCACGTATTCTAATATTTTGAACTAATAAATTCCGTATTCTAATTTTCTGAATCGTTAGTTTATTTTTTACCTTATTTAAACGAACTAGTTTTGAATTTTACTTTTGAATCCAGCCTTCTTGACTCCAACCCCTTTCAAAAACACCAGGGTTGTTTCTTATTGCATTACAGCCATCAAATATCCCATTTCTCAAATCTTCATTTTCAACAATATGTATGAAACCCACGGGTAAACTGATAGTCTTTTCCATGTATAATATCCATGTTGAGTTTAATATTGCTTCAAAATAATATAAAAGAATAGGGTCTGGTTTTAGCAATATTGAAAGAATTTATTAAAACTCTTACGCGTTTCGATAGTACACATCCTCAGGGAATTGAACAAGCAATACAGAGAGTAGATCTGCGATAATAACATAGGAAAGATTATTACCGCAGATCTATTCTCTGTATTGATTGTTCAATTCCCTGAGGATGTGTACTATTCCCCCCTATTCTTTCATCTGATAGTATTTTCGATATCTGCACTAACTTTGTGTGAGTGGAAAACAATCAGAAGGTTGTTAAAATATTGTATTTGTCGAAAATCCTTTATCGTCTTGCATCTTCGAAATAAAGCGGGATTCCGAAGATCATCAAAGGTCAAAAGATTCTTTAAATAACCCAAAGCATCAACCCTTGGTTGTTTGCTGCACGTTTAGTAAACATCCTGTATATAGACCATGTATCTGAGACTGAAATATAGTTTATTTTAATATTGTTAATTCGACTAAGACTCTTTAAATCATTCCTTTTGACAATCAACAATCGAACAGTGGAGTATATATTTATTGGGTAGTACAGATGCAGTGTCCCCTCTCCTTAAACTGACTCTCCCTTTACAAACAAAAAACCAAAGTTACTCTTACAAATGTTGGGATTATTAATTTTGGGCCGAAACCCGAGATGGTCTACTACTACTACTACTACTACTACTACTACTACTACTACTACGATCAATAATTTCGGAGACTGTGCGGAGAAGAGAACTATTTGACCAGCTTGGAGGAGAAGAGAACTATTTGACCGTGGCGTACAGGCATATATGACGTGACACGTGGTAAGGAGGAAGCAACTCCGCAGAGCAGAGTAGTTTTTCGCGTTCGTCGGAAACAGAAATAGCGTCTGAAGAACATGTGAATATAAAATTCTGATGTGCAGATCCTGGCTCGCCTCCGTGCTGCTATCCGCCGGAAACGCCCAAAACTCTGTAATAGTAAGGATTGGATACTACAGCAGGACAATGCCCCCGCATATTGCTCTTTCATGGTGCAGGCTGCACTGACCAAAATGGGAGCGTCAACCCTTCCACACCCTCTCTAACAGCCGATCTCGCCCCATGCGACCTTTATCTATTCTCCCGTCTGAAAAACGAACTCCATTTCAAGAATGCATCTGAGGGTCTGGAAGCAGCGACGCCGCCCTGAAGGCATTTCCTCCAAAGACTTCCCAAAATGTTTTCAGCAACTGTTGGCAGTTGCAAAAGGGGAGTACTTTGAAGGTGGTTTGTTATGTGTAATACTATTCATATCCGTCAGGAAGGCCAGTCTCCGAACTTATTGATTGGAGTAGTATGGTGATTAGCATAAGGTTCAAGTGTCGTGAACTAATTTAACCCCTTAGATCGTCACAACATGAATAAGTAACATATGAGAACTACCTGAACAAGCTTAAGGAATTGTTTTACTAAAACGTTTTTCCAAAAGATTTTATCCTGAAACCTATAGATAACGTATAAGAAAGGAAAGGCGCTCGTCTGTTCTTCATTGGTTTATGTGAGTCAGGTAAAAGAAAAAAAAAAGGAAAATTTTCAATCCCTTTATCAAAATCCTGCGTTCTATCTACAGCCATAAAACTTAGAAGGGTGAAAGGGAGAAAAACTTCAAAAGCACATTTTTCGTTGTTGTTGTAAGGGAGCACGCGTTTTATGTTCAGCATAATAGGAGGCAATCTTTAGAGGTCCGTACAATTTTAATGGTTTCCGTCGATTGTGTCACGACTCTTCAACACTCATCAGCCGCAAATGGTAAAAAGACATAAAAGCGTCGTGGCGATTGTAAAAAAAAACAACCAGAAAAGCAATTCTCTGAACCAAGAAAAGAAAAGAGGGGTTAAGGGAGGGGAAAAAAATGGAACTTCCTACCCTCCCTCCTTAATCTTTGTTCTCTTGTAAGGAAGGGCATTATTACGAAGAAGGATGCGGAAACACCCTCTGGGAATTCCGAGTGCACGAGTCGTTTGCTTTACCTGCTGTATTATTTATTCACAATTTCGCTCTGCTGGTCCTGTCCGGGACCTTTATTTCTTTCATCTCTCCCTCTCTTTCGCCCAAGGATAACTTTTTTATATGTACTGTTGAATTTTATTTTTTTATTTTTGTGCATGTTCTTTTCAGTCACGGCAGTGATTTCAATTTCAAACTTTTCTAGTTTTCCTCTCTGATGATTTCAACTTCGAATGCTGGCAATAAATCATTCGTGTCTCTGGAGAATTTGCGTTTTTTACATTGATCCTTATTTTCGTTTTAACGCTTTTCAAGTATGATTCCGTATATATGAGTATAAGTAAATTCTAGTTTTTTGCTTAGGTGTTAACATTTAAGACTTTTTGAAACTTGAAAATCTAAGCTACCCACTAAGGAAAAGTTATCGTTTATTCCGTGTTTGGAGCGGTGGGCATCGAAACAGGAATTCCTTAAATGGTTGTGAGTTAACAGAAAAAAAATAATCCGCAACCTTTTTTCATATTCGGCTAAGAGGGTGGAAACAAGGAATTTTCTTTTTTCATGAAGGAAACGAAATTCCTCGAGTACTTTTACTGTGCTGCCATCTAAGTGTTGGCTTCGGAATTAATCTTCCTGATATCACTTCCATGACTATGAAAATCCGTTGGAATAGCAATTACTATGTATCAGTTGGTCACGTGACAGTCGGTACCAATAGAAAGCGAGAATACACCTTTCAACTGCAAGTGGTTGACCGTCACCATGGGGAAAACAAAGGATCTGAGCGACTTCGAGCGCGGGATGATAGTGGTACCCGGCGAGTTGGACTGAGTATTTCCGAAACCAAGCCAGAGACAAGCCTGTGGTCGCAAAGGACTCGTCACTCCAAGGGGTGAGCGTAGGATGGGAATAGAGACTCAACTCGTCAACTGATCATGGAGTACAACACTGGATCGCAGAATAACATCTCTGAGCGCACTACACGCCGTACATTGGCAAGGGCGGGCTACAACAGCCGACGGCCATTCCGTGTACTTTTGATCTCCACCCAAACCGCAAAAAACGTCTCCAATTTGCCCTTGATCACCAACACTGGACCGTTGACGAGTGGAAGAAGGTCTGCTGGTCGGATGAATCCCATTTCTTATTGCACCATGCAGATGGCGACGCAGAATTTGGAGACAAGAGCACGAAGCGATGGAAACCTTCTGTCTGGTTTCCACTGTTCAGGCTGGTGGAGGCTCTGTAATGAACTCCTGGTCCACTGGTACCTGTAGAACAACGCATCTTGTTCATCCCTTCATGTCTATTGTTTCCCCCATCGGAAGGTTACTTCCAGCAGGACAATGCTCCGCATCAGAAGGCTTGTATCCTCATGGAATAGTTCCAGGAGCACGATAATGAATTCAACTTACTCCTCTGGCCATCACAGTCCCCGGATTTGACCCAATCGAACATCTTTGGGGTGAGCCGGAACGGGTTATTCGAGGCATGGATCTACCACCATCCAGTAAGCATCAACTGGGAGCAGCTGTTGCATCCGAATGGACAAACATCACGGAACAATGCTTCCAGCGGCTAACTGAATCCATGCCACGGCGAATTCGTGCTGTTATAGCTGCTAGGGTTGGCGCAACACAGTATTGGGGGGGGGGGAGACCATAATAAACTGGCCACTCAGTGTATATTAAGTTCGAACAAAAACTGAAGGTCTCAGAAAGACGAATGGAATCAAGCGAAAATCAAGTCTTTGGTAGTTTTTCACGCAAATAGTACTTCAAAGTGCTGTTTTCCTTGGTTGTTCATCTACTTAATATCTTGTTTTGATATTAAGTACCAACAACCGAATATACACTGATTGTTAAAATCCAAGATGGAGACAATGAAGATTGGATTGTTGCTCAGACTACTTAGTTTTTCCAAGTCCATGTCGGCATTACCTAATCATGATACAAAGAAACCAACCATTACGACACTTTACAAACGTCAAGAATTAAAATAAGAATGTGTATTCAATATGTTGCACTCCACTTCAATATGGGAATAAATCCACAATTCGAATAATATATCCTTCTTTAGGATACCGCCTAATTCCCAACGGTAAGCAGTCAGCAGCTTCCGATGCCAGCGATCAGATGGCGTCTGGCTTCAAAAGTTAAGTGCATTAAATCAGTACGAGTTCCTTCTCTTCTTCTTCAGCTAGTTAAGAACTTTGACGCTGACGTTTTTTAGAGTAATTATAGAAAAAATTCTAAAAAAAATTTTATGGCCTCAACTCAAACCACTAACCCACCCAAGAGTTTGTGACGAGTTTGAATTCGTAACACAAACACGTTAGAATAACGAACGGTACTATTCACAGTGAGTGCTACTAAGAAAATCAAAAATCACTGCAGGCTAAAATTTCGTAATTAACCCAAATAGGGAAAGGGCAGTGAAAATCTAAGTGTTAAAATATTCCATTTAAAGAATCCTTCAACGGGATGGAGCCGAACTTTTTAGTCCGCTCTTTTTCCTTAGTCTAATAGACTGAAACGATGCTTATGTTTTGCTTTCCCCCAAGCGAATTCCCCGGCTCCTCCAAAATCTAAAGATAAAAGCGTTCTCTACGCTTAGATTAAACAAACTCTTGAGTGCTTCGAGTGGAGGGTGGTTGAAGAAGAGACGAGATAAAATGCAGATAAAACTGTAGAAAAAGGAAAACTGTTAGAGAAAGCAATTTTTGAAAACGAAATTCCAGGGAATGAGAATCTGAGAACGGAAAATTGAGGAAAAAAGGAAATAGAATTTCTTTGGCTTAAAAAACGAGCGTCTTAAAGCAAATGATTAGGAAGAAAGAGTGATACGATTATCTAAATAATTTCTAAATTTAATACCTCTACTGTAACTACAAAGATTCTTCCATTTATAGAGATATAAGAAATAACTTAGAAACTTCTAAACCAGAAATAATCAATACATGAAACTATCTCAGATAATTCATTTGAGGAGTAGAAAACCCTTTAAAATTTCCATCCTCTTCTCTGAATCACTGTTCATTTTCAGAGAAACCAATGCTTTCGAATCTCATTAATAACTTTCTATATTTAGATTTATGAAAGTGCGACACAGACTAGACGACGTCTGTGGAGGAAGCAAGTCCTTGTCATTATATTACTAAATGAATCAGTTTCTTGGTTTTTTGGAAGAATAGGCGGGAAGACGAACACTTGGGAAAAAACTTTTTGTTTACAAAGTTTTAATAGAGATATCTCTCGACTCCGTTACCGTCATAAGTCAGACTCACCCTAATCTACATTAGGCTAATCATACGTAGGAGTACAAATGGATGTATACAATTTTAAGTAAATTCTCACACAAACCTTCTATATACATCAAGAAGAATGTTTCTTTTTGGGTTTGTTTCTTTTACAAATCTACAGTTTTTTTTCCGATCTTGATGAAATTTTGCACACTGGATCTTCAAAGCAAGTCTCCATGAGATTTCGAAAAAAAATAATGAACAGATATATATGAGAGGAGGACGAGACACAAAAACCCTGGAATACAATAAATAATTGTTATTAATTAAAAATAAAAATAAATAAATAATAAAATCTTGTAAACATTCCAAGTATGAGCTTTAGCAGTGGAGCAGAAATACATTTATTAAAAATAAATACCCCCCCCCTCCCCGAGTAGGGGAAGGCAAGTGGCAGATCCTGTGGTCATCTATTTTTACCCCTTTATCTGCACTTTTTACCTCTTCCCAAGTTTTTTAATCAAAAAAATTGATTTTCTCGAACGTCATATGTATAAAATGTAAAAAACCTCGTATCTTCCTTCCTTTTTCATCATTTCCGAACGTATGATATACAACATGCCATATGTTGCCGTAGTTCTAAGGACCAAGTGACTGCCAACCCCGCAAATTAGACCCCAATGGAACACCTAGGCCTAAACTTCATAGTACTGTAGATCTTTCCTAGGGGAATCTGGATTACGAATTTCACGCCTTTATGTACCTAAATAGCACATAGATATGTTGTCCTCTCTGAATCCCACTCCCGTAATTCCGACCCCAGTGTACCAATCAAAACCAAATTAAATAGTGCAGATGGACATGGCCATAGGAAGCTACATTCCGAATTTCAACCTTCTACCTCAAACAATGTAGAAATTATGAAGAGGACGGACTGACTTTATAAAACCAATAAGTAGCTCCATTCTTCCACTACTTAATAAGCACTTGAGCAATCGTGCGTCGACAAAGCTATTTCACGTGCGCGTGCCGATGTCAGTAGATGCTTAAAAGATGAACAGAAAGTAACAATGTATTCCTTCTTGATAAATCGATTGTTATATGACATGCCATTAGCTTGGTATTCTTTACACTCACTGTTTTAGCACGTGAATTCGACTTGAAGGGGTCCACGAAAAATTCTGAAAAGTTGATACGGCCGAGCTAAGACTTTGATGGTCATATTTCTGAAAACAGAATTTGAAAAGGTTAATTCGTTTTCAAGTTATCGTGCAAACGGCGGACGGCCGGATACACGTACAGACCAAGGGCGCATTCTAATAAGTAGCTTTTATGCTAAAGCTCCTAATAAAAGCAGAAACTGACTGAGTGAGTGAGTGATCAACGCACAGCCCAAACCATAAGGCCTAGAAACTTGAAATTTTGTACAAAGGTTCTTTACAAAATGTAAGTGAGCACTAAGAAGGGGTTTTTCGAAATTCAACCCCTAAGAAGGGGAAAGGGGGGTTGAAAGTTTGTTAACACATTAACTGGTGTTGCACTATATACTCAACACATTATTGGTGTGGCACTACATAATTAAACATTAACATATTTTAGGGAGGGGGTAACGAATTATTAACAACGAGCATAAATATGATTATGCAATGACAGGACATAGATAAGGCAACGTTTTTCGAGGAGGCTAAGGAATCACACGGGTCTCCCTTGAGCTCCCTAAAAACGTCCAGACGACTGGCGAAAATTTGTGCGTTTGGCAAAAGTAAGAGAAAGAACGAGTATTGATCAGTGAAATTTGCAACAGAACGATAAAAAGCTATCCGGGCATTGGAAACACCTGAACAACGGAAGCTCCGCTAGAGCAGGAGGGTATAAGAGCTGCTACCTCAAGGGCAAGGGAAATTTTAAAAGATAGGTCTAAAGCAGGGCTCTCAAAGATTTCTGTCCACGGGTAATCTTCCTTACCCCCCTATTGCACATTATGTTGATCAGTTCCTTAAAGTGGAGTTGCTAATTATCAATTCGATATTGTAAAAAAAACAAAAAACGAGGCAGCTTACTATTTTATTTCCTTCGTTTTAATGTGACAATTTTCTCGATGTCAGGTAGAATTATATTTTTTCCCCCGATAGGACATGATTACATATTAAGCATTTCGAATCCGATTTGTGAACAATGGGAAAAAACACATTCTCCCACTGCGGTTTAAATACTGGTTCAGTGATTTTATGTTTTTTAGGAATGTGCGCCATGTTATGTGAGATGAAAAACAAGCAAGTATCAGTAACAAAAGAAATAATGCCTCATTTAATGCAATCGCCCCCTAAAGTCTGGCCACACTGCATAGGAAAACTATACCCACTTCCCTCCTGAGTTTTGGACTATCTCCTCGGCTTTGCCCGTGAGCTTTGTCCGTGAGCATTTTATGTTGCACGCGGGCGAAGTGCACGAGTTGGACGGCCCTGGTCTAACGTATCCAGTGATGCTCCCTGGGAGTGAAGATGAATAACATTTTAATCTGAGACAGAACAACAAGAGGGTAAGTAAAGCCCGGGCAAAGTGTGCAATATAAGTAAGTTCATTAAGAATGATGGTTACATCCCACCTCTAAGAATTATAAAATAAAATTGACTTTGTAACAATACGTAGAGTTCCTGTTGTTCGGGCTTTTCTTAGAAGTTAAAGTTTTCATGGAAATTTTTAATAATGATCCGTAATTGGAGATAATGGAGTTAGCAGACTATTAAGAAAGATTGAAAGATGACAGAGGAGGCATTCCCTTCGTTCGAGCTACAGTTGGCGACATAACCGATAACAAAGCATACATGAACTCAACTCTTCAAACCAACAACCATATGGTGTTATGTCCTATAATAATCTTTCGAAGGATTATAACAATAATTCATATCTATCGAAATGCCAGCGAAGAAATGAATGAATATTGGGCAGAGATGACAGAAAGTTATCTGGGCATCGGAAACATCTGAACAACTGCTTCGTCTATAGAAGGAAATTGTAGAATTACTGAAAACAAATTTATTATTTAACTTCATGAGGTTGTTCTGTTTAACCTACAACTGTAATTATCTCGGGCAACGCCGGGTGTCTCTGCTAGTCGTGTATAAAATAAAACCAATAAGTAGCTCCATTTTTCCGCTACTTAATAAGCTTATAGATTATGAGCGCTTGAGCAATCATGCGTCGACAAAGCGATTTCACGTGCGCGCGCCGATGTCAATAATGCTTAAAAGATGAACAGAAAGTAGCAATATATTCCTTCTTGACAAATCGATTGTTATAAGACATGCCAGTATCTTTGAATTCTTTACACTCACTGTTTTAGCACGTGAATTCGACTGGAAGGGGTCCACGAAAAATTCTGAAAAGTTGATACGGCCGAGCTAAGACTTTGATGGTCATATTTCTGAAAACAGAATTTGAAAAGTTAATCCGTTTTCAAGTTATCGTGCAAACGGCGGCCGGACGGCCGGATAAACGTACAGACCAAGGGCGCATTCTTATAAGTAGCTTTTATGCTAAAGCTCCTAATAACCAGATTTAATCAATCAAATAGTTGTATAAACGTTCATTAAGACATGTAAATTAATATCAAGACTAATTTCATTAACAAAACTATTTCGACGGCCCTCTTATAAAATAATTTCCTGATCATAATTTCAGTTTCTGAGAATTACTGACGCGCCATCGGAATTTGTAACAATACATAGAATTTCTTTTGAGGTTTTCTTAGAATTGACAGTGATTAGGCGTTAATATTTTCTTGAAACTCTTTAGAAAAGAGCAGTAACTGGAGATAATGGAGAGGTAGCACACTATTGAGAAAGAGTGGAAAGGACGCAGTCCCTTCGTTCGACGCTGTATAGTTTTCGCCAGCCCACTGCTGCAACGGAGCAAGTGGTGAGTGACAACAGAAGAAACGGCGATTACTAGACCTCAGCCAAACGCAAGTATGTCGCGAGCGAAATAGAAGAACTACAGCAGAGCCAGGCTGAAGAAACGTCAGATTTTTATTTCATTTTTATTCTATTTCTTGCCTCTTTTGAAAAGACATACATTATTTTGACCCATTTTTTTTTCTCCGACAACTCAAAACTCACTTAGCTATACAGAACATTCCAACACGAGCGAAGATATAGTCGGAGAAGGTATCCATTGGGAATATTTTAAAAGAATTTTTTTTGGTTTTTCAATATGAATTTTTACTGTATTAATTCGAAGGTTTTCCATGTGTTTATTTTTACTGTATATTTACATTCAGATTTAGATACTGCAAAATTTCATCAAAAAAGAGCCCCAGCAACGCCGGGATAAAAGCTAGTGCTTTATAACGGTAACCCAACAATTGAATAAGGCGCTATGAAAGATTTATACTTCAACAACCTATATAATCGTGTCCGGCACGAAAGAAAAAGGAAATGGTACTATGCTATATAAGTGCTTATTGATTGTAGGAGTCTCCTTCATTCAGAGTTTTTGAAATAGGATGCCTCCATCTCGCCTATACATCTGTTTCTTTTTCAAGGAAAACTATGAAAAGTCAAGCTAGAACCAGAATTTATAATGTTTTTAACTATTTAAAGGATATAACAATGATAAAATAATAAAAGAGAATATCAAGGCAGTCAGAGTATCGTATTCAATCTGTCGATTGACAAATTTGTTTCAGCTTTTTTTAGCTGCGAATTTTCTAAGGGAATGCCAGGAATAAATAAAATCTTGTAAACATTCCAAGGAGGAGCTTTAGCAGTGAAGGAGAAATACATTTATACATTTATTACAAAAATTAATCCCCCCTCCCCCCGAGTAGGATAAGGCAAGTAGCAGATCCTGAAAGTCATCTATTTTTACCCCTTTATCTACAAGTTTTACCTCTCCCCAAGTTTTTTAATCAAAAATTAATTTTCTCGAACGTTATATATAGAAAATATAAAAAAGCTCGTATTTTCTTTCCTTTCTCATCATCTCCGAACGTATGATATATCACAAGCCATATGTTGGCCTAGTTCTAAATACCACGTGACTACCACCCCCGCAAATCCGACCCCAATGGAACACCTGGGCCTAAACTTCATAGTAATGTAGATCTTGCCTAGAGGAATCTGGATACTGAATTTCACGTCTTTACGTACCTAAATAGCACATAGATATGTTGTCCTCTCTGAATCCCACCCCCGTAATTCCGACCCCAGTGTACCAATCAAAACCAAACTAAATAGTGCAGATGGACATGGCCATAGGAAGCTACATTCAGAATTTCAACCTTCTACCTCAAAAAATGTAGAAATTATGAAGGGGGTACACAGTTAAGACATTATAAAACCAATAAGTAGCTCCATTCTTTCGCTACTGAATAATATAGATTATGAGCGCTTGAGCAATCGTGCAGTAATGCTTAAAAGATGAACAGAAAGTAACAATGTATTCCTTCTTGAAAAATCGATTGTTATTTGACATGCCATTATCTTTGTATTCTTTACACTAACAGTTTTAGCACGTGAATTCGACTTGAAGAGTCCACGAAAAATTCTGAAAAGTTGATACGGCCGACCTAAGACTTTGATGGTCATATATCTGAAAACAGAATTTGAAAAAGTTAATTCGTTTTCAAGTTATCGTGCAAACGGCGGACGGCCGGATAAACGTACAGACCAAGGGCGCATTCTTAGAAGTAGCTTTTATGCTAAAGCTCCTAATAATGGTCCGTTTCCTGACAATTTCTAATTGGTTGAACGCGGTTTTTTTTTTACTTTCGTGCCGGACATTATAATACAAATCAATGTGTATCTTTCAGACACATGTTACAACACAAAAAGCTTTATCTGATCTATCGTTTAATGAAGAAATTGCTCATAGGAGATGGCGTCGGCAAACTTGACCTGGGGGTCCAGCGCTATTCGACGTTTTATAGCCTTTCCTTGTGACCAGTTTTATAAGCGGAACATACCATTTGAAGGCGCACCCCTCCCCCATTAAGAAGAAAAATTGCACAAGATCCCTAACGGCTACTATAGAGATGAGGAGGAGCTACAGATTAACTTATAGTAAAAAAACCTGGATAAAAATCCGTTTGAAGACGGATCGGTAGTGAAAAGGTTTTCATCCCAGAAGAAATCTGTATTTCTTTCAGTAGAGAAGATAATAATAAAACTGAAGATATGCTTAAACAAGTCGCGGAATTTTCCCTTCCCTTTTCTCCTTTGTATTTTGCTTATTTTCGTTTCCAAAAGTCTCCACCAAAAGAGGTTTCATCCAGATATTAATCAATTCTTTATCTGGTGAATGTTTACCCTAGTTAATTAACCTGTATCTCTTCTGAATGTTCTAAACAATTATGCGCTGGATCCATTTGTTTTTCAATATGACAATGCTCCCATCCATAAATCAAGTCTGCAACTGCATGGTTCGATGAAATGGGCGTGGGTGAACTTGAATAGCCTTCAAAAAAATTCCTAGCTTAACACAATAGAGCCTGTGTTGGCAGCTGCACCAGGAGGTATCTCCAGATTCAATATTCAGAAATTCATAAGAATTGGAAGCAATTACTCATTGGCAACATAGTAAAGTATTTATTAATGAGCAAGTATGGTATTCTTACAAAATCATAAATACAAGAAACAATTCTCATTTGGGTTCGTGATGAAGGTTACAAAACAATAGCTCAATTTGATTATGTTTGCATTAAGGACAGATCTGTTAACTCGAACATATATTGAATTAATAAGAGAATAGTCATTTTTATTAGTCTGAGCTCTACTGATATGAATAGTTATTTTTATTCATCCTTTACAACAGAACCAAAGCTAATTAGCACTAGAACAGAGGCATCATCAACCGCAGCAATTTTAAGTTAAGACTAACTAGATACGAAATTTATATGGCTAACAGGAACCATAAGTCAGCCATTATACTATCCATACAATAGATCAACGATGCCATCTTTACTTAAACGTTTCTTAACTCCTAATTAAGAAAACAATGTACCTTGGTAACTAAATACCATTTGAGTTCTTCAATTAATAGTTCACTATTTCCAATTAACATCAAACAATAAGTCTGTTAAGTAATGACATCAATAACTTGTTAACCACTCAGTCATAAGCTAATAACAAAATCAATCGATAACTCTTAATACACTACGATAAACCCTCATATTTTCTCTTAGAATATTCAATATTAAGAACTTAATTGCTCAAATGCCATCACATAGCTATTAATTGCATAAATATCTCCAAGGAAAAAAATCTTAAGTTCATTCTTCATATATTTTGATTTTAATTTAAGTTACATGTAATTCCGCAATCTTGCATCAAGTAGTCATCACTGCTCCAAACTGTAGTTGTTCCAGGAAGTCCTCCATTATAGGTAGCATGAACTCGATCACCAAATGGATAACAGCATTTCATCTCAAGAAGCGCTTTACAGATGCATCTTGTTAAAGATGCACCTTGTTAAAGATGCTTCAATGACCTAAGAGGTTGGAATAATCGTCTAACTCCATCAGCATTATCAGTTGTCAGCAACATGCTTTGTATCATCACCTGAAGTATCATCTTCACTAAACATCGTTTTGGTCATCTCAGTTTGCTGGCTGGAAGCATAATTAATAATTGCTTAAGTTCTCAGCCAAATGTTTATCCATTCTTTCAGAAGAGTAGCACTCTTACTAGGAAAATGATCTGGACGGCTTAAAACAGCTGACAGTCCATTGTTATCTGATTACACAACAATGACAAAATAAAAATTTTAACACAAAGTTTTACGTGAATTTGAATAAAATAAAAAACTAAATATCTACTTACAAAATAAATATTGTGACACTTGCAGAAAATTGGGGAAAGTCTTTCTAGATAAAGATAGTGAGAACTGATAAAAAAAATAGTTTCTTATACAGAGTCGAGTCATATTATTATGACCACCAGCTAATATCCCGAATAACAACCTTTAGCGGCATGGACAGCAGCTAGACGGCGTGAGAGTGAGTCAATAAGATTCTGGTAGGTTTCTACTGGTAGCTGTTTCCATGCAGACTGTAAAGCATCCGATAGATGCTGAAGGGTACGCGATGGTTGTTCCATAAAACGCACATGACGATCGAGGTGATCCCAAAGGTTGAGGTCTGGTGAATTAGGAGGCTAGAGTAGTACTTGGAACTCTTTGTCGTTTTCCTCCAACCACCCCCGAATAATTGCAGCCGTATTACACGTCGCATTGTCTTGCTGGAACATGCCATCCCCCTCTGGGAAGATAGTCCCCCTATGGGTGTACTTGATCTGCAATTATGGATAAATAACTGAATCGGTTGAGAGTGCCTTCTACAGGTATCAGTAGGCCAAGACAATGCCATGAGTTTACTCCCCACACCACGACACTGCCGCCACCAGCCTGGATTCGTCCAAAAATGTTTGTAGGAGGCTTGTTTTCGGAGGTTTCTCGCCTCACCCGCCAACGGCCGTCACTTCTGTGGAGCAGAAATCGTGACTCATCGGAGAAGGCAACCTTTTTCCAGTCAGAAGTGGTCTGGTTTTTGTGCTGTGGTCCACTATAGCTCTTCGGTTGGCCTTCACACACCTTCGCAGCCGATGTTCACCTCTCCCATCAATAGCACGTGGTGCTCCACAGTTCCCATACCGTTAATTCTGAACCGTCCCATTTTCCCACTCATGGTACACTTTAACTACAGCAGCACGAGAACAGTTCACAAACTGCACGGTTTCCGAAATACTGCCACCCTTGGCCCGAAAGCCGACTATCGTCGCCTTTTCCAGATCTGATAAATCACGTTTCTTACCCATTGCAGCAATGAGTGATATATTTTTACCATAGTGGAAACCTACCTTATATAGTCACCTAACCAATTCCCAACACGCGACATAGTTCCTCGGCTGGCCACTATGATTACTGTTTTGAAATCTCTACAGCCGGCAGCAAAACAACTTCTTAGATAACACTTGGAAATATTTCAATATTTCGAATGGTCGTAGGTCGTATATCGTTTATAATAAATATGAAAGAGCATATCTCAGAGCAATATACGCTAATGGGAAAATAAATGAAAAGTGAATTATATGAAAAGAATATGATTAATTCCAAAGAAAAAAGAGCTATTATTCTTTCTCCCTTTTTTCAGCTACTTGAATGTAGAGTTGAATGCAAATTGCTGCCAAGAATGAAAAGAGTTATTCAAACTGGAACGATAAGTTCAGCATGATAAATATGCCGGGCATCGTTAGCGAAGTTTCTTGCTCGGAGAAAAAGTGAGAAATGAGGAAGTCCTTCTATTACAAAAGTGGATAAACGAGGGCAAAAATTAAATTTTAAAAATGCATGCTTTGGTAGAATTTCATCAAGATGAAAAATAAACTTTGAAACTCAAATGTTGTTGCGTTAAATAATTCTAACACCTCAGCAGATGGAAAATTTATTATAGGTTAATAAATATAGAAAATTTTAATCAATATTATAAATGTTGTTTATTAAAAATTACTACAGCCATAGCAAATAAAGGCAATTTGAGAATGGGAGAATCAATTCAGATTTTCTTCTACCGTATACAGAGCGTTTACAAATGACTGCTGTAGTTCTTGATTTTATCAAATATCGCTGTGGTTTGGCTTGATTTAACGGTAAAACGTGGAGGAGCAGCAGTTTCCTTTACACCACCTGGTTTCATTTTGCATTTATGCCTTTTTTCTTGTTAAGTAGCGGAAGAATGGAGCTACTTATTGATTTCACAATGTCCGTCTGTCCGTCCGTCCCCTTCATAATTTCCGCATTTTTGAGGTAGAAGGTTGAAATTCGGAATGCAGCTTACTATGGGCATCTGCACCTTCAGTATTTAGTTTGGTTTTGATTAGCCCACTGGGGTCGGAGTTTCGGGCGTGGAAATTATAGGGGACCAAAAGGTCTACGTATATTTATGAATATAAAGGAGTGAAATTCGGTATGCAGATTCCTCTAAGCAAGATCTCCGTTACTATGAAGTTTGGGCCAATTATCCCAATAGCAGTTACTTGTCTTTAGAACTATGGCAACATATGGCATGTGATATATCATTCGATCGGAAATGATGAGAAACGAAAAAAGATAGAGCTCTTTTACACTTTTCTAAATACTACGTTCGAGAAAATCAATTTTTCGATTTAACTTCACTTCATCGGTCGGCAGCAGCTGATTTACATAGTTTGCCACTAGCTTCCAGCCATGGACCTTCCACATCGATCGTGGGAACACATGTTCTTAACAACTGGCAATTGACTGTTCGAAAATTGATTAAAGACATCCTTAACGTTAAGAGTTGATTTTTATGCTTTTTTGTGCTGAATCCGTATTTGAACTCAGTTTTTTTTTCTATCATCCACAGATTTCTTGTTTTCAATGAAACACTTTTAAATCATTCAGAGTTTGGGGCCTGATAAATTTCCTTGGACCCAAAAATATGGGACGGTCATAACATTGCGGTCTCTATGTGCATAACTTGGAAACGTGACATGATAGAAAGAATTCAAAAGCAGATTCGGATTCAGCACTCTAAAAACACAAAAATAAGGCAAATTCAATCATGATGGCTTTTTCATCATTAGTCAGCACACATTTTGCACACAAGACCACAGATTAGGAGTAATTTGTATGTAGAATTCGGTGAACAAGAAAAATCTTAAATGTTGTTAGCCAGTGTAATTTTGAATAAACCTTACAACTGTGCTTGGAGACATTCAAAGATGTGGCGCCACCTAATGGTTAAGTATACTAAATAAATTTAATGGAAGCATTTTTGAGTGATTTGATAATCCGAATACTGCCTTTAAGAGGAGGGTCATTGAGTCATTTCATATTATAAGTGAAACTGAAGTAGAATTGCTAAAATGTGAGCTTTTCAAATCGGTACTTCATATTTCAGATAAATCAAACATTCAAAAAAAAAAAGAACTCCCTGCAACTACAACAAAGCATTAGAAACCTTTTAAACATGTCCAGACGTTTCCAGTATATTGTGAGAGAGCTCCTGATAAAATGTGCAGAGACTGTAATAAATAATTAAATTCCATTCCGGTAAGCGGCGACATCGCCGAGAATTTCCCCCTCACGATATTTACGGCCGCAGTGACAGATTTCAATTCAGCTGTCGCTTACCGGGTTACACCTTCACAATTTTTAGATTGTACATCAAATGTTAAGACGTAAATCCCTAGATATCTCATCGCGTGACTTATGAAGCGAAATGTTTCTTTCGTGCCAGTTGCGCAGAAACAGTCGTAAACAAAGGCAGCTGCGCAATTGCAGCGAGAGATGGGTCGAACAGAAGCTGTGAATCAATGGCTGGATGAGGAGGGAGAAGGAAAGAAAGATGATGGGAGAGAGTGATCATTCTCTCATGATGGACGACGTGTTTGCCAGGGAAAAAATAATAAAAAAGAAGTTAGAAAAGAAATGTAAGCAAAAGAATAGAGGATAATCTCAGGATGCGGAAGACAAATAAGGAATTAAATACACTGAGAACAAAAAAACTCCATTCAAGTCGTAAGATGGAGAATCTAACAGACAGGTTGTCTTTAAGCGCTATTCTGAATGAAACGAGAAAATTTGAAATTTTTTTAAAAAATTATTAAAAATTAATTTACTGAATATCATTTCAATAAAACAAATATAAATAAATATATGCAACCTCTCGCACTATAATAATCTTTATATTTCCCCTTCATAATAAATTACGACTACTTAGCCGGCGCACGTCTCTAATCTCCGGCGGCGTCGACCTCCCCTAACTGCCGCCGAAGAGATGACGAAGTCCGTGCTTTTCATCATGGGTTAATAATTGCGCTTCTAATTCAGCTTTAGGAATAAAAGTTTGGTCGATTGTCGGGCTCATCTGGCACCTCTCACCCACCAAATTTCAGCGACAACCAAAATAGTTCAGGATTTATTCGCTTATCCATTTAGCGTTACATTCCCATTTGGGCGTTACATTCCCTGGAGATTGACCACACACCTGATCCCAAACCCATCACTTTCCCTAGTGACTGCAGCTGTTGAATCTTGATTTACAGACTGCCGTAAAGTTACTGAACGAGGAATTATGAAATGTTTTACAAAGTGGTATATAAGGTTTCCCAAATCAAATAAGGACTCTTGTACAGATACGGGCCAATCTGTGAAACATGTGTAAATTTGTTTGAACATGGGCGTGAAGTCATGCTGATCACGTACTTAAGAAAGAGTGGGCGAATCTAATCATAGAACAGCGATTAAAATAACGCAGTAGCTGACTGGAATCTCGAAAGGTGCGATATCCAGAGTATTCAACCGTTGGAAAAGTTTGTCTAAGTGGAGTAATTCAAAGAGTATCATGAGATAGGCTGCCGTCGTTTAAGACGACTTGTACAGAGAAACCAGACATCTAATGTGTAACAATTGACAATTAGTTTAAACGAATGTTGATCCTGACCCATATACAAGGTAAATACAAAAGTCTGAACCCCCCTTTTATTTTTTGAACCGAAGCAGATATGACAATTTTGATGAATCCAATGAATAGGAAGTTGTGGGTGGCCTATCCCATGGTGCACTTTTCATCATCCCAAATATGCAAATTAGGACACATTCAAAATGTATCTCAAAAACCGTAAGGGATAGAGAAAAAAACCCAATTGCAAACTTGTTCAGCATAAAAAAACAAACAAAACAAAACAAAATCACCCAAATCGGACCAACCAATCACCCACAATCACGTGGTGAACTGTTTGTAGCTTACAAACAGTCACACTGCAGAAGGAAAACTGAACGTTGATACGGAAAAGCAAATAAAAGGCATGTTTCAGCACACAGAAGACAGAACAATTCCAGGATGGCAAGCTACACTGTTCCGGAAATGGTCAACATGATCTTCTGCTTCGGAGAGGCAAGGAGAAACCTACATGCTGCAGTTAGGTTGTATCGAGACATCCATCTCGTCAAACAATGCGTCACATTATTCAAAGATTCGAGGCTACAGGGAATGTTAATGCAGAACGAGGACGACCAAGGGCACAAGGCAACGAGGATACAACAACACTAGTTCTGGCTGCAGTTGCTGCAAATCCCCCACAAGCAGCAGAGCAATTGCTGCAGATGTTGGGTGCCATCAGAGAACTGTTCTCAACATTCTACACGCACATTATTTTCACCCATACCATATTCATTCTTCACCAGGAGTTACTGCCATTGGATTATGTTGCTAGGGTCGCCTTCTGCAACTGGTTACTTATCTGCCTGGATGACAATCCAAACTTCATTTATGAGGTGTTATGGACAGATGAAGCCCAGTTCACCAGGGATGGAGTTATCAACAGGCACAACCATCATCATTGGGCAGACGAAAACCCACGATGTCTGCGAGAAGCAACTCATCAAGTGAACTGGAGACTCAATGTGTGGTGTGGATTGTACAATGACACTGTGGTTGGACCGTATTTTTACGATGGAACACTGACTGCAGAACCGGGCTGAAATTCTCAACGTGGTTATCACAGACTTCATTGACAATTTGCCATTGGCCTCGTATCAGCGCACGTGGTTTCAGCATGATGGAGCTCCTCCACATTACGGGTTGGTCGTTCGCGAGCGTCTAAGTGAGATGTTTGGACAACAATGGACTGGCCGAGGAGGACCAGTTCTTTGGCCACCCCGCTCCCCTGATTTTACACCACTTGACTTTTTCTTGTGCCTGGAGGACAAGGTTTATGTTACCTGAAGGACAAGGTTTATGCTACGCAGCCCGCCTCACTAGAGGATCTGGTTCAACGAATCCAGGAAGCGTGCCGAGGAGTGACACCAGCCATGCTTGCCGATGTTTTGGCGTCAGTTAGGTTCCGTGCCCAATTGTGTTATGGTGCCCACGGTCGTCACATCGAGCATTCTCTTGATTAACTTTTTTTTTAAACTGTTTGAAGTAACTTGTTTGTGCAGTGTGACTGTTTGTAAGACTACAAACAGTTCACCACGTGATTGTGGGTGATTGGTTGGTCCGATTTGGATGATTTTTTTGTTTTGTTTGTTTTTTTATGCTGAACAAGTTTGCAATTGGGTTTTTTTCTCTATCCTTTACGATTTTTGAGATAAATTTTGAATGTGTCCTAATTTGCATATTTGGGATGATGAAAAGTGCACCATGGGATAGCCACTCACAACTTCCTATTCATTGTATTCATCAAAATTGACATATCTGCTTCGGTTCAAAAAATAAAAGGGGGGTTCAGACTTTTGTATTCACCCTGTATAGCAAAAACATGGGTCCTCATTTCTACAGAAAAGTTTGCTAAGTGCTGTTTGGAATGTCGTATGAATACTGGAAGAAGGTTATGTGGTCTTACGTATCATGATACACGTTGTTTTGTACCGAAGATATCAGAGGGTTTGGGGTGAGACAATGTTTCAAGGCAATTCAAGGTTCTGGTGGTTTATGTCATGATATGGCAATTTCTTCTTCTGGTACATTTTGCTCTTTCCTTGAGATTTGATTTATCGAGGTTAAGTAAAATAAAATTAAAATAATAAAAGTTTTGTGTGAGATTTGAAATGCAATAATCAATCGACAATCGAACGAGTGGCCCGGAAGCAATACTTTCACTGCTATGATCGCCCAAGAAGTAACCAAATGAAGTACACTGAAGTAGGAAAGAAACCACATGAAAGGAGGATAAAAAGGGGTCATTTCCTATCAGGACGATAAAGCAGATTATAGATTGACGAGGGACTCGCAAGAGCTACGAAATCCAGTAGTCTGAAAAGATGGCATTTTGAATGTCGCCGAAGTTTGTGGCCTGCGATGCATGAGGAAACTTCTAACGGTGAGCAAGTCATTCAGAATATCTGCAATTAGGGGGTTTCCATGGTCCTTAATCTTCGGAATTAGTTCTTCAGGGACTCTTTAATGTGATTTCCAATGGGAGGTACACTGAAATAACAGGGTAACGTTTTGGAAGGTTTGAAAGTCCTTCCATCTGAACTTGCACATTGTAGTCCAGGAACGCATGCAGAGCAGAATGCTTCAGATTACCATTTCATACAGCAAAAATTTGCTATCCACTCCAACGCCCTAGAAGAGCAACCAGACTAAACTTTGCCTTCTTAGCCTTATTAATAGCCCAGGAGATATGGTCGCCCCAGTTTAGGTTGGCATCAAAAACCACTCCGATGGTATTTGTAATGAACATCGCCTTGCGTTTATCGACGTTCAGGTGTAACTTCCATTTAGTAACCATTTCTCTTATTAGTGTAAAAGCATTTTGTAACAGAGATTGTGTGCGGAAATCATTGTGCGTCGTCAGAAAACAAATACAGTATAGCTTGCACTTATAAAAAGTGGCAAGTGGTGGATGAAGAAGTTGAACAATACTGGGCACGCCTTTGGGGAACACCAGATTAACCCCATAAGGGGAGCAGCCAACCTGGACACGGAAACTCCTGATGGACAGAAAGGAGCTGAGTTAATCAAAGCAATCATCCTGAGTTACAAGTGCAATTATGGATAAATAACAGAATCGGTTGAGAGTGTCTTCCGCAGGTATCAGTGGGTCAAGACAATGCCATGAGAACACTCCTGGATTCGTCCTGGAACAATGATGCGGCAGTCTGGATCCGTCCAGCAATGGTTGTTCTCGGAGGTTTCTCGCCTCACTCGCCAACGGCCGTCATTTCTGTGGAGCAGAAATCGTGACTCATCGGAGAAGGCAACCTTTTTCTAGTCAGAAGTGGTCCATTTTCTGTACTGTTGGGCAAATTGAAGCAGTTTTTGGCGATGAACCTTCTTCAGCATGGGTGCGATGGCCATCCATCTGCTGCGGAGGCCCATACGTAGCAGGATCCTCTGTACTGTGGTTTTAGAGACATGTCTGATAGCAACCTCGTTGGTTTGAGCGGTAAGTTGGTCCACTGTAGCTCTTCGGTTGGCCTTCACACACCTTCGCAGCCGACGTTCACCTCTCATCATTGATACGTGATGCTCCACAGTTCCCATACCGTTTATTCTGAACCGTCCTATTTTCCCAGCCATAGTACGCTTTAACTACAGCAGCACGAGAACAGTTCACAAACTGCACGGTTTCCGAAATACTGCTACCATTGGCCCGAAAGCCGATTATCATCCCCGTTTCTCACCCATTGCAACAATGAGTGATATATTTTTAACATAGTGGAAACCTACCTTATATAGTCACCTAACCAATTCCCAACGCGTGACATAGTTCCTCGACTGGGCAACCCCGAAGACAAACATAGTGAGGGGGGGGGGTCATAATAATGTGACTCGACCCTGTAAGAACATGAAACATACGAAACAATAGACGCCCATGTTTTGCGAGTCCTTTGGAATTTTAAGTGTGAAAGTTATCGTGAAACAAAAAGTTTAAGAAACACTGCCTTAGCTGATCAATAAAGTCTCCAGGTTTTAAACTACTGAAAGTGCTTGCTATAAAGAGGGAAATACCGATATCGGGCCAATCTCGCCGAACTTTGGGAATAGCTTGAGAAGACCCATCTCTGCATACTTTATGCATACAGCTGTGATTCAGTCAGAATACGATTAGTCTTATTATCACTCCTTTATCGTTTATAGACCTTATTACTCCTTAACAGCTTTGAAATGAGGCTAGGTTAAGTTTAAAAACGCTATAATAAAATTAAATAGTCTTAAAAGCAATAATTTATTGCTGACTTGAAAAGTAATTCACAGTCAGCATCGCAAGATCAGGGGGGGTTCAACACTTGATAAACAGTTACACGCAGTATCACCTGCGAAATTATTGAAGAAACTCAGTTGTCGGTAAAACGTCACGAGGCAGACAAAAGTGGAAAGGGGGAAGGGTAACCTTTGTTGGAGTGGGCTGTTTAAAATTTCATTAAAATCCTCCTCCCATTGACGGTATCAAAGTCGAACATCGACTACTCCACTGCACTAAAGAGCCACTGTTCAAAACCCTTCACGTCCATTTCCCCACACAATAAATGTCAACACGAGATTATCGAACGTGGCCCCATTGATTGGTGATTAATTATCCCTCTGTAATCCTCCGACCTCCCCCACTTTCCCCAGTCGCGTTCCCTTCTTTTGAACGCCATCCAAATTATTCCATTTCACGCATATTACCGAAGCCGAAATGTCTTGAAACGAACCGCGTTGGAGGAGAATTCAAAATCCCTGACGTGTTAACACACCAGTATCAACAATAATTTTAAATATTTATTATAATAAAACCGGTTTTCTAAGGAACCCTCATTAGAATGGTAGGGTCAGAAAAAAAAAAGCGAAAGACGTTTTCCAACGACGAGTGGAGACGGAGACAAATTGTTTTGGGACCAAATGCGGTTCCACCTAGGAGTTCCAGAGGGCGTTGGTGTCACCCGGATGACATTCACGCGACTTGTGACCGCAGACGGGGACTCTCGAATGGATGCTCTTCTCTCCTCGCCAACCCCCGCTTTCCCACCTCTTAACCAACTTCCATCTCTTGGATAAAACCTCACGGAAATAAACTTCCGTGTATTCCACGCTCAATCCTCCAGAGAGGAAAAAGCAGAATAAAGCGAATCCACTGCTAAGAAATCTTGGTTCATCGTCTACAAGATTAAAGTTGGACATATAACTGAGACGTATCTAGAATTTTAATTTTTTCTGTAGTTCTAGTGAGTTTTCTTGAAATGATCCTCATAATTCCTATGCCTCTTTAACATACACACATAGGCCCTGTACACATTATCCTCAGACATAAATTAAACTTGTTAGCATCCTTTCATATTACCTACAAAGAAAATGGATTTTGTTGTTTTTTCATAAGGAACTTCATTATCATCCTGCCTATATGAATACACAGTCAAGCCACTTTATTATGACCGCTTTAATGGCATGGGAAAAGTCAATAAGATGCCGGAAGGTATCCAGTGGCATCTAGAGGCAAGGAGATCCATAAAGGCGTGTCTCGTGTTGGATATGATGATCCCAAAGGTGCTGGATTTGAATTAGGTCTGGAGAACTAGGAAGTACTTAGAAGTCTTGGTCGTGGTCCTCCACGTATGTCCCATTGCTTTTTTGGAATATCCCATCCGCCTAAGGAAGACAGTCAACATCTTCTAACATCCGATGCACCTTTGTCAGCATGAGTGAACTTCAAAGCTGCATACGGCGTGTTCCATGTCGTATAATCGCATTGGTGCCGTTTCTCCAACCACGGTACAAACGGCACAGTTTCGGAAATCCTAACACCTTTGGCAATGTCTGTGAAAAGTGCAATTATCCCATAAACTTTGCACAAACGCTTGAGATATCCCGTAAATTGAGGACCGCATTTGTAGACGATGCAGTAAAAAAATTTTGTACCTTACAAAGGTGGTTCCAAAAATTCCGTTCCGTGACATCGGCTGGTATTGGGCACAAGGCAAAACTGTTAAACGGTCTACACTCGGCAACTTGAACGTGTGCAGGTTTCCTTACAGTGGGCTGATGAACAGCAAAACAGTGCGAAAATGATTCACATAATACGACCACCACTTTGGAATGGGAACTACTACCGCACTCGCCTAATTCCCAGACATTTCCCCCAAAAAATTATCACTTGTTCCGTGCTCTAGATAACCACATGCGAACGAGACAGTTCCGTAATGATGCAGAGATTAAATGTGAGGTGGCCCATTATTTTACCTCTGAAGACATGAGCATGTTAGGAAAAGGTTATCGAATTGAACAAGCCACTGACTTCGAACCAGATATTACACAAGGTGACCAATATAATAATAATATCCACTTTCAGTCTGTCATTTAGTTCATGTTCGATGCCTCTTACGTTTCCATTTAGTCCATCCAATTTCTGAAGAATTTCTATCTCAAACTTCAGTGTATACTGGAGTCGCGTTTGTCTGTCTTGCCATTTTTATCAGAAAGAGAAGGCTTAATTGCCACAGAACCTAAACCATTCGCCATCAAACCAAGAAATAGAAACTAAAAGTGTGGGAAACATTGCACCCAATTTTCTGTGTCGAATTCTGCATTAAAGATAAATTGTGTTTGGGTAGTGTTTGGATAGAATTGAAATGGTAAGTTGACAATCATGTTCTTCAAGCATTGTAAATTTTTTTTGTTTCTTAACTGTTACCACCCCCGCATCAAAAGTGTCTCCAGGACCATTTGAATCGATAGAAGGGATGTGAATGTAAAAAGAAACAGGCATAACTCTTATAAGATTTACTAATAAAAATTAAATATATTTAATGACCTGAATTTAATAATTACAGCTGTGACTTCTATTACTAAATTAATATTAATTTCCAATTAGTCCCAACACTGGGTAAACTTCCTAAACAACGCTTAACTCCCCATCAGACAATAGTGGCTTTGTTACATAAATGCTGGATCCACAAACCAGTATGCATATACAAGATTACAATTCAGGACTACAATTCATAATGTATGCTGTTATGTATTCACTCAATTCAATGTAAGCGAAACTAAGGATTCACGGTCTCAACACCACAAGACTACCCTTAATTTTCTTCTAGGATAACCAAGGCTCATTATACCCTGAACCCCCTGTCATCAGAAAAGTTCCATTTATGGAAAAAATTAGGAACTCTAGCATCTTACCAGGAATTTGTGCAGAGTTGATTACCACCTCATTGTACACAACAGTCAATTGATACAATGAGGGGTTTAAACAATCACTAGGCAAAATAAAAAAAAATAATTGCAACATTCATTACGGCCTTCCCATTTGATTCTAAGAACTGCAGCCAAGATGAAAATATCCTCATCCGAAATTGCATCTGCAGTAGCAGGACATGTTAGAACAGTGCAGAAGCTCGTACAAAAGAAACTATCTGTCATGTTCTCACTTCAAGCACAAAGTTGCCAGATTCAAGTTCGCTAAGGATCGCATGCGTTGGAACAAAGAATGGACAAAAGTCGATGAAAAGAAATTTAATTTAGATGTTCCATCACACATACTGGCACGATCCGCGGCAAGAAGAAGAGATTCTCTCAAAAACACAAAGTGGAGGTGGATCGGTAATGGTCTGGGTTCCCATAGGATCATATCATGTGGAACAGCTTGAATACTAAGGGATTATTAGAGATAATATTTTGTCTAAAGGAAGGAAACTTTGTGGCAATGGCTGTATATATTATTCGCTCTGCAAAGTCCGTAAAGCTTCTACTGGAGAAGAAAAATATACGAGTTTTGAAGAGGCTAGAAAGCCTCCGGACTTAAATATCATTGAAAGCGATTCCTCTTAAAAATACAGATGGGTGAATAAGCGACTCAGATTCACGTGATTATGCGAAATCAAAAGTTCTGTATATCTCAATTTTAAGCCAAAGTCAGTCCATTAAATGTCTCGCTTTAATTTTCTTTACTAGCTGCGTACATACGCTGCTCCTATGCAAGAATGTCTAAGTGATAACTTTCGCCCTTCGTTAACTTGATTTTTACGAATGTTGCTGTTTTAAAGTACAAAAAACGAAGAGCATAAGACTTTTTACGATTAATAAAGCAAAATAAAAAAAGTCCAAGAAGAGAGAGAGGTGAAGGAAATTGTTATCTCCCGAACCAGTTACGCTTCACCTTTAAACAATCATAAAACCTGACGCTAATGCTGAACATTTCGGAGGAAATATTATTCCCCTCACTTCCCTACCCCACTTTCCCTGCCCCCACCCTCCTCTGTGCATTTGCATGACAGCGGTTTTGGCTTCATTCGATTACGACCTCGCTGCACACGTGACGTTGTTGCTCCGCCACCATTCTATATAGACGATAGTGGATGACCATCGTCATCACCATCATCGTCCTCTTGGTCACGGACATTTTGCGAGGCTGAAAGTGAAAGGAAATAAATCAAGTCCAAGAGAGAGTTAAGGAAGGGGTTGCTAAGAAGGGTAGGCTTTTGTCGCCAATGGAAGTTTTGGCTTCGGGAGCAGAGTGGAGGTTCCTCGAGTGGAGAGGCATGAAACGCAAATTAACGACGCTCGCAAAGCAGAAAGGTTGGCGTTCTTCGGGGTCCAATCCGCCCCGCCTTCTCCTCGTTCGACGCAAGTGGCGCCACCGTTGGAGGAAAAATAAACGACCACACTGAGATCTTAGGGCCTCTTCCCTTGAGAACGCTTTGAGTCGTCAGCAGCGGTGTCAGCGAGGGAAGGTAGGGTGGAGACCACCAGGGAGGATAAGCGTGCTACACACACACACACACACACACACACACACACACAAACACACACACTTCTTGCTTTCTTTTTCTTCTTATACAGTTTCTCCTAGTTCGTTTGGAAGGGAGTCGATTTAAAGACCAGAATTAAATTAGACAAATGTCGCGCAACACGGATCGTAATAAAACTTTAATGGCTTCGACAGTGTTGTATCAAGAGTAAAGAACACCACCATCATCATTTATAACTCCATCATCATAAAAACGCTGCCTTAATAAACCCTATCTCACTCCTCTTTTCCAATTTAGCCTTTAAAATTAACATCACACAAACAACAAACTTATTGATTAATCATGTACGTGCGCACGTTAATAACATCACACGCTATACCAGCTTTCATCTCTATCTCGTTTTAAATCGCAAAATTATGTCTATTCATGAAGGTGATACATCTTCACACAAGTAATTTGTAGTGGCGTCGACTCCACTAGAGGCTGGAAGACCTCTGGCGAGATATCGAACTGTGTCAACTGGATTGTCATCCACCGATCTCTAGTATCTAGGATGATGATGGAACTCGCGTGGGCAGATATTTCCCCAAAGATTTCATGTGGTATCTCTAGGGAGTGAATTGGCCACGCCATTTGTTGGAACTGCCAAATCTTCCCAAATCAGTAGTGCACAACTTGCACACCTTGCTGGAAGAACTCATCAGGGTTACGAAGCAGCTCAACGTAGCAGAAACCGTTCAGTGATGCATACGCCATGCCACGTTACAAACCACTACACGGGTGGCCAAAAGTTTGGACCAACCAGCAATGTCAAGAAAAACTGAATTTATACGAGAACTGTTTTACACCTACAACTCTAAGTAAATATGAAACAATATTCAGGGAAGAAACAAATTTATTTCTGCGTTGTTGGTTTTTTATTACCTAAAATCAAAATAAGACTGACCAAAAGTTTGGACCACATTTGTATAACATAAAGGGAAAAAAAGTATTACATCATTAACTAATGAATTATTTTGATATTTGAGATCATTTTGACTCTACAATATTTGGCAAACGACATGAAATAGAATTAAATAAGCTTTTAATAACATTTGGCTTAACAGCTTTCTGAATGGCTGCTATTTGTTGTTCTCGAGATTTGTACTAAATGTTTTGGTAAATATTTTGTTCCATGAGATGCTACACATTCTCAATAATATTGAGATCTCGATTTCGAGCAGTTCAAGCAAAAGTGGAAATGTTATTGCTCTCAAAATAGGCTTTCACAAGTCGTGCAGTATAGATTGCAGGACTGTCCTGCTGCTAAATCCATGGTTTTTGCTTAAACTAGACTTTGCACAAAGGGATGAACACATTATGAAGATCATCTTTATACTGAGCTGTTGTGCAATGTCCATCTATACTGTGAATCTTCAACTTTCCGTTGCTTCCAATAGCACCCAGAATCATCACTCCACTACCACCTATTTGCCGTTTAATTCGCAGTGGAACAAGTGCTTCTTTATCACGATGCCCTTCATAAAATGCTATATTATCAGGACCATCCAAACTGATTGTTTTTCATCAGAAAACACAACCAATTGGAAGTCTGAGTTTTCACACAGAAGTGTCTTAGCAAACTCCAGTCTCTCCTGCATGTGTTTCTGTGTTAGTGGCAACTTTTTGGGTATAATTTCATAGGCAAAGCTCTGAGCACGTAGTTCGCTGCGAATTGTTCTTCTTGAGGCAGCAAATTACAAATTAAGTTTGACTTGTGTGGTGTTGACCACATGCCCAGGTGTAATATCATGTCTAACATGTCTCTTAATTTTTGATTTGTCTCTTCGCGTCAGTGCACAAGGTCGTCCTATTTCCGTCCTATTTTCCAATTAACATTTTTAACAATTCTGATAAAGATTTATAGCTCACACGGGAGATTTCAGCAACTTTTTTGAAGTTTGTAAATTGCTTGTTAAATTTTCTAATTCGCTCTCGTTGGCTTTCAGTAAACATTGTACAATACATAAGATGGTTTTAGTGCTCACCACACAACACGATGACTTGTAATATGCACATTATTTGCATGTTTGTGATGTTGGTCCAAACTTTTGGCCAGTCTTATTTTGATTTAAGGTAATAAAAAAGCAACGACGCAGAAATAAATTTGTTTCTTCCCTGAATATTGTTTCATGTTTACTTAGAGTTGTAGGTGTAAAATATTTTTGGTATAAATTCATTTTTTCTTGATTTTGCTGGTTGGTCCAAACTTTTGGCCACCAGTGTAGAATGGAACCACCACCAGCCTGTATGGCAACCTGCCAACAACATGAGTCCATGCCTTAATGGGAGTCTACAACATGGCTGATGCCCGACTTAACTGGAACCGGCTTCATCGAACCACACAACCCATTTCAAATCTACAAACTTAAGAGGTTAGAACTGTTGAAAGGAAAAAGCAAAGAAAGAACTGTAGAAAGGCCTGTGATAAGTTAGGAAATAACTGGGAGTAAGAGGGGAGTGGGAGTAAGGCAGTGAAGGAATAGTATCTTTGCTTAGGTTAATGCAAGCGTTTTTTGGATATGGGCCTAGAAGCACCAACATTTAATATGGCAGTGATTTTATACGCTGTGACTTCTTCTAATCTGGACAATTCTAGCCAGACGCTATTGGTCACGGTCGGAGAACAGTCGTGGTTGGCCACTGGGTTGTCCACGGTCGATGGTAATGTTGAATTAGTGAATTGCCTCGGATAGTTCTCGTCGCAATGGTCGCAACAACAGAGATATAAGTAGATAAAGTGCACTTGAGCGTAACCACTATATGCTGTTTTGGATTAGTCCATGTCGTCATGTGTAGTTGAAAATAATGTTCAACTTGTATAATGCTATCCCTTGAGTTTTGGCCTTTGATCTATAGCAGGTCACCCCCTATGAATATTTACCGAACCAAACCAAACAGCATTTATGTAAATTAGATATGAACTAGAATAATGATTCTGAAACAGAGCGTGAAAAATTGCAAGGCTGTATACGTATATAATTGATAATACTTAATTCAAGTCTAATTAGCTTCAAGCCACGTGTTCACTTTTATAGGAAGAAATCCGTTCATATTGAACGTACGCTTCCAATCTTCCTTCAGAACCCTTTAATTTCCTTCTTTTCTTTCAAAGCTTCTTGGTCAAATGCATTCGTTAAGACCAGGGAAAAGGCATTCGCTCTCTTTCTCTCTGAAACAATCAGTCACTCAGGATTCCATTAGTGAGTTAGCAAAGAAACCCTATTCTTAAAAGTTAAGCTCACTAATGGACCATTGAGAGAGCACGGGAGCAGTGGGCATCTAATTCGATGTTGCTCGAAAAGAGGACGAGGCAAGCCGGTGCTCTTTCTGAAGCTACTGACCACACACACAAAACGAGCCACGAGATATGTACCAGTGCACGTGACATCGACCGCACTTTTTTTATCCGATTTCCTCATTTCTTTTTAAAGGAGATCTGCCACCATATCTTGATCAATACGTGTGCTTGCTGAAAGCACTTCACAGCAAACATTTTAATAACTACTCACACTGCCTAATGAATTAGAAAGATATGTTAAAACGTGGGTAAATTAGTTTTAATCCGTTTTTGTGCAAAATAGTTTGCCGTCCTATTATTCAGCGTGAACTTATTATCTATTTCAAAAGCAGTTAAGCGAGTCTAATCACAAAACTTGATCAACATGGGGAAAGAGAAGGACCTAGCTGAATTTGAAAAGAGCCTCGTTGTCGGTGCTCGTCTAGCTGGAGCCACTATTGAAACAACGAAGCTGGATTCTCGATTTACAAAGTATTCAACCCTTGAAAAAATGATAGTCTTTGCCCAAAAGAGATCACTGTGGCTCAAACATATTCACATGAATATAAACTTGAGTAAGGGATACCATATCGCTCTTTGGTATGAGAGGGCGCTTTCATTTCCTGCGCTATGCAAGTGATAAGCAAGTTTCATTTTAAGATATGCGGGAAGTGATATCAGAAACGCAGGTATGCAGTCGGCGTTTCGGCCTCGAGGAAACTTCCTCTTGCCTCATAATATTTAAAGTTAATGGCTTTAGAGATCATCGTCTTCTCACGTTATTTCTTAAGTTAATTACTGAAACATGCCTCCTGATTGTTGCATACAGGGTGTTGCCTTGCACCCGGCCGTCTCAAGTGGAACTGTTCAAGCAAGTTTGCCATCTTCTATTTCAAAGGCTACACAAAGATAATTTTTGTCGATTTTATCACTTATTAGATTATACGTCTCTGTCAATGAAATGTCTGACGATGAACTGACCTGCTACTGTTGAGACGAATGTGGCATGAGCTATAATTACAGGATTGACGTTTGTCGAGTCACCAAGGGAGGACATATCGAACATTTGTAAGATAGGTGAAAACTCTCTTCACTAACATGCCCCCCTGCAGTTTACGTGAACCGACTCATGCGCTACTGAGCTTCGAAATGCAGGAGGAACTTAAAATTTGATACGTTACTATTCAATACCTAATTAGATGACACATGAGCAATGGTGATCAGATTGTGATATCAATTTTTTTTATATCAGGTCGTTACAAGTACTCATATCATCTGCCTGAAATTTGCATGTGTGCGATGATATTTAATAGCGTTTGAACCCAAGTGAAGATAGTCATGACTTCATACGAATTACGTGTGGTAATGCATTAAGAGTTCAGGTTGAATCACGCTGCATCCAACGCCTCTCTGTATTCGGTGTAGGTATTCCATAAACGAACGTATTGTCCAACGTTGGTTCCGAAAATTCCGGGCGGGAGTGACGGACCTGGCAAATGAGACCGCCCAACATGTTGAATGACGCTGATCTGAAGCGATCTGTGGAAGAGGACCCGGGATCATGCTGTATCAGTGTCGACTGTCAGTAGACACATTAGGACCATCGGCAATGTGAAAAAGCAGGACAAATGGGTCCTACATGATCTTACGACCGGCTACAGGCTCTGGGGTCCCACATGAACTTCCTGCAGCAGGGAGAGACGATCACCGCTGCGACCTACTGTCGTATGCACACAAGCCTGTGTCCTTCTGCTGCATGACAACGCGCATCCGCACTTTGCACGAACGACCGTGCAGGCGCTACAGGCTCTGGGCTACGAGGTGCTTCCACACACCCCCTTTACTCTCCGGACCTCTCCACTACCGACTACCATCTTTTCCAGAGCCTGGACAATTTTCTACGGAGGAAAACATTCCTAATCCAAGCAGATGTCGAAAACGCATTCCGGGAGTTTATTGAGTCCCGTGACCATGGATTCTATCGGAGAGGGCTCGAGAAGCTGCCAAATCGTTGGCAACAATGTTTGGATTGCAATGGGGATTATTTTGAATAGCACGTGTGAAGGTGTCATTTCTAGAGGGCCATTAAAGATGACCTCTGCAATCCGACATTTGATATGCAACGACCTGATATAATATTGTCGTTATCATATTTTATATTTATCTTATGTGTACCTTTGTGCTGTTGTTGTCTGGAGTGAGGCAAAACAATAAGACTGCCTCGTATAATGACAATCCCACTTTTTTAGCGCATTTTAACTTATTTGTCAGATATGGAAAGGGAAGCATGCATCATGAGTTTTTCTTGTGAAAATTTCCAAATTGGCACCTTGCGACTTCTTTTTCCCCACAGTCAAAAGGAATTGACAGGACTTTTCTGAGATCACGTGACGAAAGTCAACCAATGAAGTTTTCCTTAAAAACACTCCTGGCTTCGCCGCGCTACTGTCGGTTTAGTCATAATTACGTCATTCTTCCGCAAATTGAATATTGGAGAGGCAAGTCATATGACGTCAGATAAATACGTTGCTTAACGTTCTTTTCATCGGAATTATTTTAATAATTTAATTCAGGTTAATTAAAAACTTTGAAAACCGGTTCTACGATGCAAGGTGGATTATCACAGATGAAAAAAATTATTATTGCATTACCACGATTTCTTATTGATGGTCTCTGATAAACACGAGCAACGGCGAGCTAATATAAACACGAGTGCTTCACATGAGTGATCACGTGACAAATCAAGAATTTTTCGTTCATATAAAACATTTTTTGATTTTTGAATACATTTTTTATGTGAAGATTTTTTTAATTAATAACCATTTCCGTAATTTATTATTTCATTTTATTAATTAATTCGGTAGTCTTCGTAAACTTTCCGGGGCTGGCGTCATGTGAAACGAGGGCAAGGCTGGCGAGTGATACGTTGAGTATATATCGCGTTGCTTTATAATTAAAAAAAAAAACTAATATTCATGGATACTTACTCATCTTATATATTATTTCGAGACGAATAATTGTACAACAAAATTAAGATTTTTTTGCTTACTAACAGTGCTCTAGCTGCAATTCTTTGGCGGCCGCCGTTAACGATTTTGCTTCTCCCCTTAACGCCATGTTTTTCCAACTTTTCACTTCCGTTTTGAACGAAGCGCTGCTGCTTCCAAGGTATGCTTACGCGCAAAAAAAGTACGTCTTACACCTTCGTGTATTTCCCGTGAGCTTGTTATTACTACTTGAGACTTTAAAAGTTAAAGTACAGTTGACTCGCGATAATCCGAGGGGAGGAAGCGCCTCTCCCTCCAACAAGTGTGTGCATGTCTGTCTTTCTCGTCAACCACGGTGTCTGCAGCAGTGACGTCATCCGACGCGGCGTCGGACTGTCAAATGTCGGATTATCGTGAGTCGGTGTACCATTGAATTTGATCAATCTCTTGTTGACTAAACTCACGTATTTACATTTGATCTTATTCCCTAATTAATCTTAATTGACTTTGTCTTAATGCACATAATATTGTAGTTTCAAATTTTATTACCTAATTACCTTATTTGAGCTCTGCCTGATTTTTCCTTATTCAAATTAAACTTAATATAGACCTGATGACCTTAATGGAGTGTGAGATCACAAGATTGATATTTAGAGAGACCCCCAACAAGATAAATCCTAAAGACAGAGAAATCAAATTTTTGAAGGAATTAACTCGCCTTCTACTTCCGTGCTGAATAAATCTTCTTTCCCTATACAACCTCCAACAATGCGCGTCCATTTAAATTAAAAACTTTCAATTCCAACTTCCTTTCCAAATTTCCCTCTATAAATCTCAAGAAAGGAGCAAAAGAGAGGGTGGGATAGATAGATTGATGGATGGATGGATGGATGGGGTGTCGTATTTTCCATATACGCGACGAAGAACGACCCCTCGTGTCTCCCTTCATAAAGACGTTGGTCAGAGGCTTTGACAGGCGACACCTGGTGCAGGAGCCGGGAAATTTAATTTCGCATTTGTTCTCCTTTCTTTCTCGTCACTGTTTAGAGATTTTAATTTCACCTTCTGGGCCGAGAAAAGGAAAGTAGGTGGGAAAGGGGGGGGGAGTGGGGTTGGGAGGGAGGGGGGACGAGCCAATCCCTGGCGCCAAATCCTTTCTTACAGGAAGAAAAAGGAAAAGAAGAGGAATGCAATCGCAGCAACTGCGGGAAATGCATTTCCCACTGACAACTGATTGGCAAATGCGTTTCGGGTCAATGCTTAAAGAGGACAAAGAAAGAAGTGAAGGCTTCTACGTGAACGTTTCTACTACCAGAAAAATTTATGTCGAATTCCAGGAGAACGCGTTCAACAAGATCGCTACATTTTATTAGAATGCCATTTTCACTGCGAATCCACAAAAGGGTTTTTTTTTATTTTAAATTTCCAAGTTTAAGTTTTAATAGAAAAATCTTATGCAGAATATAAATATAATTAGGGTTACCACTAAGCGATAGACACTCTGAAAATTTTATAAATAAAAACCAGTACTTTTTACTTGTTTTTCAGTCTGTGTTTTAAGTTTGTATGCTCAGCCTTTTGTTTCAGGTCAAATGTCAAAACCTAGGACTTTTCTCCATTATTGCCTAGACTCCCATAATGTGAAATTTCTTGCTCCAATGATCGTATATTCTATACCAGAGTTTGTTTTCGCTAACTTCAGCACATATTAATATAGCCTAAGTTTAACAAAAAACTGCAGAACTGGAAATATTTTGTTGTATTTTGTTATATCCTGGCTTTCTATGAAAATATTTTGTAAACAAGCGCATTAGGATCCTTTCTAAAGCCACTTCGGGCAATTCTACTTAACACTAAAAACACCTAAAATCTCAACTTAAACTAACAAGAAATCAAACCCCCAAGGAGAGTTTAGGGGAGAAAGCCTGATTTAGAATCTGGACATATCAAATTTCGCATTTTTACATATTGACCCCTCTAGCTTCAAGCCCCCGTAGTGGGCCGCCCCCAGTGGGCTAATAGACATGCTCAAGAAAGCTACTTTTTGAATTTTTAGAAAAAATGAAGAGAGCAAACGGACATGGTAAAACCAATTAGCATGGTAATGAAAGAATTGATAAAACAAATCTCTTTAACCACAACTAACAACAATAGTGAAAAAAGCAATAAAACCTGTAAACTTCAGTTCTCTCAGAAGTTTCATCTCCTTGTCTGCTGAAAGATGAAAGCAAAGCTTTCGAAAGACGTTTACAGGTTTTGTTTTTTCAATTCTTTCATTAGTACTTTCCACATAAAATATTTTGTTAATTCTTCCGCTACTTAATATTTAAGTTAGATAAGCTCGTATGTTTCCGTAAAGTGTAAAGGTAGAAAATAGAATGTGGTTTATCTTCCACTCTCAATAGAAACCCGAAGAACACATTCAGATAGAAAATTCCCGCCTTGAGTTTGTAAAATACTCAAGATCAAATATTAAGTTCTTCATTAAGCTCACTTTCCGTTCTAGCGCATTAATCAAACTGTGGATGAATAACAGAGTACGAAATACTTTATAGCCCGCAAAAAAAAACAAGAATAATAAGATCAATTATAAAATAGAACCCTAAATGGATGCGTTATATTAAGCAAACATCCATATAAAATTATTATTAACAATACGAGGCAAACAACCACACTCTAATGTGGATAAACTCCATAAATGGCGATGTATTTACGCCACTTTAGAATTTGGAAATCCACCATTGATCTTGCTGATTTCACCCATCTTCGGGCATTACTCTCGTCAATTGTCGCCTCACCAAATACAATTTTGAACTTTACATAGAGCAGTGCATCTTTCTTTGTTTGCTTCTTAACTTGACCTAATATAATCTTATACAGACATCAGTTTTGAAGCAAGACTTAGGGCCAGTTCATTATCTACTTTTTCAGCTGAGACTTCTGAACTCCGTGTTCAGCAACAATATAGAGACATTGTTTTAACCTAAGAGTTCCTCATCTCAACAATGCAAGTCCATTGGTGCTAAAGACCGAAGCCGACGCGATCTAAACAAGCCGTGGGACTGATTTTGTGACATCATGCAAAAAGATGGATTTTGCGACGTCATGCAAAAAGAAATTTAAAAACAAAATAAGGATATTTAAAATTTTAAATAAAATGATTTATTAAAAAAGTAAATGACCCAAGTCTGGCATTAATGCATTTTATTATACTGTATTTACTTTTTTTTTTTTATCTAAAATACAAAATTCATATTTCGAAATATCCCATCGGTTTTGGTGACGTTTCAACAATAAAAGTGACGTAGTGCCATGGCTTTCTATAGATCGCGTCGACTTCGTAAAGACTCAGCTGAGAAGACTCACTTGAGAAAATAGATAATGAACTGGCCCTTACTCTAGCATTTACGAGTAGTTAATACTTGTGAAAATTGCAAAATTCCATTAATTTCACTTATAACCCTCACAGTAAATATAAAAATATCTGCATGATTCTTAGGAAAATTTAAATTGGATCATCTGAGATATAAAGTAAAGATCTCTTGAAGAAATAAAAATGTGATAATTTAAAATTCTAGATTAGATACGTAAAAGATAAAATGTTTAAGATTTCATGCATACTACAGGGAAGCCACTGGTCGAAATCTACATCTACCGTTTCGTCATATTACCAACCAATAAATTTCCACTATTCTAATTGTTACGATAAAAGGCAATCAAGAAATAATACCACTACCTTTCTCATATTTAACGATTGCTTAGGTTGTCCTGGCTTTCGTTGTAAACTGATGCTTACTTTACTGTATATTTCCTTCAAACTACTCCTTCGACAGTTCAAAAAGTTCTTAGAAACCATTATTCCAAACTTCCATCAAGTTCTGCGTCCTTAACGTGAATATTCCTCAACACTAAGATATTCCTGAGTTTTTGGAATCGTTTCTGTCATTCATCAAAAACTGAACATTTTTTCATTGCCTTGGCAGCGATTTGTTCTGGAGAAAAAGCAAATATAATGGCATTTTGAACTACGACCTGGCACAAACATTGCTGTTGCTACGGTTGGAAAGGAAACGAGAAAGTTACGCTAGCCACGTTATAAAGTCATGGACGCTAATTTCTCTTTACATAAACAAGATGTCATGTTGAAGGTGGATCATATGAAAAAAAAACACTAATTTTTAAAGCACCAATTGTAGTATACAAGCGAAGAATACATTAGGGAATACATATCTTGTGTGCAAAAGAGTGTTTAATGTAGTATAGATAAAAGAGAATTGACAAAGATATTACAAACGTCGTTCAATAAATAACCAACCAAACACGAGATACTGAAATACAGGCATTGATTAAATATCCAAACATTTATCTCAGACATAATACGATTCAGAAAGCCATTTCCTTGAAACGCGTATCGTATTGAGAGCACTGTGCATACTTCTATATTTGTGCACAATTGCGTTTACAGAGTCTACACTCAATTCCACTTCAGCTGCAATTTGACTTCTTTGAAGTGGCTGCATCCTGTTGACGATGTGCATCTTGAATGGATGTTTAAGACAATGAACTTTCTTTGCCCATTCCTTATCTTGAGCAAGTTTAATGATGTAAGGATCGTCGCCGACGAATGGCAATGGACTATTCTCTTCTCAAACTAGGAACCAGGTGCAAGTTGTATAGGGAGTTGTATAGGGCCTGCTTTTCATATTTCGTATTCATCGTGGAAATATCTTTTCCAGCTGATTTTTCATTAAACGGCCCTTATACAGTAAATAAAGTCAAAAAAATATCATAAAGTTTTCCTTTATGGCTTGTTTTCCTTTATGGAATGAGTATTTTAGGCGTATTCTTAGATTCCAAGGAACATAATTATTTAATGTCATCACCAGTTTTTTCTTCTTCAAACCAGGAAAATGACATTAAGGCTAAAAATTGAAGATCTAAAGATTGTGTTTTGAAAGCAGTGCATTGCTCAAAATCATTTCGATTAAATTCCAAAGGAATAAAAAAGCTTGAATTTGTAATCACAATGGCGACATCCATTTCAAAAGCACTTAAAATTCTTTAATTTAAAACAGCATCAACATTTTGAAGAATTCCGATGAATATAGGGCTATATACACAAAGGTTGTTTCCAGTTAACGACCCAATGTGAAGCGAGAAATTTCTGTCGGTTGTCATCGCCATCTGACGCTGACGAATGACGGCTCCACTTCTCCCCTCCGTCGCACCAAAACTCTAATGACTAGAAAATGAAGTATTTCACTGAATGATACGAACAGAAGTTCTCTTTTTATATTCCTTTGGTTCCCTTCTTTTTATTCTTCTATCTATAGAATTTTTTCTCCTAACTATTCACTAAAAGCCTATTCACATCTGGGGGATCGTCACGCAGCGTCGAACCGTGAATTTAGATGAGAAAACATTTTTTTAAATCAGCAAGTGAAAGGAAAAACTACGAAGAGAATTTTAACAAACAAAAACGTTGGGTGCCAAGAAAAATATAAAAAAGTTTATATAAAAAAAGAGAAAGTTTTTCGCTCTCTAAGAGAGACAAGTAAAAATCTTGATCGCCTATTTGAACCCATCACCGACTTGCCAACAAAATGAAGAAGTAGAAATGGTTTCATATTCATTCTTTGCACTTTTTATCACTAGTCTTCCTCCCGTCTTATTTTATAGCTTGTAGGAGTAGAAAAGAAAAATGGGAGGCGAAAAAAAAAGCTGTGGGTGGTTAAAAAAATAGAGAGCGAAAGAAAGAAGCCGAAAATTCGGAAATGAAGTTTAATGAAAACGAAAGGAGGCGGCGGGGAGGAGGCGAAGATGGCACGAAAAATTTTTCATTTTATTTTCTAGAATCATTCATCAAGAGAAAAATCATTTCGTATTAAGAGGAGAAAATGAAGAGGAGAAAAAAAATTCGAGATAATTCGACAAGAGTTAGAATAGAAGAGAAAATATGTAGAAAGGAACATAGAAGAATTTTCGTTTCGTATTTAAAAAAATTCAATCTTCATTCTTCTCGTGCCAAAAAACATGATTAGAATTTACGTCTTCAGCTATTTTCATTTCCGTGCCTAAACTTCATTCAATTATGCAAGTATAAATTGCATGTCCCTAAATAAAACAAGATCTATTTGTATGAAAAGCTCTATAATACGAAATGAATGAGATTCATGTTAGGAGTTTCTGTATGCAATAGGATATGAAATGGCTTTTCACCACCAATTTGATTAAAGTCACCGGATATTAAAATTATACTTCATAGCCTTCTTTAAAAAAAAAACAAAAAAACACTCAAGAAATGAAATGGTAAGTTCAAAGATCGGGAAGTAACGCACAGCATTGTCCCCCTCAAAAAAGTAAGTAGCGCAAAAAAAAGGCAATTCTAATCAAAACGAGATTTTTACCATTCCACAGAAAGTTGCGGCAGTTAAAATTGTACGATTTTGACATTGTTCTCTGTTATGGACAATAACCCGATATCGCAGTTAACATTTCAACCAGCTTCTGTGAAGCACATTTTCCATAGGCCTCTCAGCGTTGCAGGTCGCCGACTTCCAAGCTCTTTTTTTAATATAGTCCAAAGCCATAGAAGCCTAAGGATAAGGTGCCTGGTAACTTAACCAGATGGACGAAATTGGTTTCGTCCTTGATTCCGATTCCTTTTTTCTGTATTAATAAGTAACTGGCCGAACGCAATGAGGACTAACAAATGTATTTATTTCAAAAAATAAGTCTTGCTATTGCTCAAGCAGTTATTGCACTGTGATACCATTCGCGAAATACCCTTCTCATAGAAGGTCTTGGGTTGTTGTATGAACCAATTCCGAACAGCCACTTGCATTTCCCCGTCCGTATGAAATTAGCGTCCAGTACAGCGACTTTGATTTTTTGGGTGGTGGTGATCCTGGGTGTTTCCATTGCAGACTTCGGCGCTTGGATTCAGATTCATAATGGTGGCACCAGTTCTCGTTCCCCGTGACAATTCTTGACAAGAAATCCTATAATCCAATGATATAGCCATGCAGAAGGCTTCTTGTGCTGTTTCCAAATGAGGGGGCACCCTTTTCGCACACAATTTTCGAACCTATAAAGTTTCCGTGAAAAAGGTGTTAACAGCTCCGACACGCATACCAACCTCTGTAACGATATTAAACTGCGTGTTCCCTTGCGTAACTTTTCATCATCCCCACACCCTCTAGCGGCATATGCATGTATACAACATCTTCGCCATATATTTACGTGTGTCCTCCATAAAATTCGCTAAAAGACCCTGGACACCAATTATTTGTACAAGCCTGCAACCTGAAAATTATTAAATTTGCCTCATCATTGAGAAGAACGTAAGAAGTGGCTCCATTTCTATAATATGTACTCGATGAGCGTCTGTACCGTAAAGACAGCGAATTTTGTGATAGAACCTGTTTGTTCATCTGAAAAACGTTACTTACGAGAGACCTTGCTCCTTGCAGTTTCCAATTATTAGGGAGTAACTGAAATCTGTGTTGGAAAGGGCTCAGTTTTTTTTTCTCCATTTTAGGGCTGATTTTGTCAATTAATTGCTTTTAGGTGCGTGCAATCGTAAAGCATGATTTAGTCACGAGAAATCGTTCAAGAAAGTCAAAATCCTCAACATTGACTTTGGATTACACTGTCCTTTTGTAATCCTCAACATTTTTGTCAGTTGCTTCTTAAATAGTAACTGAAAAGGAAAACGTAAGTGACTTATTAAGTCTAACTCTCTATCCATGCTTTGGATAGGACAGAGTGGGGATGTGCCATATATCATATGATATCGTAAAATTTTCCCATATCTTGAAGTCTCCATCGGATGAAGATGCACAATTTACAGAATCAATGTCGATCTGACAGTAACTCTTTAAATTCTCTGACCTAGTTCCTTAACTTTGACACAAATCCAAACACGTTTTAAAAGTGACCAGTATGATGTATGGAAAGATAATTTCTAGATTACTTCATACAGTAGTTAACGGCACAATAGAAATTTGGGGACCATTTCGAGCTCATCATAACCGGGCTATTTATTTACCTTGGCTATCTGATATTCAAATATTCTTATTCATCATTGATATTCACAACGTCCCAGACACAAAGACATAGTTTCATTATCAGAGCTCTTTAGGCTTCAATAACAGTCAGCTTCAAAGTCGTTGAGATGATAGTTTCTCTCTGGATAAGAAAAAACTTAGGTTAAAAGAATTATCTGAGTAGATGTAACTAGCAGAATCAATATCAATGCGCAATCGTAATTCGATACAAGATACATATTTAGGTGATAAACAATTCCAATTCCAATGCAGTACTCAATGATCAATGTTGATTTCCATGAAGTTCTCAAAAACCATCCTCCGAAACATTGCAGAGATTCATATCCGCATCTAAATCTTATAAAATCGTTCGTGGTCACCTATGTTCGATTATTTTCGTAAGCTGGATGACGTAAGTTCTGGTCACGTATCAATTTTAAGAATTCTAGCCTCCTTTAATTTCTTAATTCCCATCTCTAACCAAATTCACCAGCCCAAACTCCGTTATTCCTCCTTCCCCGGCTTCCCTCCGGATTCTGCAATTTTCTCTTTTAACAAAACCCTTTCATTTACTTGTCTTGCGCTCAACAATCAACATTTGCTACAACATAGATTATATCTCTTAACAGATCAGGAATGTACACTACAATGGAATGGTCCCCTTACATAACGTTAGACATAAAAGGAAAACTTGTGGCTAACCTAAATCCATTCTTATGCGGCATATAACTGGGATTCGAAAAACGTTTCCGAGCATCCTTGAATTATCGAAAAGTAGCAAGTATCGATAGGCCTATTATCGATATATGAAGTTTTCCGATCTATCGATAAAAACAATCCGGAGATTATTGACATGTCGATGGAGCTATCGATAGCGGGAATATTCCTAGAACAGAATTGCATCTAAGTAAATATAAAGGGGCTCGGGCGCCCTGCCGTAGTTTTGTGTGTCCGAATCAGTGACATGTTAGAAGAACTAGATCGACGACTCCCCAACTCTCCTAATGCTAGCGGCTGTCCCAAATTGAAAGTTGAATCTTCCCCTATTCAAAATGGCGGAAAGTGCCTCTCGGCCTATTGCATATGGCAGATTTCAAACACATTTAATCGAATAAAATTGGAATCGACATAATGAAGTGAAATGTTTAATAAAAATTTCACAAATATCTTAATACACCAAATAATTTTTAAATTAAAACATTTTTAACATATAGCCTGATAATAATGTGGGTTTTCTTTACCCACTCGATTCGTATAGTTATATGCCACGCAAGAACTTGCCACATCTCAGCGGAAAGCCAATAAAAAATAATAAAATATACATCCATCGGCCTTGGTGGCTCAGTGGTTGCATGATCTCCTCTGATGCCCGAGGACGACGAGAATTTTTTTCAGGGGGAAAATCCAGAAATCACACACTATCTTCGGAAGGGAAGTAAAGCCGTTGTCCCGTGTAGTCGTTTGCCGGCTGCACGTAAAGAACCCTTGCGAGCCAAAATTTGCAGCCCCTATAATGCCGTCCCGATATGACCATAGTAGTTGAAAGGGAAGTTAATACCAACCATATAAATCAATTTCGAGTCGAGCCAATTCGCCTTACTGTAGCAGGCAACCTCCGTGCGTGAATCGTTTCTTCCCCTAAACAAAATGGCGCTACAACTCTTCAAATTTGCTAACACTTCACTGGTCCGAATAATACAATTTTTGCATGATCATCCCGAGTTCAAATTCGAACCTCCTGGTTTGTTATGCTTCACAAGAGTCGTCATCAACACATGGAAGCGGTTTGCTGCGAAATATTCCTATATTCAAGTATGTACTAATTTTGAACCCATTTTGTGGATTTTTCATCTCGAATCCAGGTTCTTGTTCATACTCAAAAAAAAAAAAAAAAGAATGTCCTGGCCATTGATATTGCCATATCGAGTGATGGCAAGCAGCAGAAGATGACAAAGGACTTCAAATAAAGTTGACCGATTTTGTGGAAAATAGTCATCCCAATTGTTATAGCTTTAAGTACCTATAAATTTTGAACTTAAATTTAAACACCCTTAACTTGCGAATAACCATCTTACTCTGAAATACTTATTATCCTCAAGCGCTATCTTAATACTTCTTAGATCCTTAATTAGGACTTGTACCAATTTTATGACTTAATCTAATGTGAGGTTTGCCGCTATAATAATAATTTTATCAATTGTTTCTGGTTATGCATATAAAATTCGTTCTCTTAGCATTTACTCATTCCTTAATAGCATATTAGTCAAATTTTAAGCAATTCACATGCGCTGTAATCTCTCATCAGTCATTCACAAAACTAATTGCCACTAATGATTGGATCCCTATGACTTAATGAATCGCTTTATATTTTAAAAGCTTAAATCATTCAGATTCTGTTCTATTAGGTTTATTTCTATGGAAATAGCAGTATAACCGTTTATGAATAGCCCTCAAGTCGTAATAGCTTTTTCGCACGAAATTAATTCGATATGGTGCTGACAGTTACTTTCGAAGTTCTTACTTACTACTATGAAAGCTTTGTGTAAACATGTTTTCCTTAAATTATGGTAACAAGGATATATCTTGACAACGAAACATTTTCTGACAACTTGTTTATTCTATAGCAATGTTTATTTCCACTTAATACCATAAATAATAATATTCATTGAATTTCAATAATCATTAAGAATAGCTTAAGCATTTTACAAAATCAATATCTTAAATGGAAGATTATAAAAACACGAGCATTCATCATGTTGCTATCAACATTGACCGATCGAAGACATTCTTTATGGTGGACGGCAATTACCCTTATGAACTTGAAACAAAGGGGATATAACCTATAACCTGCACTCGAACATCCATTCTAAATACCCTGGTCTCCTATTGAGAACCTTTCCTTCTTACATCCTATTCAATTTTTCTTTCCAACTAGATCGTTCCATAAATACATTCTTAGGACAATGAAAGATCACAGCTTGACACGAAACTCCATCCAACTGCACTGGTTTCACGCCAGGATAAAGGAAAAAAAAACTACAAAAAAAAAGAAGGTTAAAAAAAAATCCAACGGAAGTAAAGAAAAGCAGCAGGAGCCTTCGATATAAGCGGGACACCCGAGTTTCCCTATTTTCACTCCCGAAAAGACCCAATTCAGAGTCAAAGTCACGAGCCGCCGTTCAATTGATTCCGGATGAACCGAGGGTAGGAGGAGGTTCGACGTGCAAACCCTCCGCAGCCATTTTGATTAGCAACAAAGCGTTGATTGCGGCCACGGGAAGCCCTTAGGAAACCACTACCTGTCCCCTTAGGAACGAAGCCTTGAAAACTCGGTAGCAGGAAGGAAGCCTTCAGGGGTCACCACCACCGCCGCCATTGGCGGATCTCGCAGAAATGCTTCCATTAGGTAAATGCACGCAGCCTCTCAAGTGAGGCCCACCGATAAAACTGAGCGTTTATGACGGGCAACACTTGAAAGGCCAACAACAAATCACAATCAATGCCGTTCAAAAGCGATAAATTTAACTCCTTTATGCAGTACAGCGCAAATGGCGGGCAAGTAAATATTGCGTGAAACCATAATAAACAATAACGAAACGATCTTTGCGTTGGCTTTAACCGAAAGTGCTTATTCAAGCTACTTGAAAGCATCTAGCCTGAGGCTTCGTAATGCTTTTAATTTCTCACCGTTTGCAACAATAGAAAATTATAACTGGAACTTTAACAAACTAAAGGGCTTCTGGCGTGATTTTCATCATTGTCACAATAAATATCACAGCCAATATAAACGAAATTTCTAATATTCTGTCGATATTCAGGGCAAATCTAAGTGAATAAACTACGTGTTCAGTACAAAGTATTACAGAACAAGGGATAGGAAAATTTTCCAAGCATTTTCCAAGGTAGGAGCTGCGTTTCACATCGCAAATCATTAATTCTTGCCAAGCACAGCCACATCGAAGGTTTTGATAATTTAACAATTCTCCTTCTAGCTGGATAGTTTTTTTTTTCATACATGGAAAGTAAATAGCATCCTTTTAACTCTCATACATACAAACTTATGACAGATTGTGTGATTTGAATATACATCTGCGAACAGTCGTTGGCAGTATAGCAGCCAATCCAATTTCATTCAGTTGTGGGCGACTACGAAAACAATTCGATTGTACATCATCTCGTTGTCACACAGTGAGCTATTAAAAAGAGCACATAGGGATCGATACTAATAATCACATCTTGTCGAAGAGTATGAATATTTCTAGCTTTACATTTTAAAAATTTATGTATGTATAACAACTAAAACTTCACTGGGAAACTATTCTCCAAAGTGACTAAAGAGACCTAAAGCATAGCACAAGAGACCATAGTGGCTCTCGAGCATTGCAGAGAGATTTCTTATTCATTGATACCTTCACGTTCTTTTTTAATAAACATCTACTAAATACATGGTTTTAGTTAGAATTACCCTATACTGTTAAAGTAAAATATCAGAAGGCTTTTAAGCTAAAAATTTGTCTTCCTATAAAAAATTCCAGAAGATATAACCTCACTCTGAAGTTATTTTACCAAACTGAAAGTCTATTGTATAATCATTCTTCCCAGCGGAGTCAGTAGTATAATGCTCTCTTTCATATCGTTTACATAATATAAACAAAAGTTAGATATGGATTCCTGATGGTCATTATTGTCCCGTAGAGAGTTTCTCATCTGTTACACGTCCTATCTAGAATGTAATTATTCCACGAGATGACAGAAATATATAAAGATAAACATCAGCATCGATTAATCTGTGTTTTACGTATGGCTGTTATGATTTTTACCAATGATGAAGCCTATTTCAGAGTTTAGTTGTATCCTGAAATGCGAGTTTTCATCAACCGCATAAAGACAGAAAATGGAAAGATGCAGAAAACAACGGTACTGCACACAGCCTGATCAACAGACAACGATGTGTCTTAAACTGTTTGGCCTGTCAAAGCAGGGTACTATAGCGCAGCAGCTGCAAGCGGACTTCCAGCATCACGAGAGTTCATCGAGAGCATAAGTAAGGTTGCTTCCCATAAACTAAAGAATGCCACGGTCAACATGGGTATTTCTTCTTCTGCAGAAGTTTGTTTTGCCGCAGCCAACGAGAAAGACAGGCCTGACCACTGTAAAGTCTGAGCAACAATCCAACCTTCATTGTTTCCACCAAACGAAAAAATGCTGATGGAGATAATGAAGAAAGTGCTAAAAAAAAAATGACTATACTCTGCCCAACGAAAGTAAAAATGGGCGTGTCCAGTTAAATTTCCAATTAATTTTGCTTAGCAACAGTGATAAAGATTATAATCATCATTATTGGCATCGTTCTGATGTGACGGACTTGGCGAACAGAGCGCGGAGCTGAACGGTGCAAGTACTGTGTGCGCTGGCTAGATACTGTAGTTAAAAATGTAATTTCCCAGAACAAAGATATTTGCTTAAGAAATATAAAATCGGTCAGGAAACTCGCTTTTAGAAAATTCACTCAATGCTCCAAACTTCTTGGTACGAAGTAAATTTTTGTTAGAGAATATACAGTAAATTGGAATATTTCAAATAATATCCATACGAGGTGCTATCCAAAATTTCCGAGAATTTTCTTGTAAAAAGCAGAAAACGCACCTTACTCCTTAACTTTCGCTGTCACCTTCAGTGCAGTCAACTCTAACACGTACGCAACGATCCCAGCGATTTTTCCGTTTTTGGAAGCATTCTGGAAGTCCGAAAGCTGTAGGGTGTTCAAGACCAGTTGCGATTCCGCTTGGATATAGATCTTCAATGGATTCAAAACGTCGTCCTTTCATTTTAGGGAAGAGGCAGAAGTCACAGGGGGCTAGGTCAGGAGAGTAGTAGGAAAGATGGGGGACCGTTGCCACGTTTTTTGCCAGAAATTCTTTCGCAACAAACGAGATGTGTGTAGACGCGTTGTCATGATGGAACAACCTGCCAACAATTTCGTGCGTTGTCACAATTTCGTTTGCGCGAAATTTTCCCTCAGTCTCCTCAAAATCTGCAAGTAAAACTTCCTGTTGACAGTCTGACCAGGTCGAATAATTTGGAAATTCGCAGAAGCGCAAGAACACGTTGCAACACAAATGGCAATAACTCACAAAGAAATGCGCCTACGATTACGAAACTTGGCAGAGCAGCAGTTGAAAGATCAAGAGGCATCTAGCAGTTGAAGCTCATACTGATTTTGGTTTAAGAGGAATATTCAAATTCTCGGATCTTTTGGTTAGCCACTCGTATTGCTTGGATATAGAATAAAATACTTTTGTTCAGGTTTATTGCAGCAACACGTTTAGATTTTATATCATATTTACGGGCAATCTTACATATTAATGAGAAGACAAGTCCTGATAACAAGGTTTTGAAAAGTAGCGGAAGCATGATAATTGCATGATTGGGCTCCACTCATCAAATGCGGTCCAACCTTGAGTAGTGAAGAACGACTTATCTAAACCAATCTACATACCAAATTTCAGCCTTCTACCATCAAAAGATTATGAAGATACATATGAAGAGCACAGATAGATAAACCAATAAGCACCACCATATTTCCGCTACTTCTAAACCAACAGGGAAAAGCTTTGGTTGATGGTACAACTGTTTGGCTTTTGATTTCATATTCCTAAATGACATCTGAAATTAAAGAAGGTTGGGATCCATTCTTTATCTAGTTCTCTCATTTGTCAACTTTAACCTTTCTCAAAAGCATACCATCTACCCAACGTGCATCCTGTGGCTTTGCATGGCTTTAGCATTAATTGTATAGTAAATTACATATATAGGTAATCTTTAGTACAAATTAAAGGAGGTAAAAATTATTGGACTTTCAAGATTGACAACAAACATCACCATCGGGTTAACTGGTAGAGGTGAGGTTTGTTTTGTATCAATTAGATAGTGAGCGATCCCTTACCTTTTTCGCAGAACGTGCCCTCGAAGTCGATGGTCCTGCAGTCGCAAATGGCACCGTTGTCGGTGCTGATGCAAATGCCGCCATGTTGGCAAGGGTCCTGATGCTCGCACACGTCCAGTTTGTGGAACCTGACACCCTTGAAGTCGATCTTCTCCTGGCGCTTGGGGCCTCCTTCGTCGTCGGCGAACACGAGATTGCGAATGGCGCCACGGAAACGCGGTTCAAAGATCACCGAGGGCAGAGCGAGGAACGTGAGCTTGGACGAATACCATCCGGGCATTCCACCGATGTAGACGTAGCTGTTCGTGGTAAAATTGCCAAAGTAGAACTCGCTGCCACGGGACACCCTCGACTGACTCGCATTATCCACGGTAAGACGGGTCTCCTGGAAGTCTCGCGTGATCACCACTTTGTGCCACGCGTTGTCGTGCAGGTTGCGACCGACAGTCAGAATGGACGCACCGCCGCCCAAATTGAAACGGAGCCTCAGGGCACCCTCGACCAATTTCACTTCGAAGAAATCGAACGTTCCGCCGTCGTCCGTATACATGAGCAGTCCGTTCGGCTCCTCTGTCTTGAACTCGAATTCGAACGTCCCGTTCAGCCCAGCGTGCCACTTGCGGAACTGGGCGAACGACGTCGGCGAACCTTCCAGCACGAAGAGTGGAGACGCCGGGGGCGGCAATATGACCGCCAAGATTAGAAAAGAGCGCCACACGAGGCGTGGCACGGTCCGCTCGCGGACTCTCGTGCCACCACCAGACGACCCTCGGCTTATTGCGGGAGACTGCATTGAGGACAGTTTACAAACGGAGGAGATGGGGATCCACCTCCCCAGTTCGGGATGAACGACTCTTGCCGAGGAGGCTTATTCAATCAGCACGTTCGCTGCCTGCAACCAACGTTTCTAGACTTTGCATTTTCATTTCCTCCTACAAAGTATCCACTACGAAGAAATGTATAAAATAAGATATGCGTTCTGTTTATCCAAAAATTGCCAAACGTTGTCTCAGGCTACTCGCATAGCATAGCAATGTGTTGCATGTTGGTAGCCAGCACTCGCGTCTCCGTTATTCTCTCACACACGGGGGGGGGGAGAACGATATTCACCAAACTTTTCAGTCCTAAAAAATAATTTAGAAAAAAACGAAAAATTAAAATTATTCAAGAAACAGAATAATACAAGCTTATGAAATTAGAGTAATACATGCATAAGCAATACTATTTATATAAAGGCAACCTTCCTACAAAATGAAAATGATCAAAACCGCGAGCGGGCTGATGCCATTTTACTCATAGGAACTCGTAGAAAGCAAGGTTAGCAGAGTATCTTACCCTCCCTTCAACATTAAAATGTGTTTGTTCTTCTCAAGTTACGAATGGCCTTATTCTGAATATTCCCGGCTTATCCTCTCCACGCACATACGATTACTGCGACCAAAAGACATTTTTCGGAAAACCGTCACCTTCAAAAGTTTTCATGGTTTTTCTATGTTTAATTACCAACAACCGGAGGATGGCATGCTAAAATTCTTCCTCGACCCATTTTCCAACTATAATAATAATAATTAAAATATTCGCCGTTTAATAGTAAAGATAATCCACGCTTGTCAACAAGGAACCGAATCTATGCCAATATGGTATGCTTAATAGCGCAATGGTTCTATGTTTTATCACAAACTGTTTATATGAATATCGAGGGACAGATAATTGAAAGCCAGATATTTGCTTTAGATCCCACCTTTTTAATGGCCAGACGTCCATTGTAGCTGTCTGTCTGTGTCTATATTTACGATAATCGAAACCAATGGGCATCAAACTTTTCAAGATACTTTAAAAATTTTTCCATGGTTTAAAAGTTTTTCACTATGATGCCATCATGGATTTCCGCGGCTTGCGCGCGTTTTATGAGTGAAAAGCCAATGGATCTGACGGTACAAAGTTCGATTCCAGGCGCAGTTAATTTGATATTTTTCCCTTCATTTATGTAATTTTTCAGTTGTTATCGACACCTGCTATGAAATCATGTGTTATTTTTTTCCGTTTAGCCCTCGCTATATGCTTTTTTCAAGTGTTTTTCTCCCTCTAAACTTACGTATTCGTCGAGTTATCTGGAATTAGGTTGAATTCTTGTTTAGTCTTAATTTAGGGAAAAGGTAATTTTTGTAATAACTTATCGACCTCACCCATAGATGTCCTCGCCTATCACTCATTACCACGGTCTATAGATATTCATGGTCATCGAGCTTCGGCCATTTTCCACTGTTTCTAGAAGCTAAGGAAAACAGATCGCGCCAGATGCCGCATAGATCGCACTATTCCCGACCGCAACCTTCGATAGAGATTTTCATTGAAACTGAATACGACAGTAAAGTTTCTGTCTGCTGATAGGGTGGCGCTGCAGGTGCAGTTGGGCAGGTTGTACATGCAGCGCCACTTTTCAATAGAGTTCCCGCCCAACCGGGAGCTAGAAACTTTAGCTTCATTTTGACAATGGAGCTAGATGACCATGAATATTTATAGACCGTGCTCATTACTAAAGCACTGTATAAAGAAAGTATGGACAATCATTGTTGCAGGCAGCCATTTTGACTCCTGTTTCATTCCTATTTTTTAAGATGATTACTTCTTGTTTTGCAGTAAATTTAAACTTGCAGATTGAACACGTCCTTTTTGACAAAAGTTAGAGGGGAATGTGGCCCCGGAGTCAAAATGGCTGCCTGCAACAATGAATTATCCATACTTTATTTATACAGTGCTTTACTCATTACTAATAAGTATTTAAGCAAGTTCAGACAGGTCACGTTTGTGCGTGCAATGGTTTAGCAGATGCTCGTTTCTTCAGTTGAAGGTGTACCGTGCGCACGTAACTGTGGATAATGGATCAAAGAGGAACACTGCTGTAATCGTGCAACAGTTTCTGGCCAACAATCCATAGCTCATCCACCTTATTCACCAGACTTGGCACCGGCAGACTTTTTCTTGTTCCCACGCCTGAAACGGGCCTTAAAGGGACACAGATTTGCGGACATTCCAGACTTTCAAGCAAATGTGGCCGTGAACTTAAAGCCATCCCTAAGGAGCTTCCAGGACTTATACAGCCGATCCCAATAGTGTATTGCCTTCCAGGGTGATTATTTCGAAGGACGATAAAGTAAATGTGGCTCTATCTGTTTTGCATTTTGTTGTGTGAACTCATTCACCGAACTTAATTGTCAGAGGTTGTATATAATTTCTTATGAGGTTTAATTGCGGTGGTTATCTCTGTGGTCACGGTATTGCAGAATTGTTTTTATAATAGGCCTCTAATTATTGCAACAAGGTGAAATATGAAGAAATTAATTAATGAAGCACGTATTACAGGATTACTAGACATAAGAAAAATTTGTCCTCGGATTCGAATCTCTTTGTTATATTGCGGATATGCGTCGACGAAGCTCAGCTACGAGGCGTGCAGGTCAAAACCGCGCATACGAGTTATGGAAGAAACAACAAACCGTCTACAGAGAGAATGGGAGAGGAAGGTATAGCAGAATCAAGAAGTATTCGTCAACAAAAGAACAAAGTATGGCTGAAGCAAGACAAAAAGAAATACTTGAACAATGTGGAGAAAGACAAGGGCAAGGCCCCCTTCGACACGACGCAAACTAAGCTCCTCCGCGTCAACTCCATTTCGGCTTGCATTTGCTATAACAATCAACAAAGCGTAAATATAGTCATTACAAGTGGCGGGAGTCAATTTAGATAATCCGTGCTTTTCGCCTGACAACCGTACTTCGTATGTTCACGCATTGGATCTCCAAACCTTTTCATCTATGCTCCTGGCGGATCGACCAAAATTGTCGTCTACTAAAGAGCCTTGGAAGATAATTAATTGCATATTAGCTTTGTTAAGCGCATATTGATCATACATTCTCATCAATAAAATTATCTTCAAGAGAATCAACATTCCAATAACTTTTCACTCTCCTAGAACCAACGGCAAAACCAGACTATGTGCATCAACACCTTAGTCAAGAAAACAAGTGTAAACCAAAATCTACGAACTAAAGTCGTCAAAGAACAACATGGAATTTTCCATTAAAAAACGCTGATATTAACAATTATCTCATCCAATTTAATTTATTTCATTAAGTCCAATTTTCCAAACGGGAACTAAATAATTCTGTATTAATAAAAGCCAATGTAATTTGTTTGTCTGTATGTATATTCGCGATAATCTCCACAACCACGAAACCAATGGGTGTCAAAGTTTTCATGATGCTTTAACATAGTCCGGGAAAAGTTTTTCAATATTTGCCATAGATTTCCGCGTGATGCGCGGATTTGATGAGTGAAAAACCACCCTATTTTATGCAACAATTAGACACGACAACAATAACAAACAATAATCTACTCGTACAGTAAACAATATTAAAATTACAAAAAATTTTTGACATTTTTCATGTATCGGAATTTTTCATGGGAAGTTATGGGTGAATTAAACACCCATTAAAACTATATTAAACCCTACAGTTAGTCAAAACTGGCAAAATGTTCAAATATAGTTATTGAAAAATGTACCCTAAACAGCCTGTATACAGTATATTCAACCAATTTGGACATTGTTCTAATATTCTTCTATTTGTCGCCTCCCAAATAGGGTTCATACACCACGATCAATATTTTTGAAATACATTTATTTGTTTAGTCCCTATTGCGTTTTTTATTGAATACAATTCATATAACGGGTGAATCTGAAATGAGGCCATAAATTGCAGCATTGTACCCCATACCAAAACAAGTAACAAAAAACAGGCCATATAAACAAATATGATTGGTAGACTTGGTTGACGGGTTGTTTCATATCTAAGAAAAGAAGCATGATACACCATCCTGTTCGGGAGACGCTCAATAATACATGCATAGGAAGGGACGGATCAATTTAAATCTGCTGCATTTCTGTTCGCGTGCGAATTTGAATTCTATAAAGTGAATAAAAAAGTTTAAAATCAATTGAATAAAATTTAAGTTCTCTTTTAAATTTTTCTTAATCTGTGTCGATTTCCTTGCTACATCGACACAGTTTAATCACCTCTGAAACAAGCCATCCGCAAACGCCATGGGGTCTATAAAAGGGTGTCCCAGTCTATGGTCCCAAACAGAAGGAGGACACTTTTTCATTGAATTGTTGCAAGTAAAAGTAGCATAAGCATGAGTTTGGTTTCCTTAATTTCACAATGTAGTCTCTTGTCTACATAAGAATCTACACACCAAAATTATCAATCTCGGAGATAAGAACATTGACATTTCGAACATTCCCTCTTAGTTGTGAGGTTACCACACTGCGTATTGTACGAACTGTACACTACTGTTTAGTTCCATTGTAGTCTGGCTTTGTGTCTTTGTAATGTGTCTACTCATCAGCCAACTACTTTCGATCATAGGTTTATATGAATTTTTTACTTGTTTTGGTATCAGGAAGCAGCTCCGCAGTTTGTCCCCCTATTTTAGATCCATCCTGTTTATTATGCTCAGAGTCAAATTACAATTATAATTTATTTTCCTTTTAACGTTAATAGTTAAAGAGGCAGCTTCAAAGCTCTATAAAAATTATGATGCTCTACCGCATGAACTTCGAAATGATTAACTCATGAAGGAAATAAAGATATTTTAAGCCTTCCAATGTAATTAATTTCTTCTATTACCTCTGCTTTTTTGACTGTATAAAGCGATAAACAAAAACCAGTCTATTACCATAATCCTAGCTATGATTTAATAACTGTAACAAGAACCAACCACATCCGCGTAAATTTTTCTATTTCCGATGTCTAATAAAAGCATCACGTTCCATTTTACATTGCACACGAAACATAAATCTCTAATAATAAAAAAATCCCCGGTGCCACGGAGCGAGAACTGAACCCGCAATTTTAAAATGCGAAAAACGCAAACACGCAAAACCGGTCCAACACTCCCACGCCTTTGCAAAACCATCGCATGTTCGATTTAATTTTAAGGGTCCTTGGAGAAGAATGGATATTAAAAGAGTATATTTTTAGAGATTAATAACAACCGGAAAGGATTTCCAGTTTAAAAATAGCTCTTTTTTTGATGGAAAAATTGATAGAGATTAAAGTATGTAAAAAATAAAAGTGGAACGACGATCCTTCGGGGCTCCTTTTACGCACGTGGGCAAATGTCCAACCAATAAACGGAGAGAGATTTTTCACTCAAATAACGATCGATATGTGCGGCAAAAAATTATATATTAAAAATGTACATTTTTTGCCCTAACCATAAATCATTTCATTGTCTGTTGTTGAAAAACATGGAGATATGCATTTCCTTTGCGCCTCAAAACAAGAGATTTTTCGATATTTCGTGTATTTGAGAAGGGAAAAAGTGAGCTGGAGAAAAGAAAAGTTATCGAACTGAAAAAAAAATCTTGTAGATAAAAAAAAAGAAAATTCCATTGCAAATGATGGGAACGCGGGGGTTTGACTATAGGGAGACGTTTTTGTTGTTGTTGAGAATGACAGAGGAGTTGTTTGAGAAATTGACTTTGTCAGTTTGCGTGACTCCTTCCAACGCTCCTGTCAATTTGTATGGTTCATCGTTTTTTTTTAATATTTTTTCAGAAGCATAAAAATAAAAAAAAGGACATGGTCTCTCCCACGTGGAATCCTTCTAGAAGAAAGAGGCGGGAAAAATAAATATTCCACTTCGCTTCAATGAGCTTTCAAATTAGCGGGAAATCATCACTCGGTAAAGCTTCAGAAATGCCAATTGGATGACTGCGAATTAAATTTGCCGTAACACGAAAAATTGCTTGTAAAGGACAAAAAGAATGATAATCCAAAATTAGATTCTTATCGA
>JAHWFO010091679.1:1327277-1426316 GCA_023313115.1 Rhysida immarginata
CCCCCCGCCCCCTTGTTTCTAAACTTTAGATTTAGTTCAACTTGATTGTGCCTTATTTAAAACTCATTGTATTAGACTCTAAAATACTCTTTCACCAGTTAAAATGGTATTTTCAATTTATCTTATTTATTGTTTTTGTCCAACCTGTTACAGCCTTGAATCTTTGTATAGCAATTGATTTGAGTATAACTTCTGAGTAGCTGACAAAATTTAATTTTAAACTGCTGTTAAATAACCCCATAGCTTTGTAACCCCCTCCTTCTCCTGCTCCCCGAGTTCACAATTGTAATGTAGTGGGGATTTCTGTTACATTTGTATACGAGCATGCTGAAGAAGATCGCTTGGTGATTGAAATGCGCATCCATGATTAATAATAAAAGAATTAGTTAAGGCATCGTTATCCAACGATAAAAGGGTTTTAGCATCAAAAAGTTACGAGCAGTAGCGGCTCATGACTATAATAAGTGGAGGGGCACAAATGCAAAATTTCAGGTTCTTAGGCCTTTTCGTACAAAAGTTATAGCTTGATTTGTATTTGGAGCCTCGCGGCTCCTGCCGAGGCCTCAGAGGACTATATCAATTTTAGTGTAATAGCTAAAATTTTAAGCAACACATTATATATACACTATATGATCAAAAATATCCGGACACCCCTCACAGATCATCGATTGGCCCAATGTCACATGATAATGACTTGCACATCATTTAAATAGCTTCCCACACCTTCAGACACAACTCTGCTTGGACATTGACAAGAATGGGTCGTTCGGCAGAGCTCAGTGAGTTCCAACGTGGAACCATCGTTGGATGTCACCTATGCGGCAAGTCCGTGCGTGACATTTCCAGCCTTCTTCAGATACCCAAGTCAACAGTAGGCGATGTCATTATGAAATGGAAGACCCGGGGATCAACAACAGTTCAACAACGAACCGGTAGACCCAAGAAACTAACGGACAGAGACCGTCGAGTGCTTCGTCGTGTCACCCGCAGCAACCGGAAGTCCTCGGCGGAAAAAATTGCCACAGAGTTTCGAAACGCCTCTGCAAATGATGCCAGTACCATGACAATTCGTCGGGAACTGCACACGATGGGATTCCATGGCCGTGCTGCTGCCCACAAGCCCCATATCAGCAGGGTCAACGCCAAGCGACGTCTGGAGTGGTGCAAAGCCCACAGAAACTGGACAATGGACCAATGGAAACGTGTAATGTGGACAGACGAATCTCGCTACACACTCTGGCAATCCGATGGACGAGTTTGGGTTTGGCGCATACCTGGAGAACGCTTCTTACCTGAGTGCACAGAGCCCACAGTCAAGTTCGGAGGAGGAGGAGTCATGGTGTGGGGCTCATTTTCATGGTACGGACTGGGCCAGCTCGTTCCTGTGCAAGGAACCATGAACCCCGACCGTTATCTGAATGTTTTGGACAACTGTACACTTCCAACGTTCTGGCAATTTTTCGGAAACGGGCCATTTCTCTACCAACACGACAATGCTCCGTGCCACAAAGCGAGGCGTGTACAGCAGTGGTTTGCGGACTCAGGGGTCGAAGAAATGGGTTGGCCGGCACAAAGTCCCGACCTCAATCCTATAGAGAGTCTGTGGGATGAATTGGAAAGACGCTTGCGGGCCAGATCACATCGGCCAACTTCTGTACCTGAACTGATTCTCGCTCTTCGGGAGGAATGGAGGAACATTCCGGAAAGTACCTACCAACATTTGGTGGAAAGTCTTCCCCGAAGGGTGGAAGCTGTGATTCGGGCAAAGGGATGTGCAACGCCCTATTGATTTCCATGAAATCGTGGCTAGAGCGCAAACGTGCATGTGTCCGGATATTTGTGATCATATAGTGTATATATATATATATATATAAAAATTTCAGGTTTCTGGACTTCTGGTTTTAAATTTATAGCTTGATTTGAGATTGAGGCCGCAAGGCCCCAGTCAAGAGACTTATAGAATTTTTAAAATAGATTAGCTAAATTATTAAATACCACACTATGATTAAATAAAATTTCAGGACTGTAGGCCTTTCCGTGCAAATTTTATAGCTTCAATTGTATTTGAGGCCACCAAGGGCCCCGATGCCTATACCTGGTATATTGTTTTCTTGTATATTGTCTATAATTTTTAAGTAACGCACTGTAAAAATATAAAACTTCAAGCTCTTAGGCCTTTTTATTATTCAAATGTTAGACCTTATTTGTGATTTGGGCTTCGGGTCCCCTGTGGAGACCTAAGAGCCTTATACCAGTTTTTTTCTAGTAAACTACTATAAGTATACAAATTTTCAGATTTTTAAGCCTTTTCGTTCAAACATTATAGCTCTGTTTGTGTTTAAGGCCCCTGCCAGGGCCCCAGAGGACTATATAAGTTTTAGTGTATAAGAGCTAAAATTTTAAGTAACACACCATAAATATGCAAGAATTCAGACTTCTGGACTTCCGGTTCAATAGTTATAGTTTGATTTGTGACTGGGGGCTCAGGGCCCTTAATTGATTTTAGTGTATGTTAGCTAAATTTTTAAGTAATTTTCTATAAGTAAACAAAATTTCAGATTTCTAGACCTTTTCGTTTAAAAGTTATTATAGCTTTGCTTGTATTTGGGGCCTATATTACTTTTTTTTTTGTATAGTTGCAATATTTTTTAGTTCCACACAATGAATATACAAAATTTCAGGTTCCTAAGCTTTCCGTTCTAATGTTATAGCTTCAATTGTATTTGGTGCCTCGAGGCCCCTGGCGGAGTTCTAGAGGCTTATATCAATTTCCTTCTATATTGGCTTTATTTTTTAGTGCCAAACTAAAAATATACAAAATTTCAGGTTTCTAAACCTTTCTGTTCAAAAGCTATAACTTGATTTGTATTTGAGGGCTCGGGGTCTTCTGGCGGGCCCCATAGGCTTAAATCACATTTCTTGTATATTTTCTATTTTTTTTTTAGTAACACACAATAAATATACAAAATTTCAGGTCATTCCGTTCAAATGTTAGCGCTTCAATTGTATTTGGGGCCTCGGAACTCCGGCGGGGCCCTAGAGGCTTATATCACTTTTCTTGTATATTGGTTTTATTTTTTTAGAACCGCATTACAAATTTTCGAGATTTCAGGATTTTTGCCCTCTTTGTTCAAAAGATAATTCCTGGTGTGGCCCCTGGACAAATTAGGTCTGCGACCTAGGAACCATGAAATTCATACAAGTGGCCCCTGAGGGTTCGCTATATTTTTCGACCGTCCTCTGTTAGGGCCTACGTGTGTAGAAAATTTCAAGCCTCTAGGTTAATCCTTTCAAAAGTTATGGCATCAAAATGTTACAAGCATTAGCGGGAGGATTCGCTATACAGTACTTCAAATACCGTTCTTTTAATTCTGACGTCACAAATTGCTCAAACGCAATCAAAACTTCATAGACATAAAAGGAAGTCAGTTGGGGAAACCACATACGATTTGGTCCACCCTAGAGGATTCGCTATATCTTTCGCTGCGTTCTCTGTATAGGGCCTACGTGTGTAGAAAATTTCAAGCCTCTAAAATATATTCCCATGTTAAAAAAAATGTACAAAAAGAAAAAAATAATTACGAGAAATTTTTTTTTATCGAAGACAGGATTTGATTTCGTACTGCAAAGCAGAATTCTACCATAGAATGGTTGAACGCTAGAAAAATGTGCATTTATCAAGTGTGGTCAATTATACCAAACTTTATAAAAATTTTTCTCGGAAAATTTTGAGAAGTGGTCGAATGGCATGCGTGTTTAATTCGGCGAAAACTAGACATAGAATGTTTATCTTAATCAAAATCGATGTGTCCGAGTACTGGAGTCTTCTTATCAGAAAGTTGTTGTACGGTATGTATGATATTGGATAATTTTTTGATGTATCAAAAATTCATTTGCGTCCCCAGCTTTTTGACAAAATATATTCAAAATAAGGTCCTCTACCATCCCTGAAATATTTGTACACAGAGTTCGTAACCATTCTGTATAATATGCGATATTGTATTCACTTCATAAGGACATTTGAATGTTCAACATGCAAATCAAGAAATTAGCAGAAAATAGCATAATAACATTCTATTTCATGAGGAAAGGCAAACAAAAGGAAGGTGTCAGCTTACAGAAGACAGAACAATTCTAGGATGGCAAGATAGGGAGGTAACTTAATAAATTCAACATGTGATTATTTGCGATCCGCTCATTGGATTTTGAACTTTTTTTTTGTTTAGTTCGAAATTCCATGCTGAACAAGTCTTCAATTGGAATTTTTCTTGTATCTGTCACGGTTTTTAAGATAGGACTTGAATGTGTCCTAATTTGTATATTTGGGATGATGAAAATTGCACCATGGGATAGGTCACCCACAACTTCCTATTCATTGGATTCATCAAAAAATCAAAATTGACATATCTGCTTCGGTTACGAAAATAAAAGGGGGGGGGGGCTCATTTTTGTACCCACCCTGTATTAAGTCCAAATGCGCCAAACTGCCAGACACTTGTTTTGTTTCACATATGAAAGGAAAATGGCCATTTGCTTAAAGTCACAAAATATCCGATTAGGAGGCCACAATAATTCTTTCATGTTAAAATTGCTGCTAAAAATTAAAATGGTCACTCACTTGGATGTAGTTCCTGAAATTAACGCCTCTGAATTAAATCTGAATGGCTACTAATTTTCTCCCGCTCACAATTTAAATCCAGCAATGGTTTAAGTAAAAATCGTCGCTGTTCCACATAAGCAATGAGCTATGGTAATTAGAAGTGTAACAAGTATATGAGCTATTACGCCTGCTAATTCCATTGTTGTTAGAATTAGGTGATCAAGAGTTCTGTCATTTCCGCCTTTACCATTTAGCAGCGGAAGCAATTCATATAATGGACAACTTTACAAGTACCATTCATAGAAAGTGTTGAAATTAATTTGAATTTAAAATTGTTGTTTGTTGTAAATTAATACGTTTCATATGCTTTTCAAATATTTGATTAGGAGCACTTGTCATTTGGCGCACGCATAGTAACAATAATTCAAATTAAGATTTATTTATGTATTCAAAAGATCATGTCATGCGAACATTTTTTCCCATTTAAAAGATGTTGTATCTCTCTATATTATCATGCTACCTAATCTAGTATGCTTTGTTCAAATTCAGTTAATTTGTTCTAAAAACCTTATAACATGTAAACTCTGAACTTTGGACCAAACTCACGGTATGGTTAGAAAAAGCGCATTAAGCTTCCTTTACAATTTACATGAACAAAGTAAACCTTTTCGCTTACAAAATACATGAAATATGCATATGTACTTAGGCTGGGCGCTGAAAAATAATTATATCTAAATCTAATGTAATGGTCTGCACATCAGAAGTATGAATTTACAATTATGTAAATTGTATTCCATAACTGGCGCGTCCAACTTGAAATTTCTCTTTAATACACCTGACTACACATGAAAGGTAATTTAGAAACATGTTACAACATCGCTCATTATCAGCGTGAAAGCGTTTGCTTGTAAGAAATGATCAATTCATTCATTATATTAAACTCGTATAGCCAATGATTAGTAACGGACAGTAATATAAATGTGAGCAATATCAAATGCAACATGTATTAGTAATCTGAAAGCTTGAGAGCTTTAATAGAGGATGTAAAGTGAAGGCAAAAGCATTTGCACAATTATGCGAAGTGGTTACTTTGACGATAATGCACCATATCTATAATGTATGTATAATGCTAAATATAGCTTGTGCATTTATTTAAAGAAATCCTTCTCAAATAAAGAACTGAATATTAACCCACAAAAATATAATAGCTATAGTTTAGCGGAACTACTTACACTTTCAAAGGGGTTTATGAAGACTGACACATGAAACTTGCGTGGTTTACCAATATAATGTTACATTTAAACGGAATCAAGAAGGTCTATTAATATTCATGTATTTTCAATATAGATTGGTTTACCAATAATAAATATGCGATTTGTTATGGGTTTTTGAGTACCGAAAGGGAAGGTGTCTGTCTGGCTGCCCGTCTGTAACTCGATCTTCTCGAAGCCTCTTTTTGAACGATTGTTATGTTAAAAATTGAACTATGATTGACAAAATACGAACGAAATGCAAGAAAATGAGAAACAGTCTAGAAAGCCTTCTCCAAACCTTTCATAATCATTTTAAACCAAAAATGATGATTTATGAACAATGAACTGGGAACAAAAGAAAATTAAATTATATGTACAAAAGTAAATAATAAAAAAGATAAATGAATCAGCTACACAGGCAAGCTGGACATAGATTGTAAAGTAGTTGTGCATTTAAGTGCATTTCGGTAAACAACGTTGGAAAAAACATGTAGATTTCGAAAGCTGGACACGCGGGAGCAAGCAATGTTTAACTGACCGTGAGAGAAGCAAGCTTCCTAAAAATATATACCTGTCACCTTGAAAGTCTGGAAAAAAATGAATAAAATGAAACATTCTTCGTATGGCATCGCCATCTAGTGACGTCCTTTGAAAACTAAAGTCTAGCTGATATGCCCGTCGGGCGTTGCTCGGGCTGTTTATTCCAATGACGTATATTAAAGGTAGATTGGCACCAAAGTGAAGCCAATTGAAGCCATGGCAGTTCTGGGCAGGAGTGAGCCGTGGTGTTGTTAGCTGTGTGGGTTCTTTGTTTTGGACGATTTTGGGCCCGAGGAATAATTAATTCAAAACCATTCCTCAAAGTTTCCGCGTACAACCGTACAAATAGACACGAAAAAGGATCAGGAATCACTTTCCACAACCATAAATCGAGAATAGTACTGAAAGATGATCGAAACGAAATTCTTTATAAAATATTATAAAATACTTCAAATACAAAGTTAACGAAAAAACGAAAAGATAAACTTATCATTCCGTGATCGGTGTGTGAAAGAATTATTAATCAGGTACCCTCATGTTTAGCCATGCTCACTTTCGGCCAGCCGGCCAGGTGGCCGAGAGGGCTAGGGCGTAGGCTTTCTAATTCTCGAGTCTGCCTGGTCGTGGGTTCGAATCCCGCCGTTGGCATGGATGTTTGTGTTTGTCTAGGACTGCGTACAGATATAACTTGTGTAAAAGGCGCAAAATGACCTTAGTAGTCGACGCCAAAATTTCTATTAAACCAACTAAACCAACCAATCACTTTCGGCCATGACGGTTCCTGAAGGCAGACCTTCCCATTTCAAGTATGCTGGCAGGTTTCCGGGTATATCTTGACGACAATGGTTTGTATGATGAAATGTTGCATTACTGATGTTGAAATTAAGCTATGGTCTCTTTAATCATTATATAGTAATTTTGCTTCTATAAACGAAATCAGTTAATAAAATAATATTAATACTGTATGTCAAATTAAAGTTACAATAGTATATAACTAAATTTTAGCACGGTCTTTTAATCCCCTGGTCTGTGCACACGCGCAAATTCTGTTGTTATAGTCAGCAATTGGATTGCTGTATTTTTGGAGTAGTCCCCTCTGTTGCATGAATTCGTCTACATCTCAAACTTAACAATTTAACGATTGTACAACGTAACAAAACTGTTAGCTCGCAGCCAACGTTTTCAGCAACAAATACGTAACATCAGCTGACAGTTTCAACCACAGATATATAGTAAATCTGTTTGCTATCTGTGGTTTCAACTTTTCGATAAGGTAGTATCGCCCTCTAGTGACATCCTTTGAAAATAATTCAACTTTTCGAAAGATAAGAATAACTTAAAATATTGATATATGTACGATATAAAAAGTACCCTACTTAAAGCATAGTGTTGATCATAGAATGCGTTCCACGGATTAACTGAATGTGGTGCCGACCAAGTCCATCTTATATCCTGTTTCTTTATGGACGATAATGCTCTTGTTCATCCCGCAATGTTGGTTTAGCAGTGCTTCAGCAAGCACGAAGAGCACAGATCTCAATCCCATATAGACACGTGTATTAAAGGAGGATTTATAGATTACCACTAGGTTTTTTTCTATTATATACTGGGAGTTAAAAGGCAACCATATAAACACTATTTGCCAATAAAATCATGGTTGGAAATGACTCTGTCTAACAATGGCACACAGAAGAGACATGGTATCTAATTAATTTTACTTATCATTTACCTTACTGCAAAGCTTATAGTAAGTGTTCAAAATAACGACCACCTGTCTTAATACAAGTCTTGTATTACAAGGCCTCAGAGCTGCCACGCTTCCCACAACCTCGTCCACCACTTTCCCCCCCCGCCCCCCCGAGACGCCACATTCTTCATATGGCCCCACAGAACGAAGTCCATTCGTGTGAGGTCAGGTGATCGTGGTGGCCAGTTAATGAGACCTCCACAACTAATCAGTCTGTTGAAACAGTATCCCGACGGAATATTTTGGCGGGTGTGATAAAAAATTTTTTAGTCAATGTGGTTTTACTTTCTATGTGACATTAATTGGACTCTGAGTCATTTCCGACCACGAGTTTATTGGTATATATACATCCCCTCTACCTCTCTGTTTGAGCTAAGAGTTTTCAGACACCCTGATTATCTTCGACAATGAACTAAGTTTATGTGTAACCAAAACAACCATTATGCATCCTTATGTATTACGATAAGCCGTTGAATTTACCTTTGAAATTCACTGACTCTGCCTCTATTGGTCACTTTATAATCAAAATATATGGAATTTGATTTCATTCTTAAGGCTTTTCCTTCTTCGTCCTCATTTCATTTCAGTATTAATCCTCATAAACGCATCGACTGGCCATAAATTAACCGCAGCGCACTACTTAGCCACCGAATTGAAATGAACGAGCCACAGTAAATCATTATCATGTAACCAATGCAAAACGACATGAAGAAAACTTAGATATTGGAACCTCATCGTGGATGCGAATCAGGTCCGGTCGAATTGTCTAGGGCCTTTCTGCTTGAGCACGTGGAAGCAATTATTGCACAGTGTTTGCTAGTGCATTATCGCGTGCAATGTTGTAACTGATTAAGAAGATTAATATGCGTTGAACAGATTAAATGTAATCATTAATCAATACGGATTCGAAGCAATTATTCGGAAAAGTAAACTTATTTTATGCATTTTAATAATAAATTGCAGAAATCTCAAATATCAAATCACGTGTGAAGAGTTATATTCGCCTCTCTATTCCCACCATAGATCATCAGCTGATTGCAGCCAGAGTGGAAAGCGCTAATGGTCAGCGAATTATCTGTAATGTATTATGGATCCGTTTTTCAATCGCATGAATATTTAAGTATTTCGTTTTAGTAGTAAAAGTATTAAAACACTCTTAAGTATTGTGCTTTAATGCTACGCCTCTCGTATTATTGTCCCCTGCGAATTGGATTTTGATAACTGAATGCAGATGATTATGGAAAACTTTTCACATTAATCAAGTTATTCCTCTAAAGTGACATTAAAAAGGTAAATGGAACGGAAATTAAGAGAACTTTTAATTGAAATCCACTTTCAGGTTTCATCCTAAGAGGAAATAAGCTCTACGGAAAATTTCATTAACTTCAATAGCAACCCCGAAATTATGGATCAAGAAGCCATCTAAATCCTGCGAATACATGAAGTCCATGAAGTTCCTAATAAAAAAGTGAAATTTCAATATTTGATTATGAAATTAAATTTTCAAAGCTAAACAAAAATCTTTTTCATGGTGCTTAATTAATGGAAAGTTTATCAATGTAAAACCTGAGCTCATGAAACCTTTTTTACACATCAGGATTGTAATTTAAAAAAAAAAAAAGAGCGAAATATTGATTTATGAGTTCTATCTACGTATTCTAAATTCATCTGAAGTTCAACTTTATTTTGCATGGGAAGATGTTTAAAGGAAAATTTAAATTCTAGATATGTTATTCTAATCGGTTTATAATGATTATTCAGTAACGTTCAGAGATTTGAAGAACTAATCTGACAGCATCTAATCAATATTTGAATTAACAGAGAAAATAACTGAGGGAGTTAAAGCAGTTGGTGCCGAAATCGATTTCAATAATGAACTAATTTAGCCAGATCTCGAGAATAAGGTGGATGGCGCAAAAAATTTGTAGTCCTAACTGCCCATTGACCAGGAGCGTTATCCTCGTGCTACAACAAACTCGAAATCTACTTCTTTGCCCACTATTTGTTTAGCATTTGTGGAACATACTTCTTCTGGTACAAAGAGTAGATCATCGCGAAGTGGGCACTCCCCAGATCTAGACGCTTATTCATACTAAGATAAGATTGCCACAAGATGATGGCTTAACGTGCCCTCCGAAGCACGGTTAAACGAGATGGATGTCCATCGACTCTCACCCAACGCTGAGCCTGACGTTGCTTAACTCTACGGATACGGCGAACCGATCGGCGAGACAACCAGGCCAAGACCACCCCCGTGGAACACACACACACGTACCACTCTGCAGAGGCGGTTTTGCTAGTTTGCCTGTTGCCACATGACCAGTGCATGAGAAGTTAACACATAACTCTTTATGATGTGTTGGCCCGGAGGACTGTGATTATATTCAAGTGTGTTTCCTCGTAATGTCCCGTACGGTCCACATCCTCCAACACCAATGGATCTCCTCTAGTGAATAACAATTTGGCCCGCATGTGATTGTGATTCATTATCATTATTATTATTATTATTATTATTATTATTATTGGCAGCGCCACATTTCATCCTGGTAGTCGGATGAGGAACGACATTTAGTGCCATCCGTAGGAGAGGGTATTTATTGTAATGGACACTAAATGCTCACTTATAAACGAACTGGTAGCCACATCTTTTGGTTCGCGAAACAATTTACTACTCAAACTACCATCGTAAGTAGCGGAAGCATGTAAGTACTTGTGGGTGTTACAATGTCCGATAACATATTTTCTACATTTTTGGACATAGAAGATTGAAATTCAGGATTAAGCTTACCATTAACATGTACTACTTAACTCTTTAGTTTAGTTTTGATTGGTCCACTGGGGTCGGAGTTATATATATGGTACACACTGAACGACCAATTTATTAGACACCTCTTACGGAAAATGGATCGGCCTCCCAGTGACACCCAAACAATGGAACAGGCCGATGCGGTGTATAAAAGGGATGCATTGAGTCACAAGATGCAGTCAGCAGCAGAAGTGGACTTAATATGGGTAAATCCAAAGATTTGACCGACTTTGAAAGAGGCATGATCGTTGGAGCTCGACGGGCGCAGTTGAGCATTTCGCAAACCGCGAACCTCCTTGGGTTTTCCCGTGCAACAGTGTCAAGGGTATTCCGTGAATGGCAGTTATGCCAGAAAACAACCTCCAAGAAACACAACTCCGGACGAAATAGGGCCGTGGATGAACGAGGCCAATGGCGACTGGCACGAATTAAACACAGCAACAGGACGGAAACAGCCCAACAATTTGCAACGCAGTTCAATGAGGGAGCATCCCATCCCCTTTCGGAGCACACGGTGCGGCGCACCTTGCACCGAGCTGGGTTTAATAACAACCGATCTTGTACCGTCGCTGTCACCGCAAAATAGGAAAGCGTACCTGCTAGGGGCACATAGGCATCGCCACTGGACACTGGGTGAGTGGAAGAAGGTCGCCTGGTCCGACGAATCGCAGTTCCTATTTCATCATGCAAAGGGCAGACTGCGCATCTGCTGGTCTGGGGTGTCTTCTCTTGGGACACACTGGGTCCTCTGATATCCGTAGACACATCCGTGAATGCGACACACTTCCTGAATATTGCTGCCGATCAGATGCACCTGTTCATGATGACTGTGTTCCCTACTGGTGACGGACAGTTTCAGCAGGACAGTGCTCCCTGTCACCGTGGTCGAATGGTCTGGACTGGTTCGAGGAACATGACACGGACTTCCACCTGCTTCAGTGGCCAGCTCGGGCATTTATGGGGTGAAGTGGAGAGAACCATCCGACGCCTTCCCACACCACCGTGCAACCTGCACCAATTACGGGACGCTGTGATGTCAGCCTGGGATGCTATTTCTCCGCAACGGTTTCAACACCTTCTTGAATCTAGCGGGGTGTCTCTAATAAATTCGTCGTTCAGTGTATACGTATGTCAAGCAGTGAATTTCGGTATGCAGATTCCTCTAGGACGAAATTCAGGCCGGATTTGTGGCTAAAGTTCTTAATTTTTATGACAACATATGACATGTGTTATATCATTCGGTCGGAAATATTGAGAAACGAAAGAAGATAGCACTATTATATTTTTAAACATTACGTTCTGGAAAACCAATTTTTTTGGTGAAGAAAAATCGGGGTTAAAATAGATGAAGCCAATGCTTCCACTAAATTTCTATACCTCCCTCGGGGTAATTAATCTCTTGTTATCAATAACTTTCCCCCAAAGCCCAAGCCATTTGAAGCCATTCAGGTTACCCGTCACGCCGGTACAGGACTCTGAATTTGAACTTAGCCTAACCTAACCAAAACGATCAAACTATTTTCTTTAATTTTTTAAAATATTTTTCTGTTATCATAAAAAAGTTGTTTTTTTTATAATTTCAATAGCTGAATTTTAAAGTAACCATATTTATGTAACAGAAAAAAATGATAGCTATGAAGAACCTACAGTACGTATTCGTTATGGGGAAAACAACTGGGAGGTTCCCCCTTACTATTTATTTGTTTTTAATCTTTTTTTCTTTCGAAGCCGCGTTTGTTTATTTATTTAGCTCGACCCTTTGCCAGTTTGAGGGAATGGAACCATCTGAACTGACGGGAGAAGAAGACGACGACTTCGGCGGACGCAACAAACATGTAGTGTTGCGGCCGACATTATTGCATTCGACACGACGAACCAATGAGAGTGGGAGCGAGGGAGAGAAAATGAAAGGATCCTTTTCCATTATTGTAATGAAACGCTGGTGAAAATCCCAGCCGTCGGTGGAAGACAAAATGCCAGACGATAAGAAGAATGAATTGGTCCGCGAACGAAGGGAGAGAGTCCTTTGGCGTCTTTACGGTAAATCAAAGGACGGATGGCGTAGGAGGGGCTAAGGGGACATTTTTGTCTAAGATACCTGTGAGTTAGCGTGAGGGTGTGTATGCGTGGACTGTAGGGAATCTATGAAGTAATTGAAACAGGAGGAAAAATAATCATTCTCTAAGCAGAGACGTGGAAACAAACGGTTATGCGCCTTCTTGTCGTCTGGCATTGTGCGCGCAATGGCAACCTTTTCAACTTTAAAAGAGAAAAAGAAGAGGAAAGAGAAAAAAAAGGGAATTTCACAAAAGGATCGATACATTTGACATAGCCGTCGCGGTTGTTTCTTTTTGTTCAAAAGGGCTTCATGCTTTCTCTTTGTCGCATTCTCGTTCTTTCTGCTTCTTACGAGAATCGCTCAATGCAAGCTGCCAATGTTTCACAAAATGCGTTGTCGTTCTTACAAATGTTTGACTCGAAGCACTTTCGCGCAGCCGAGAGAAAAAAAATCAGAAAATTGTAAGGAAATTAGAAAAAAAGCCAACGTGAATTGTAAAGGAAATTAGATAAAACGTTTCATAACTTATAAATAAACTGGACCACGAAAATAAGTTAAATCCCTTGCAAAAATTTTAGAAAAATCTTTTGTTTCCACTGAAAAAGTTTAGATATACACATGCTATTTCAACCTACTTTAATATACACAAACTGGCCAATGAATTACAGCAAGTATACAGGTTGGCATAGAATCAATGAGGTATTGAAGAAGTTAACCAGGGGTTCACCAGACATTCTGTTAGTTCTCATAGATATGTTGGAAGAAGATCTCGCTGTCGAATATCGTGCCACCATGCCCATTTTCTATCGGTTGATATTCTGAAGCATCAAAACTCATCTTATGCTCGCTAAACCACTGCTAAACCAATCGTGCGATGAATATTGTCATCCATGAAAAAGCTGCCAAATGCAGGATAAAAATGCAACATTGCAGGATGGGCTTGCTCGCAACAATGTTCAAGTAGCTCATTGAAAACATCCGATCTTATATGAATATTAGGGGACGAGTTCTATACCAACGGACAATGTTCCGTACCACGATGCCACTTCCAGAACCTTGAGTTGTCTTCATGGGTCTCCCGCCAAACCCTGTGTCGATCTTCAGTATAAAACAACGTGTGAGTTTTCAGACTTCAGCGTTCAGGTGTTCAGTCACGACCAGTGTTGACTAACTTTCCTGTTCTTTCAGAAATGCAATTGTCGATTTGGATCTACTTCAATTTCGGCGCATGATTCTGCCAGGTATGGCTCGGTATTTGTCCAGTGAAATTCCCGTTTTAAATAATGACGTTCTATTAGACCAAGACTGTGGATAACGCCCCTTCGAACGGGTATTTTTCCAACGGGTATTCTGGATATCGCCCCTTTCGAAAATCCGGTCAGCTAATTCGTTTTTTCAATCGTGGCTAAAGCTGGACTCTGCCGATCAAGTTCTTCGTTAGACTCACTCAAACGAAGCTTTAATAGGTGATAAATATACTCTTGAATAACATAACCTAAAATTACTCTGAATAATTGAATGAAAACAAATTTACGTGGCCAACATATTGTTGCAAACATTATACTTGTTTACTCTTGGATATTCGTTGTTCGTCTTTGGAGTTTTTGGTTGACTCTTTCATAATCTACAAAAAAATCTTCGGTTGCTTCCTTTAATGAATTTATGAAGGCAAGCTAGTTTCTTAGACTCCAGGGAAACAAAGGAACTGCGGTCCGGAATTCTTCAATCAATACTCGTTAATTTTAAACAACGGAAAACAAGCCAAACGGAAGAATTCCACAGTAAAAAAACATTCCCTAGATTGAAGTTATACAAAAAAAATTATAAACCGACTTTACTTACATTTGCTTTATAAGATGAAACGGAAAAAAAATCCTTTCTCGATTTATTTTCAGTCCGAAATTTTTTTCATCAGATACTTGACCTAAGAAGAAATATTGATTGTGCTTGAGATATACTTTATACAGTTTCTCCTGTCATACGCATAATATAAAAGGCGTCTCACCTAAAGTGAAGCAATAGCCAACTAGTAAAATACAAATCTGACAAAATACTTTCAATGGAAGAATTTAAAAATAATGTCAGGTGTTTTTTTATGTAATCCATTTCTAATGTGTAAAAACCGCTATTTTCGAATATGAAAGTCAACTTCGAAATGTGCAAAGGAAACCCCTATTTTTAATGGTATTTTCAGATTGAGAAATGTTTTTCTAAATGCTTCTTGATGTTTTTTTCAATTGATCCGCCGTTCAGGAAACAGAGGCAGTGAAAATTTAGTGTTTGCATTTAAAGACAGAGCAAAATACAGAAATTATTCATCAATTTAAACGAAAACAAAAGTTGAACATTTTTTACAACAACATTTATTGCACAACCATTTGCAAATTTAGTTATTCCATTCCTTATATTCCTTATTAGTAGAGTTCGGATTTTGTATACATTGCATATTTTTTCTCCAAGCTAGAAACTTATTTGAATGATGCTTTTTGCACCGTTAGCCCCCTCAGGAACTCGTAGGCAAAGTTTTATTTGGATATAAATGCATAGTTCAGGCTTTAGCGCATATTTTTGCGTATTTCAAGTGTTGAAGCATATTGGCCTACCACTCTATAAGAGTGAAGGCCTTATGTGTTCGTTTCAAAAACTCAATTTTTTTTGCTAAAATCTACTTAAACAGTAACAAGTATTCGTAAAGATATGTTGAAATTTTGAAAAAAAAAAATTTCCGTCTGTATGTAAGTATCTGACCAATTTTGTGCAGCTAACTCTGAAACGGCTAAAAGCAGAACCAAATATAAAATATACATGCTTAGAGGGTTCCTTAAATTGTGCCTTAGCGTAATTTTTATGTAAATTGGATACCTTTTTAGAGATATTAAGAGATACCCCCCCTCCAAAAAAAAATTTTTTTTGCTTTATTTTCGGAGGTCCTAAAACTACGCATTGAGGATTTCTTTGGAAATGGGCTAAGCCATTTTAGAGAAATTAATTTTTTTCTTCTAAAACTGAACATATAGTAGAAGCATTCATTTCTTCGCCCCAAACACAATAACATGCGACATGAACAGCTTCCTCTAATTAAAAAATACAATTTTCTTTTTTGTGTCCGTATCATCATCTCGTCGTAGGCCTATGTGAATGTATGAGGTATATTTGCCTATTAAGTATGTTATCTAAAAAAAAAATATAAATACATATACCGTAAAATCTTGAATACACGCCCGGGCGTCTATTTGTTTCAATGGTCCGGCCCCCCCCCCCCCCCGGCGTTTAATCGAGACCCGGCGTTTATTTGAGACCCGGCGTTAAGGGCTATTCCCAATAACAGGGTGTCTAATAGGGTGTCGCAAAACGATTGCGTAAAATTCTCTGACTTTTCCCGGTTTTCCCGGTAGCTAGTCACCCCTGCAATAGATCCTAGAAAGTTTTGAATTGCAATTTAATAAAAAAATTTTTTTTAGTAAAACTAAAAATTAATAATTAGATAATATGATCTTCAGGTCTTCTTTTCCAGTCACGAATTCTTTTGAGATGCACGGAAAACAATCGAGCTGCGGCTTCGCCACTTTTTTTCTTTGGCATACTGAATTGCTTTTAGTTTGAATACTACATCGTATAATTTTCTTTTTCCGGATTCCATGTTCACCTGCATGAAGTAACAAAAAACTAACCTGAATGGAGAAGAATAACAACCTTGATAACGACGAGCTTCGTGCCCAAATGATTACCCTACCTATGAGAAGTTTGTAATGAGACCCTACGAACGACGTTCAATAATATAAAAGTGAGGAAAAACGTCGGAAGTTATATCGATGACCGAAAAAAGACCCGGCGTTTATTTGAGACCCGGCGTGTATTTGAATATCCGGCGTGTATTCAAGATTTTACGGTATATAAAAAAATATAAATATTATTGACGTAAAATTTGATTGAGCCGCTGTAAGCCAATAGGCTCCAGAGAAATGTACACTTCACTCCGCGTATTAGAGCTACTCCGCTTATAAGAGTCAATTTTTGTAGGGATATTTCCCCATATTAAAAATATTTACTCGCGGACAATAGGTAAATATTCTGTGGAACATTTGGAAAAAATATTGATTGCTCAGTCATGAATTTTAATTTTTGCTATGGTTTAAGTTTTTCGTTTTTATCGTCCATTTTCATAAGTATGACAATGAAAGCAACGGGTTCAAGTAAATTTTTGGCACATTTTTTAGTGCATATAAATCCGAACCCTACTTATTTGGTACACAAAAACCTTTTGCTTTTTTATCAGAATTTTAGCTTTACCATTAAAACTAATTATTTTATTAGTTAATTTTTTTAGAAACTTAATATACAAAAAATAATAATAATAATAATAATAAGAAGAAGATCTACGTCAATGCAGAAATATGATTCTAATTAACACATAAAAGTGAAAAACGATTAAATCAATGATGTTTATAAAGATTATAAACATGAAGTAAATATGAATTTTAAAGCCTTCTTTTAAATTGTTGCCTTAAAATGTTTATATTTTGCTTTTGAAGTTGCTTTATATGAAAAAAGAAAAACCGGCCCAGTAATTCTTACGCCTCTTGTAGCAGTTTCGGTTTAGGTTTCTGAAAGACTTATTCATAATCTTCCTAAAAAATAATTTATTAATAATGAAAAATAAACATGCTGGCATCATTTCTTGGGGAGTATTGCTCGAATCATTTAGGATGCATTTTATAGAGTAAATTCAGTTTATCTACGTCCCTGTTACTTAGTAACGAATGTTTGAATATCTCGATATACTGTGTAAGTGTTTTAGTAGCACTTATGAGTGTCTAAGTTATTGCATCGGCGGCGATTCATATCTGTTAATCGTTCTAACTGCAGCTTTATAAATAAATTGTTATCTCTTCCAATACATTTATAATATCCTATGAAATATTATCACACTTTCATCATAATTTGAAGCCGTTCCATAATCTGAATGAATATACAAATTAAATCAATTTTCAAATATTTATATATTCACAACTAATCACCAAGTCTATAAATCTAAGAAATAATGATTAGCTTTACATCTGTGCTGCGTTCATTTAAATAACACCGTGAAACATTTTATCAATAACATCGTGAAACTCGATTTAACAAAATTAATATTTAATTTTTCTATTTCCATGAAATAAAAGATCGGATGCTCCGCTTGCAAAACTTTAAAATGTTAAACGCCAAACAAGGAAAAATGTTGAAGTCGTTTCTGAACTTTCGCTCCTGCGGATTTAAACAAGAAACTTTGAAATTAAGAGTGATAAATGTTTTAAATGTAAAACTTTTTGCATTTAATTAATACGTGGACTCCCGATACTTCGTACATTATTAAAACGAAATGATAATGAAATGGACATACAAAGCCTAACCTTAATTCATCATCATCGACCGTCAATGCCAGTTTCCAAGAAATTGAATGGTGCGTAAGCTTAGCAACACGAAACTGACGAACAATAATCGAAGAGAGCACCTGTAGTGCTCTTCGTTTTCGATAATACAGACTCCGTTTTTGAGTAATTTACTCATCGATAATGAGAAAAAAGACGATTTTACATGCCTCAGCCAAAACAAGATCTTCGCTCAACGATTAAGAACTCGGAACTTAATTTGAATAAAAGAATTTGGCTTTAAAACAGTGTAGGATGACCATTCTTTTTCCAAGCTCTACACAAGGAAAGCAGACAAGATTAGACGAATAGTGCTATAAACCACGTGGTCTGGTCAGGGAAAAGGGGGACGGAGGGGTTCGGTAAAAAGCTACGCTGGGCTGCTTGAGGGGAGTGGGGGAAGTGTGACCCCGAGCTACGTAGCTTTTCTTTATTTTGTTTGGCACAGTTAAATAGTGTACGGAATGCACAACAACATAATGGATATTTATTTCCGTAATTACTTCTATATCAAAAATTAGATACGCTATTCAGGGTGTATCAGAAATACGTTTATAAACTTTGAGGCAGATTCCTCACACAAAAATAAAAATACAGTCCACAAACATATATATCGAAAATCCTTCGATTTTAAGATATAAATGAAAGCTTATGCATACCTCACCTCAGAAGCTCATAAAAAATGCTCAAAATGTCCTTCGCGTGCTTCTACACACGAATGCACTCTTCGGATCACTGGCTGTCTCACTCCCAGATGGCGCCGAATGGTTTCGCAGGTTTCCATCAAGCATCTCTGCATCAATAATGTCGGCTGTATCAGGCAGGCCATGAGACAACAATATGTTGGAGCCCCAACATGCATAAACCATATGCTTCTTCTTATCTTAAAAAAGTCCCTGTAGACAGCGCCTTTAAGACGTGCAGGGAGAACTTGTGGACCTATTAGACCGCCGCCTATACTCCAGTTCACCCATTAATCCTAAACAGATGCTGGTGTTTACCCTAAATTGAAATGTGAAAATTTTTTATTCCAACTCCTCCAAAGGTTGCCTCTTCTGTAAACAGGACTGAGATGACAAACAACGGATTGAAAGTTTGTGCAATTAATCACTGGTTAAAGATCTCCCGTAATGGTGATCGACGGGCAAAAGACCCTGCACACTTTGCAGCTGATACGGAGCTGCTCGTGAAGTATCTAATCGCGGTACTTTGAGATGCAACTTGTCCTGTGCTAATATCTGCATTGTCTTCGACAGTCTGTACACTACACAAGTGAAACCTTGAATGTAGATTAATCACAAATGTACACAAATGACAAATGCTAAAAAGTCTCCATGGCAACATAGCGCCATCTGGTTGGTTACAAACTTCAGTTGATGGATTGTACCTCAAACGGCGTTAAATGTTACTTTCATTAATACCACAAATTTCTAAAGATTTTCGGACATATGTTTACATGGACTGTTTCTTGCTTTTGTGTTAGGAACCCGCCCTCAGAATTTGTAAACGCATTTTTGATACATCCTCAAAAACACCCACGGCGCCGTGCGTGTTACTTGAAGTTGTGCGAGGCAAGCGCGTTTACAGGGCCGGCGCGTTTGAACTATCCGATGAAGAAGACGTCGCTCTACCTGAAAGCGAAGCTCAGGAAGCCAAGGATCCCCTGGGTGTACCTGAGGAAGATGTTTTTCTAGTGATTAGTAATTTACAGGCGTGGCTAGTATCACCATTAGTAATTTTAGATTCAGAATAGTTAAAATTGTTAAAAAAGTACATAAAGCAAATATCGGTCGTGTTATTATATAACCAACAATTTTAACGATATTTCTGAGAACAGAAATCAGCACAATTGTATTGTGGAATCACAGGAAAAAATAAGTTCAACCCGGAGAGGTGGGGGGGGGGGTGTCAGCAAAAGTCACGTTAGGCTACATGGGTGGAGGGAGGGGTTTAAATGAGCTCATACTGGAACCATAAGAGCGCTCCTTAAACATATTTATTATTAATGCTCAATATATCAAATTGGGGGAACTAAAGGTAAAAGCCTTCCATATACACATGAAAGAGTTTTGGGTTCCTCTTACATAATGTTCAAAGATACCATCTCCTGGATAAAATCCATACCGTAAACTTTTCAAACTTGGAAAGAAGTACCAGGGAAATCTCAAACTAAACAAAACCCGCCAAGATATAGGAATACAGGTATGAGGTATTCAAGATCTAGAAAATGATATACGATAGTCATCGAAATATACATACATAAGTACAAAGGTTGAGTCAAAAGTAGTGGTCGATTACTGCGCAAATTTTTAAATGGGCACCAGACAGGAACCACTCATTGCTAATCTTCAAAGTAGAGTCTATCATGCTCGATGGTCTTCATCCAACGATCAGCCAGTTGGCGGACGCCCTCGCGGTTTCTGGGCGAAAAAGCGGTTGATGGTCTTCATCCAACGATCAACCACTCCTCCGGTTTCTGGGCGAAAAAGTCACGCACGGCGTCTTCAACCTCACTGACATTGGCGAAGCGCCGTTCACGCAGGAAGTGCGCCATGGACCGGAAGAGATGGTAGTCGGAAGTGCCAGGTCGGGGCTGTAAGCTGGATGTGGCAGAATCTCGATTTTTTCCAGCAGTTGACGACACACCTTCACCCGTTGTTGTGCTTGCGTGGGCGTCAGCTTGTGGGGCACAACTCGGCAGCTCCTGTTGACCTTTCCCATGGCGTGCAGATGTCGAACCACACTCGATTGTGATGTCCCGATGTCCGTCGCTAGTCCACGGGTGGTGCTGCCTGGGTTGGCTTCTAGGCCCATGTCTCCAGACGAAAAGCGGGAGAACCTGCAAATTTCGGCGGCTGTTGCTCGCGCACTAGTCCCCTTTTTCCAATAGTGACGAAGGAGCCGGCGTATCACCAATTTTTCTGGCATATTTTTACACTGGCTGACGCAGGTGGCACAATGTCTATGGCATTCAAATTCGTACTGACGTTTCCTCCCACTCTTTTCTCTTAATAAACTGCGATATACCCTTGTGGTAAACTGTCTTCGCCCAGAATTCGTCGAACTCTATCCCCCCCCCTCCCGAGTCGGCCACTACTTTTGACTCAACCTCTGTGCATGTATATGTTTTAAAAAAACATTTGTGGAAAAGTAGTTCAATTTATTCTTTTTCATCCATACTTTTTAATAATAAGACCTTCGCTAGTATTATAACACTGAACAATCACAACTTATGCATGCTCTCAAACGAACGAATGAAAAACTCAAAAAGATGTTATTAGCCGAAAACGTATTGATAGTAGCGCCCTAATACTTGAAGAGTTGCGTTTATCAAACTCAAAGAACTTTGATAGAAAAGCTTCCACTCCAAACTTCTGAATTGGCATTACAATTTGGAAGAGCGCATTCATCTAGAGAATACATACTTGATCAAATTAACAAAATTGATTTATTTATCTTTACCATTCCTTCCAAATCTAATGCGAAAATCGATATCACTTTTGGGATAATCTGATAATATTGGGAGGAATCAATCAGACGATGAGATGATGAACATGAAGTTTTCACTGAACTGAAGTTTCAGATATACAAGTTGTAGTTAACACTGATGATAACAATTAACAAAACTCAAGGACAAACATTGAATATTAATATAGCAGCCGCAATTCTGAATCCTGATGGCTCACAGCCAACTTTAAAATCTATCTCTCCCTCTTCCTTTCGTGGTGGTCCATTAATACATATTCATTTATTCTGTCTGTAACCAGCCAAATAAATAGTTTTAATTCACCCTTAATCGTTTTCAGCAACAGTTTCAACAACTGACTTAGGACTTTTCATTTATTCTTTTAATTCATAGTTGATGTTTTTCGAAACAGCAAGTAAGTTTCTCGCGGTTTTGTAATGCATTATTTATTTTCTTGAATGCAGTGGCTCTGTGATTCACCACTCCCCCTCCAACCAAAGGATAAAAGATAAAATTCTTAATAGTTTTTTTTTTCAAATTCTTTTAAGAAGCTTAAAACATCTGGGATTGGGAGGATTGCCATTTCGGGATCGCACCTAGTTGAAGGAAAAAAGAAATAACGGTTTTACCATGGGCTACTCCACTCGCTTCAATTTTGAAGTAATAAAGGGCAAACGTAAAAATATTTATTTCCAGAAACCAATAAAACAGAACTAAAGTTGATTTCCATTTTATTGCTGTTCTGGTTCCTGCAAATAATATAAAAATGGTTTCGCCCCTTATGGCCACAATTGCACATTTTTTGAACTGATAAAATTTTTTCTTCTAAAAGTCGGCGGTATTTTCCCCACCTCAGTTTTTCACATATATTACAATTTACCAGTAATATTGCATAAAGTTTCTTTTATTACATAGAACTTATCATACAACAGTGATCTATAATCTGGCATTTATTCAAGTCTTCAATGACTAAGTTTCAATCTGGAGAATCCAGGAGATACAGAAGTTCTTACTCCATATGCATTTTATAAACCCTCACCCGTGTTCCGAACAGGTCACAGGTCTTTTAGGCTATGGATATTACGCTTCATATATTTCGAGAAGAATATGACAATCATACCACACACCCATTTTGGGAAAACTGCCAAACAACTTCAGTATCTTATAACTTGTTATTTCCAAAATCCTTATTTCTAAGAAAACATTCGAAATTTTGAGGTGAAAACTCTATAGCAATCTGAATAACATTTGAACTGGTAAATTGTTGCAAAAATTAGAAATACTATTAAACCGCAGTGTCAACCAAAATTAAAATTATTAATTTTTTTTCATTAACTTTCTTTAATTATAGTTTTAGTTCCCTTTATTGAACAAAAAAACTCCCCAACAATTCCAGAATTCTAATCTAATTTCTGTTTTTAAGAAATTTTCAATTAAAACTCTTCGTAAAGTCTTAGGAGCACTTTCTTCTGAACTTTATAAGGTCATAATTTAATAAAATCCTGAGAAAATTAATGAGACTTAAGAAATAAAGAGGGACAAACAAGAAAAGGAAAATGCTTTCGGTTCCGCCTAACGGTCTAATCAAGCAAAATTAAATTAGGTCTACTTATTATTATTTTTTTATTATAACACAAAAATGCATTGTGACTAATTATGAGTTCTAACCTGGTCGCTCAAAATATCCCTACTTAAAGAGAATGCACTATACAGGGTAAATACAAAAGTCTGAACGCCCCTTTTATTTTTTGAACCTAAGCAGATATGTCAATTTTGATGAATCCAATGAATAGGAAGTTGAGGGTGGCCTATCCCATGGTGCACTTTTCATCATCCCAAATATGCAAATTAGGACACATTCAAAATTTATCTCAAAAACCGTAAGGGATAGAGAAAAAAAACCTAATTGCAAACTTGTTCAGCATAAAAATACAAACAAAACAAAAAAAAATCATCCAAATCGGACCAACCAATCACCCACAATCATGTGGTGAACTGACGCCACAATCACCATAACACAATTGGGCACGGAACCTAACTGACGCCAAAACATGCCTTTTATTTGCTTTTCCGCATGAAAGTGAATGTGAGTATGGTAATTTCTGTCAATTTTTTGATTTGCATGCTTTACATGGTGGAAATATCAACATTCAGTTTTCCTTGTGCAGTGTGACTGTTAGTAAGCTACAAACAGTTCACCATGTGATTGTGGGTGATTGGTTGATCCGATTTTTTTGTTTTGTTTGTTTTTTTATGCTGAACAAGTTTGCAATTGGGTTTTTTTCTCTATCCCTTACGGTTTTCGAGATAAATTTTGAATGTGTTCTAATTTGCATTTTTGGGATGATGAAAAGTGCACCATGGGACGGGCCACCCACAACTTCCTATTCATTGGATTCATCAAAACTGACATACCGGCTTTGGTTCAAAAAATAAAAGGGGGGTTCAGACTGTATTCACCCTGTATAAAAAAATTGGCCAAAAAAAAAATGTAGTCCTTACGAGATTAGCTCTCCTATTTTGAAATCTCCCATTTTCAAATTCACACTTTATAAACTTGTTGGTGAGTTTCCTAAGCAAAAAAAGATGTTTATCGTGGAGTGTTAATTTCTTCAAAAGTGCTTAGACGGCGTTTCGTTAAGAGTTTGCAGTCCGAAATGTGCCGTATTAGTCAGCAGTACCCCTTTTATTGCAAAAATTCAAGGAAACAGGCTGATTAATGTTTGACGAAAAAATGACAGACCATGGCCACCTGGATCACCTCATCTAATCCACTAGATTTTGGCCGACCACCAACTAACAAGGGAACTACACAAACATGTATCTCACAGATTCCCACCAAATTTAAATATTTTTTGAACAGCTGAGGTAGGCGTTAAATCATTTCTTTCCTATTTTTCATCATTAATTCGAACAGCTGAGGTAGGCGTACCATTAAAACCCTCAGAGATCATCTAATGATTTATTCTTTAAATATGTTGCTCATCTCAATCGAAATGAGATGATACTTGCGAAATAAGAAAATGCTAAATTTTGTTTCTTGCAAAATAAACAGAAAACGATAAAATTTGAGCACATTTGTTAAAGCGATGTTTATTATTGCGCTACTCTTTCTTCACTACTCAACAATACGCACGAATACACTTCACCTGAAGGCAACGCTATCGTATCAGAGATATGCTTGCGCATAAAAAAACTGTTCGTACAACTACGTGTATGTCCCTTATCAGAGTGATGATCTATATGGTCGTTTTCCTAATTAAGATTTTTTTTCTCTAAACTGACTTAAAACTCATGTTGAAATTTTGAAGAAAAAATTATCATATCTTCTTCTGTGGGCGTTTGTACGCGAGGCCAACGACAGACAGGCCAGGGTTAGCTTTTGTCCCAACAAACGAAAAAACGCTGATTGTTAAATCCAAGATGGAAACAATGAAAGATGGGCTATTGCTAGGACTTCGATGGTCAGGTGACTTTTTGAGTGCCCAGGATTGTACGGCTAACTACAATTTTGTGCAGGCAACTCTTCTGAAAAAAACCTCTTCCGAAAAAAATTTCTATATTCATCTGTCGGTTTACATTCAGAAATCATCAGGAGCCTGATTTTTCTGATCTTCAAACAAAGTCCCGAAAAAAAACAAAAAAAAAAAAAAAAGCTGACCAGATTAAATTAATACACTAATAGATGACACCTTACATGTATATTTACGTATTTTTTATGTGTATATGAAAGAATATCTATTACTATAAAAGAACGCCGGATAGGTATTTTGAAGTTATGCCTTTATTCTCAATGGCAAGATTAAGACTTTTGAAGCCACAGAATTTTATCTGTTTTAAGGCCTTTATCAAGTTTTATCCTGTTCACGTTAAGCTTTTCTTTAATTCTACCAACAGTGCTTTTATAGATCCCTGCATTACTTCCATATATATCACACAATCGTTTAAGAACGTTCAATACAAACTCTTTCTTTGAAACGAATAATTCAGTTATAGCTTATCGGCCTCGGTGGCTCAGTGGTTGCGTGATAGCCTCTGATGTCCGAGGACGCGGGTTTGACCTCGGCTGAGGACGACGAGGATTTTTTCAGGGAAAATCCTGAGATCACGCACTTCCTTCGGAAGGGAAGTAAAGCTGTTGGTCCTGTGTAGTCGTTTGTTGGCTGCACGTTAAAGAACCCTTGCGAGGCAAAATTTGCGACCCCTATAACGCCATCCTGAAATGACCATGGCAGTTGAAAAGGACGTTAATGTTAATCCCAAACAAACCAACCAAACCAAACCAGTTATAGCTTATTGTTTGTAATGCTGCTCGTTTAAAGGTGCACTATCATTCGGAATGCCGTGCAATTATGCAAACGGGCTAAGCTCTAATCTTGCATTTCTATCACTTTTCTATCAAACTGTCTCAGAAAATAATTTTACATTATTATGAAATTAAAGTTGATGTGAAAGAGATAAAGCAATCTGTAATTTGATTTTGTTTTCATGTTGAAAACTTTAGCTATAATATAATCAAATAATTTATAGCTTTATGTATTACTAAAAATATGTCTACAGCAGTAACCTATTAAAATTATTCTTTTTCTTCGAAAAACGTAAATCTAGCGTGAATTTCTATCATATTTTAATAATTAATCACCAAGATTTCGTTGTAAACTCATTAGAGAATCCCTTTGCATAAATAAAAATAAAATTTTCGTTTTCCCTTGTCAAAGAATTGGATTTCTTTAAGAGAAATTGGAAAAGCAAACAAAACATCAATAATTTAATAATTTCTGTTTTTGATCGCAAATGAAATTTACTTCAGCTTTCTTCCTCCCATGTAATCAAATAAGTAGTTTCTTCCTCCCATCAAAGCTAAAGCTTAAATGCATGAGATTTTTTCAAAATAAAAAAATTAAATATCATGGAATGATATAAACAAGCATCTACAAGAACATAATTCGTTTTTTTTAGTTTTGTTTTTCTTTTCTTTTTTTACCGTGTTTCATTTCGAATAGTGTGTGTGGCAATCGCTCTATTGTTTTAGAACACGTTATTCGTACCACCGCTTGATGACACGGACAGATGGCGTTAAAAACAGTAGGCACGCTACTTCAGCATTGAGAGTACTGGAACTTTTTCAGCTGTTTACGTTTAAATGGGTTTATATTATGATAGATTGTTAATAAATTTTTCATTTTATTAATAGATTATTACTTATTAATAAATTTTATTTATTTCAAAAAATTAAGTAAAATTATAAGAAAAATAAATAAAAGTATGAAATGCATGCAATGTTCATTTAACAGAATTTAAAAGAGCGTCACCTTTCGGAATAAACATCTTAACTCCCACCAAATTGTTTACAGAAATTATTCGCCCCAATGAGAGGCGTGCGTACATGTCAAATGGGATGAATGCTACAGCCATCTCTTTAATTATTATTTCTTTAAAATTAATATCTCTGAAAAGGTTTAACTAATTTTCATAAAAAATTACACTTCCAATTAATTAACCAATGCTTCTGCTGCTTGTGCAATTAGCTGCACAAAATCCATCGCATATTAACAGAGGGATTTTTTTTTTTTTCAAAATTCATTTTCTCACTGCTGCTGAAGTTTCTAAGTCGATTTCAGTGAGAAAAAAAATTGAGTTGGGGAAACGAAAAAAATAGGCTGCTAGTAATCGCCCCAACAAGCATGTTGTTAAAATTTTAAATAAAGAAATAAATGGGAAAAAACAAAAAATAAAATATCTTAAACGAAACTCTAATTGATAGGATGAAAACCTCTACGTTTGTTTATTTTATCAGATAAGCGACACTTTAATAATTTCGTTATAAGAAGTAATTCGTTTTATAAGTAAAAAACATTCTGTTAAATAAACATTGCATGCATTTCTTACTTTTATTTATTTTTCTTATAGTTTTATTTAATGTTTAAACACAGAGTAATTTTAGTATGATAAGTCGATTTCAGTAACAAGTGTTCTTTGTCTCAACCTTAGCCCACAAGAAGTAAGATAACCTGCCCACTTTTCTTACTTATAATTTAAATAATTTCAGTTTCAGTTGCTCATCCCATTGACCAGTAAAGTGCGGACCAATCAGTATAAATGCTTTAAATATTTTACGTTTAAGTCGTGTCTTCATAACGTCTTTTCGTATCTGCCGTGACCCACGTAACATCCAAGCATTTATCATTCTTGGCGCTACGTGCCGCAATAAACACCCCCAACCTCTAAGAAAATTCTTTCTGAGCCTAAACAACTGATATGTATCCCACCTAATTGACGACCTCGATTTTTCACGGGTCTTGTTTTACGGCAGATACGAAAATAAGGTATGAAATCATGGCGTGAAACGAATTATTTTTGTGATTTCCTAGTTTTCCATATAGAGTCGCTGCTTTCGCTCCATTATCTGTAACAATAGAAGAGAGAGGACACGAAAACAATGCAAGAAGGAAAAGTGGGCAGGATATCTCATTTCTTGTAGGCTAAGGTCTCAACAATATCAGTTTATTAGTGCTGAAGGAAGACTTCAGTTAAGAAAGTTGTTAGTGATATGACCATTAATCTACCAAAACCAAATAAAGTAATGTACATTTTCTGCTCTTCGCAGAAATATGTATGTATAAATATTATTGTGGCTAAATATATGTTTACGTGCTTCTATAGTGAATAAATTTTGTTTTTACAAAATATTTTTAATTTATGTTTTTTTTTTTATTTTCTTAAATTTAAAATACTTTATTATCGGCAACCGCAAAATATTGTGGATAAAAAACCATTGTTGCCAAAAGGTATAACAGACATACTGACAGCTTAATCTACAGAGTAAATAAAGAATGGTGCGTGAGAATGTTGACACGCCAAACCTCAGCACTGTGAGCTGAAGTTTACTGGTTCGTATCCAGGCTGTGGATTTTTCTTTCTTATTTTCATCAATAATTTAATCTACAGAGTTAGCGAGAAATAATTCTCCCACTTCAGAGACCTCTGGAGTGCGTTCTACTGCTCAAAATGAAACATAAATCAAACTAAATTAGCCAGTCTCCGCTTCAGCATGCTTCTCTCAAAATATTCCAAAAAAAAGTGAGATTCATTAACAAGAAATACCATGTAGTCGTTTCAGAGTCCTGAAGATGAGATTTTCCTCGAAACGCGTAGAATTTTACGAATAAAACGCTACTATATTAATAATCCTGGACCTGTTCTTACTATTGAGAAATACCAATTCGGTAAAATACAAATAACATCGCATATGATCATGTCACACCACCTATTGTAACTGGGAGACAATAATATTCAACTACAAAGAAATTCGTATGTTTTCAAAGACGTTGACATAAAAGAAGATCATTATGCGTTAAGGATTAATAGGAACTGCTTCATACTCTGTCTCCACTGCTGCGAAAGAATACGAAAGTACGAAGCTATCCTGAATAGAATGAACTCATTTTGAATCTATCAAGTGGCAACAGTTTCTTTTTGAGTGCTCATAATGCGCGGCCGCTGCATTTCTAACGCTGCTTTGAACAGAAATAATTATGCTTTCGATGATTGTGTGGATCTGTTCGCTATAGACTAGAATGCTTAGCAGCTTTACAGAGTGCGAAAACCATTCAAACATCACTTCTAAAGTTGAATTTTAATCATGCATATATACAGGGTGGATACAAAAATAAGCCCCCCCCCCCTCCCCTCCCCTCTTTTATTTTCGTAACCGAAGCAGATATGTCAATTTTGATGAATCCAATGAATAGGAAGTTGTGGGTGACCTATCCCAAGGTGCACTTTTCATCATCCCAAATATGCAAATTAGGACACATTCAAATTCTATCTTAAAAACCGTAACAGATACACGAAAAATTCAATGTTCGGCATGGAATTCCAAACAAAAACTTTTTTTTTTTCAAAATCCGATGAACGGATCACCAACAATAACATTTTGAATTTATTATTAAACTCCCTATGCACTAAACAAATACATTTGAATGTTCAAAACGGATTTGAAAAAACATGGCGAGAAGGGGAGAAGCAAAATCGTTAACGGCGGTCGCCAAAGGATTGCAGCTAAAGCAGTATTATTAAGCACAAAACCTTAATTTTTCTGTATTAATTCGTCTCGAAATAATTTATAAGATGAGGTAAACATCCATGAATACTATTTTTTATTTAAAATTATAAAGTACCACGATACATACCCCGTCAAAACGCAACGTATCGCTCGACAGCCTTGCCCTCGTTTCACATGGATTTTCATATTTTTCACAGGAAGGCATATTTTGAAAAAACTAAGTTTGTTTAGAAACTTGAGAATCCATTCAATTGTCGTCTGCTGCTACTTCCATTCCTCTCATGTGAAGTAGATTCGTGCTTATTGCTGAGTAGTGGAAGAAAGAAGTTTCGTCAAGCACAATGATACACATACCGTTTTAACTATGCCTTTAACAGTCTTTGTATGTGTTGATATGTGTGGTACGTTTTTTTCGTTTTCGCTATTTATTTTGAAAGAAACAAAATTTCGTATTTTCTTATTTTGCAAGCATCAATAGTAGCTTAAGATGAATAACATTTAAATTTGGTAGGAATCTGCAAGGTACATGTTTTGATACACCCTTGTGAGTTGAGAAGTCTCAGCTGAGAAAGTGATTAATATGTGATGGGTGTTTGAGACCTATAAACTTCCGAGGTCTCAATTTTCCATCACCGCAAATCCCATCATCCCTATAAATATTAATACTAATGTGAATATAACTTCCAGTTGATCAATAAGAACTTAAAATATTTCACATGACTGCCGAATCCTTTTAGGGACTTTCATGAGGAAGATGTACCATAACAAACGCTTAAGCGAATGAATTCATCTAAAAGATGCAACCCCTATATAGAGATGACTCCTTTAAACGGACATTGACATTTTGTCTTTTAGCAATCCAGCAATTTTAAGTTCTCCAATTGTTAGCCACTTAACCACAAACCACTGATGAATATATAATGATGAAACCGTAAATCCGTCATTATATATTCATGGTTTTATATATATATATATATATACTTCCGTGATTATGCTTCCATGTTTCAGTAAAACCGCTGTATCGATATAGCGGTTACATGGGATTCTACAAATAATAATTCAGCATGACTCACCATAATGTTATATCGTTCAATGCTTTTGATGTCTTCGTCGAGATATTTTTTAAAAATTCCAAGTAGAAAAGGAAAACTTTCCCAGTTCCACCAAATTTATTATTTAACAGATAATTGCTTTAGCGGATATGGTAATTCTTTAATTCGAGCTTTTATGGAGTTAAAATGTTAATGCGACCATTTTCATAATTATTTATAAATCGCCAACTCTTGCTACGCCTAATGAGATTATAGAGCACGTAAATAATTATAAAATGCGGAACAGTTCGCATTAAATCTAGTACGCATAAAGTAACCTGTCAGCTATGTTGGTCATCTTCTGGTCTGCTTAATTCAAACTCCCAAACATTATAGTAGAACTCTGAATATGTGCTTTACAACCTTTTAAATTTTTTCTTGCATCAACGATGACGTTAGGACGAACCTGACAGACAATTGTTGTATGCAATGATAATGCAGCAGAGTATAATAACGATTTCTCATATATGTACATAAGCTTTCGGAACTGAACTCATATACGTAATGGTCGCATTAACATAATAGCCACGATGAAGCTTATAAGGATACTATCCGCAGAAAATATAAGAAAGTAGTCCTCTGTGGACCAAGGAATATCGTCATTGGAGATGTTGCATAGTCATTAATAAAGATCCCTCAACATTCCTCGTGACCAGATTTTGACTACACTTTACCCTATTGAGATGGCAGCTATCAACAAGACAATGCACTATTGGCTCGAAAATGAATTCACGTTGATACAGTAATTTCATAATTATCAGATCTCAACCCTAACGAAGATTTATGAATAATTAAGTAAATTGATTATTAATATCCAATCTATTTTTGAAGATTTATGAGATGAGCTGAAACGGGCTGTTTGTAATATGCATTCACCATTATCAAATCGACAAGAGTTACATAATGCACAATATAAAATGAAGCTGCATGCTTAGTACAAAATTTACTTTCAAGCTATAGTTTAATTCTTGTTATACGTTAATATGGTTGCGAAAGGACTGAGAAGTAGGTCCATGTCGACAAATGGATTAGAGATGATAGAGAAATTCGAGGATATAGTTGATTTCTGTGTGACACCAAGGAAAGAAGGCGATGGAACCTGTGGACCCTTATTTTGCAACAAGTACAAGAGTGGTATATAAGATCAATACTTAAATCGAATGATTTCCAACGACGCCGTGATTTTTCCCTTCGGTTTATTGACTGACGAGGCAAATTTCATATTGGAATACGGAGAAATGTCGCATAAAAGACACGGCTAATCCGCATGTTTGTGTCAATATTGCGTAGCTTCTCAATTATTAAAGAACAGCCCGAGATGGGTCCGTGAGGTTTTAATCATACGCCTTATCTCAGAAGATTGATTGATTGCGTATGATCTAGTGGCCAACCTAATTGTCAGAGTTTTTCTAGCCGCCCGTAGGCCTCTGACTTAGCTTAATGACTGCTGTCATACGGCAACAGCCGGGACCGACGGCTTTATGTGCCCTCCGAAGCACGGAGAGGGACGAAGATTGAATCCTAATAGTGGTTACCCATCCAACGACTAATAAGTCGTGCCCAGCGAACGCTTCTACGAACGTCCCCCCTCCCAAAAAATTATGAATGTAATAACTTTTGTATTTACCTAGATGTAAATTATTGATGAAAGATAGGAAAGAAAATTCCACAACCTGGATTCGAACTTGTTGGTTGCCTACCGAGACCAACGAGATAACGAGACCTGGAATAACACCTCCTAAAGAGAAAGCCTCTGCACGGAAACCGTCATACATTGTTACGTCATCATAGTAGTGCAAATTCAGGGCTTATTATTGGTAGAAATACGAATAACAATGCCCTACTTAGATGATTTAAAAATGTATGACGTTTCCGTGTAGCGGCTATTGTTAATCGTATTTCTACCAATCATAAGCCCTAAATTTGGCCGCTTGATGATGATGTAACAATGTATACAGTTTTTGTGCGCAGGCCTTCTCTTTAGAAGATGTTGGTTCAGGCCTAGTAATTTCTAGAAGGCCGTGGTGCTAGCAACAATCCAACCTTCATTGTTTCCAACAAATGAAAAAACACTGACTGTTAAAATCCAAGATCGAGACAATGGAGGATGGATTGTTGCTCGGACCCCCTGGCAACACCACCTCTACTCAAAGCCTGAGCACAAAAATTTCATACATTGTTACATCATCTTACCTAGTCATAATTTAGGGCTTATTATTGGTAGAAATGCGATTAAAGATGACTACCTATGACGTTTTAACAATATATGATGTTTCCGCGCTCAGGCTTTCTCTTTAGGTGGTGTTGGCCGAGGCCAACGAGATAAGGCCTGGAAGTGGAAAAGTCACCTGACTATCAGGGTGCTAGCAACAATCCAACCTTTGTTGTTTCCAACAGACAGAAAAACACTTATTGTTAACATTCAAGATGGAGACAATGAAGTTTGGATTGTTGCTAATATCCCGATGATCAGGTGACTTTTCCGCTTCCATGCCTTGATATCTTGTAGGCCTCGCTTCTGAGCCGAGGCAACACCTCCTAGACAGAAAGCCTGTGGACGGACACGTGATACAATGTTACATGATCATAAAAAGTCATGTTTAATCGTATTTCTACCAATAATAAGCCCTAATGATAACTTTGTATAATAATGTAACAATGTATGTCGTTTCCGTCCACTGGCAACCACGGTCTAAAGATATTCATTGTCATCGAGCTTCGGCCATTTTCCATTGTATCGAGAAGCTAAGGAAAACAGATCGCGCCAGGTGCCGCATAGATCCATCCCCGGTTATAGAATGTTAAAATCCAGGATGGAGAGAATGAAGAATGAATTGTTGCACGGACCCCGATGATCATGTGACTCTTGAGTGCCCTGGCCTGTCTCTCGTTTAGTCGAGTGAAGCGGTTACAGTTCGTCCGCATGAAGAAACAGTCTGAATAAATTTCAGTATAAAAAGTTCAAAATTTCTGTCTGCGATTATAATTCGAAAGTTAATTGGCGTCGACTATAACAGTAACATTAGACCTTTCTCACGTGTTTGAACTCCTCTGCCCGGTTTCTGTTCCTAGTCCTTTCCAGTGTTCATTGCTTGTACAACGCCATATTTTTGCTTAGCGGGAAATTGGAACTAATGCATTTCCAACGTAAATTGCATTGTCTAATTGGCGTGTACAATATACAAGTTCGTTACCCCTCACACTAGACCACTTTTAATTGTGTCACTTTAGTCAGACAAGATTCGAGGTCGTACGTTTTTCGAAGTTATGTATTAAATGATAAACATTCAAAAAGAGCCTTTCAATGAGAAAAATGGTCTTAGCCTTCGTTGCTTAGCAACCATAGCAGCGTCGGCAGAAAGCGAGAATTCAGAAACATAACCTTTGCCATTTACATTAATCACAACTGAAGGGTTGAATACCGAAGAACATATTTGATAGTCTTTTCTTTTTTTGCATGTTCAGATAGATTGAAAAATAATATAAATGATAATAGGATTATAAAAAATGATCGAACTGATTTCTCCTGCTGTAAAGTCGCGAATTGAATTGATTTTGCTTTTTAAAGAAAAATTTCTTATCCAACACTTCTCCATTATTAACTTATCTGCTGAATAAACATGCTCACTTCTTTGAAAAGAGCGAAGCTTCCAGCGTACACATCTTTACAAGAAGTTTCGGACAAAAGGCGACGTTCTAAGAAATAGGAGGACAAAGCCAGAGTCCAAGCGAACGGGGTGGTTAAAGGTTTGTCCAAGGGGGATGGAGAGTTCCATAAGAGATTGCAAGTGGTAGCTAGCATCTGTGACCTCGGTCGCTTCCCGTTATCATTCATCAACCCTAGAAGCAGCGCCAATGCATACAAATGGGGGCCTGAGAATTTCCATTCGCCTTTTGCGCTGTCGCTTCTTTTTCTCACCGACCTCGACTCCATCACCAGGTTCCTGAGTTATCGATGTCGAGCACCAGTCGACAAAAGACGCTCTAAACCAATTGACAGTGATTTAAAACGTCCATCGACTGATGGCGTAGAGGCACTGATCGAAATTGGTAACTGCGTTAGAATAAAGTTGGTAAACAAGTTTTTTTTTTATTATGCTGCTTTCAAAAAATATGCAGAGTCGTGAATTGCGTTATTGATATTCAATAAAAAGTTCCAAATGGAAGAATGGAGCGTGCAATTCAATAAATATGCTCATCTTGTTGATGGACCTTAAGAGACTCGAGGATTACGAGAGAAGAATGAAAAACATGAAAACGATATCAGCACGTTTGGATTTTGACACGATTAATTCATCAGCTTTTGATCCAAACTGCCGACAGGAGTTCATTATCCTTAACAAAAGCTTTTTACTCCTTTCGTCGTCTTCGTTTGAGCCAATTGCAAACGTTGAACGAGTCACCAACAAGGGAAACGAATTTCTTTCTCCTGCTCTGGTCTTCCTTTAAACGTCCAATCTCTCGCCAACTGGACCTGATTAAGATGTGCAACTTTCGAAATCGAATACGAAAGGATGAAGAGAGGGGGTGGTAGGATTTCATGAATAAATCATTCAGAGAAGGGGGCCAAGATCGCTCTCGCGGTCGGTCAGTTTAATAACGGCTTATTTGCATAATCCGACAAGACGCTCAACTAATTGAAATTAACAACGAGAGAGAGAGAGAGAGAGCTGGACAGAGAGCTTTTTAATATCGCCAAAATGCTTATTGGCTACTTCGCAGCGGGTGCTTGCAAGACTAGCGACTTGTTATGACAAAGAAACGAGGTGGGGAAGAAAGAATTTGGAAACGCCTTCTTTAAGCCTCTCGGTGAAATGAAGTCCCTACTTCAGCAGCGAACCATGTGCAATGGTTCGGACAACATTAGACGCAGTCATTACTCCCACACACACAGAAACACCCATATGGCTCCAAAAGTGAATCGCCTTCCTCCAACTTATTAATTCCCGCCTTCTGTCCATTGCCTTCGACCAGCACAATGGGGGTTCGTAATTTAAAACCAAAAAGATTACAAAGAGGAAAATCTAATAACCGTTCGATGCTTATCCTCCCCTCCCATTTCCCTTTCTAAGCCTTATTGATACAGAACTGCGCTTATTCCTAAGACCATGAAAATTAAAACTTTAAAACACATCTTTGGCTATTTGTCTTCTCTATAACAATAGAAATTTCATTAAAAAGTTATCGGAAGGCTTAGCCTCTACATACCGCCCCTCTGAAGTCGTATTTAATTACGCTACGTGTCGCCCTTCGAAAATCAATTTAGAAAGAGAAACAGGTTCCTTCTTTTAGATTCAGCGCAGTTACATTTTTCATATTTTGAGAAAGTTTGATGGGATTTTGATAAGATTGCTCTGTTTGTGAGTGCGAGAGCATGCGGACGTGCCCTTTGCTATTTCGCAAGATGTGAAAGTGAAATTACATTAAAGGAGAAACATAGAAACGTCTTCCTATCATATTCCGCTGGAATGATAATATAAATTGACAACAAGAGTAGGAGGAATGGCCTCCAACCATTAATTATTAATTAATACCAACCATTAACTATTCATCTAATAAACGAATATGCCCCTGAGATGAATGCTCTGAAGTCTCTATTTCGATACGACTATGTGGAATATTTATTCTTCGTAACAGAATGTAGTAGCATTATGCATGGCAAAGGTTCTAAGAATAAAGATTCCCTTCCAATAAAATCTATAGTTTCAATTGAATCACGTTTTCAATCCAGTCAATTCTCAGAGATTCACTTAATACTCAGGTGCATCTCAAAAGTTTAAAGACTTGAGGGAAAATTTTTGAATAATTTCATAACTTTTAAAACCTTCAAGAAATTAATTAATAATTTTTGGGATTGTACGAGGTCTGTTCTAAAAATAACCGAACTTTTTTTAATTACGCGGCAACGAATCGTCGTAGCGTTGTCATGTCCTTCTTCCTAATGGACTATTTACAAGTCTTTACATGTTGTTTAGTTTCCGAGTTAATGCCATTTGAGTGCAACGTGTTCCTGTGTTGGTGACGATTTTTGCAATGTCCGATTTACGAGAGCAACGTGATATTTTACGTGAAACCTCACGGAATCGCAAAAAGAGCCACAGTTGTGGTAAGACAACCCATGGTTCCTTCATCATGACAATGCGCCTGCTCACTCAGTCTTCTTGTTAATTCGCCGGTTCAGTGCCAAAAATCAGATGATTGTCCTCTTTCAGCCTCGCTACTCCCCAGACCAAGCTCCCTGCGATTTTTTCTTCTTTCCAAAATTAAAATGAGTGCTGAAAGGACGTTGTTTCGACTCCATTGACAAATTAAGAAAATTTTCTTCACTGGCATTGAAGGATATTCCAAAAGAAGCTTTCCAGGACTGCATGGTAAAGTGGGAACGCCGCTGGGACAAGTGTGTGAATAGAGGAGGGGAGTACTTTGAAGGAGACAAAGACCATAAGCTGTATGTCAAATAATAAAAAAATTTAAAAAAAAAGTTTGGTTATTTTTTGAACAGACCTCGTAAACTTTTCAGACGAGCCAGTTAGTCTTGAACAATTTTTACACGATTGCCTAAACCTTAGAGAGATTGTCGTCCAAGAACTTTTTCCATTATTAGTTCTACTCAAGAAATTGCTGGTTCCAAGTTATGTTTTCAACCCAAAACTGAAAATTGTCATTTTTTGTGTTTTTTCTTGATTTTTTTTTAATTAATCAATTTCTTGAAATTTTTAAAATTTATGAAATTATTCAATTCAGTCACTTCAACGTATCATTGTAACACTCTTGTAATTGTAATTCTCTTCTAATGAAATAGAAGTGTTGGTCGATTTGGTCTACCAGTTTAAAGAGGTGGTGAAGAACAAAAAGACAGACGCAGTCACGTGCAAAGAGAAGGCATCAAATAAAGTCACGAAATAATTTGGTTTGAAGATATTTTCAAATCAAAGCGGACCGGAAGTCCGCCATTTAAATTTGAGCGAAACGGCTCACTGGGAATAAGTCGCTATCCGACCTCTCGAGGACCGTATAACTTTTTCCGGATATCTGAGGATTTATTTGAGGTTTATTCCAATACTTATTCTATCTGACGATTTATTTGAGGTTGATAGAACCGATCCTAAAGCCTCGTTTTAACGTACCCTAAGGGAACTGGAATTTTGAACGTTAATCTGAAGTGTTCGTTAATCTGAAACTGGTTAGGGGAGCCCATGCGGGAACGCAAACCCTGAAAGGCAAAAAAAAAAACAAAAAAAAAACAATTACACGCCCGAACAGGGACTCGAACCCTGGACCCTTAGGTTAAAAGCCTAATGCTCTACCGACTGAGCTATCCGGGCCAGTTGGCGTTTTCTTATTCTTTTAAGTATTTCCCTTAGAATATCACAACAGAAAGTTTGGCTAATACTAAGGGCTTGACTTTTAAAACCCATATACGTGAGATTCACCTGAAACTTATAAGAGCTTCCACGTCAAGGGCAAGGGAAACTTCGAAGAAAAGCTGGGTATAAAATATCCAGTGATATTTCCCGGTGGTGATGGCAGGTCAACCCAACAAGAGGTTTATCAGCTAGTATACTTATAAAATAGAAAAGGAAAACACTTAATGTTTAATATAGTATAATCACGTGATATTGAAGAAGATTGATATTGAAATCTTTAAAAGCATAAGGCATTTTTCAAAAATGACTGAAGTCCTTCAGCATTTTGATATCCCATTGTCTTACTGTGTTGGGATTTCTTGTGATAATGCTTCCGTCAACATTGATTCCATCAGAGCAAGAGTACAAAAAGAAAATAACAATACAAGTATTTTACTTCCTTGGAATTCCATACCACATTGTGCATAAGACAGTGTCAAGAGCACATGATGCATTTGCAGTTTGACTTAGGCTCTTGTGATACTGACTGGCAGGATATTATAAAATGTGTTAATGTTAGGTGGCTAAGTTTAGAACGATCTATTGATGAATACTGATACAAAGCAAGCTCGATTTAAGAGATTTCTACATGCATTTGAAGGTGCATCTATTATTTTTCCAAGTAACTTTTCCTTTGTTTAGTGAGTTAAACAAGCTTCTACAAAGAGAAGGTCCATGTATCTTTTTGATCATATCAGAAAGTCAATCATTAGTTCGAAAGTTAGTGAGCCGTCTCTACAAACAAGTTGTTTACAGTCGTGACAAGCACTCACAAGGGAAAATCAACTCTTTTCATCTTCTCCATTTTCAAATGTTTCAACTCTCCATTTTCAAGTAAGGAACCAAACAAATAAAAAATCCTATATTTTAATAAGTTAACAAACTTTCCGTAGGTTCTCTCTCAAATGGGACTGTTTGTCCTTCAAATTTATTTGCTTTGTCCCTCAAATGTATTTCCCAAGCTTGACTTGTATGAATACATTATAGAATAACATAGAATACATATACTAAAGCAGATTTAAAGCGATATCTATTTTAATTTAATTACAAAAGATATATAGAATCATAAAACACATTATTTTATACACGACAGTGGTCAGCTTAATATTACAATAGATTAATCTATGAAAAAATCTGTAAATGCAGTCTGCTTTGTTTGCAAAATTTGCCTTACCACAAATAATGACACTACTTACTGTATTCCACAATGCCTTACCACTAAGCGATTTTATGACTTCCCATTTGCCACTTTCTCACTGGCTGTACAAATTGTTGACAAGTCAGAGCAAGGCTTTCGATAGCTTACCATAACTTGCCTAGTAAACGTTAAATTTAAAATGAAGTCTGCTTAATTTGAGGTACGTTAAACTGAATCTTTATACTGAATCGTTAAAGTGAGAAACGTTGTAACGGGATCATCCAATTGCCACAAACAGTTAATAGATAACAAAGGCCAACGATGAAAAGACGTTTTGAATGAATTTGCTTTATTTTTGTTGTTTTTTGTGTGCTGAATCCGAATCTACTTTTAGATTTTTCCTATTACGGCACGTTTCCAAGTTATGCACATAGAGACTGCAGTGTTAAAGTATCCATATTTTTGGGCCACAAGGAAATTTATCAGGCCCCAAACTCTGAATAATTTTAATTATTTCATTGAGCAATAAGAAATATGTGGGTGACCGGAAAAATGAAATACGCATTTTCATTATCAGATACGGATTCAGCACAAAAGCAATTCTTAACGTTAAAAAAGTTTTTAAAAAGTTTTTTTTGTTGGCCTCTGTAATCAGTACGGTTTAGTTGATAGCTTAGCAGTGTTTGCCGACCAGTCAGAAAGGCAATGTTTCTTGTTCTACTGAACCCAAACATGCCCGAAATTATCACCGAATCATATCCTTGCTGTCTGCTGAAAAGAAAACTTAAGTTCCTTTCGTAAGTCATGCCAATATGATGGCAACCCTCAGATCTATCTAAATTTCATTTTTTTTCATCACTAAATAAAGTTTCCGGCCTCATGCTAATCTCTCGACGATGTGCTTTCAGGTAAGCACGGTGGATTTTTGTTCTTTTAATTTTGATCATTAATACTATTCACGATGCATTTGCTTATAGTATCCTGAGATACTTTTATGACTGAAAATATTTTTTTATGACGAACTGATGGGTTCTGTGAAGAATGCGCCTGTCGTCATGACTGGTGTTAGCTTTTGTGCATCCTAATCGGGATTTTAGAGCATAGTTTAGGCCTTTTTTCAATATAAAATATGTACCAGCCCTGGATCGGCTTATTGACTTAATATTGTTTACTTAGAAATTGACGTTTAATCTTGGTAGGTAGATTTTGAGCCATCCTCTAAGAGGATTAGTATGTGAGCAACAATGACTTAATGTCAATCATCTATACTATAATCACTCTTTGAACAATGTAAATATAGTAAAGAACCTAGGAAGCCTATCGTGTTAATTTCCTACTTTAACAGATGTCGTTCATGTGGGGCCAGCTCAAACGAGCCTCCATTTTAAATGTACATATTGAGATAACTCAGGGACTCCTCGGACTTGATCAGCGATGGACTGTACGCAATTGGCTTAGGAAACAAATAAACCACCAAAGTGTTTATTATACCTCAAAACCAGATTCGGTTTGCTCAGAATTTCAGCTGGTTGAACTGAGGTCTAGCATTAAGCCAATTGGACTAATTGTTCTTAATCAGACTAGTCTTGTTAAATACGCACAATAACATTTTGTAATAACAAAGGCGTAATTCTACAGTTAAGTTGTTTACGAACTTCCACTAGTGTTTCGATTAACGATCGAAGGTCAGATGAGTATGAGAGAAGATAGAAATTTAATTGGGCACTAATTTTAGTTTGATAAAGAAAAATTTTGGATAAAATGCTCCAATAATCTTATATGACCCACCTGACAGAACAGGCACCTGATTCGTAAATACAGGAATTTTTTAAAATTAAGTTAGAAAAATAATGTAAGCATAAGTTCAAGGCTTCAATAAATCCAACAGCAATCTGAGCAAACTTCTTAGCAATGTTGTTACTGCCTAGAACATTCTACACATGAAATTACCCATTCTAATCTTCACCCTACATAAGCGAAGTAGTTAGGACAATAAAAAACAGTCTTAGTGCCAATTCAGCACAAATAATACATAAAATTTCAGCTTGTCGAAATTATGAAGGTTAAAAAGACAGAATTGACATAGTAAAAGTTTACGCAGCTCCATAATTATTTTGTAATATCCCCCGAAGGAAGGTATAGAAAAGTAGAAGGACCTCAAGAAAACTGACCCCATTATCAGTGTGTTTAAAATATTAGATAAAAAAAAATTGGGGGTAAAAATATCTCTCCATCGTTTACTCCCAGTTCTTACGAACCATTTCAAGATAGAGTCTCTTCACTAATAAATTAATATGATGAGGACCACATAATTTTCATCTTACCGTTGATTACTTTATTAAGATCTTATATTAGTATAATGTCATCTGTATTATTCAGATCATTTTCAGATCGATTCGTATTTTCCAAATGCAGAGGGCAAATCCGAACCAAACAAAATAGTGAATATTCATCATCAGAGGCGCCTTCTACGTCGAAGGTTGTCGAAAACATGAAGGGGGCAGGCAGACAGATAGACATGGTAAAACCAATGAGTAGCTCCTTATTTCCACTGACTTGGGAAAATGCTCCAATAATTGCTAAGAGCAAGAAGCGGATATTTGGTAGTCTCTGCTTCGGTCCCAAATACGCGGAATTTTTCCTCCAGTTTTCTATTTTCCGGAGATAGATGATTAAAAACAATTCTCAAACGCAAAACGTCGCATCTTAAACAGCTTTACTGCTGATCTCAACATTTGAATATCTACATTTTAAGTTTATGTAAATTTACTGAAGTGAATATTTATTCATAATTTCAAAGTTAGGATGTATACCATGTTTTCAACGTTTTCAGCATTATTTTAGATTTTCCGTAATTATTAGGTAAACCACTTTTACCTAATCAATCATTAAGTCAACATATGAACAACTGACTTTGGTTCATTGTGTTTTTCTATGTGATGATTAACGAATTCGCAATATTAAAAAAATTCATCTATTATAAGTGCGGGAATTTCTTACAGTTCGCTGCATCGACTCCAAAATTGACATGAGATAAGTTGCGACGGCTAACTCTCGGAATATATCAGTTTAAACACAGCAATCCTATACTCAGGAATACTTTATCAAAGAGGGTTTCCACTCTCTCTTTATTATTAGAACCCTGCTACGATCACGACCTTACAAGTTCGAAGATATACAATATTTGGATAAAAACAACCGAAGGTACAATCATACAGGATTTGTTGGATGTTGCGCGCATGTCGCATCTATATTATGATCTTCGACGCCACAGCAGATTGCTCATAATTGACATTGTAGATTCTGAGTAATCACGCAGAATACTCGTGGTTTCCTAGTTCGAATCTAGGTCGCAAAATTTTTCCTTCCATTTTTTCAAATATCTGATGTTTGGAGAATTAGCTCCAGTACTTATTTATTACTTCTTATTGTTGATTTTGTATAATTATAATAAAATATTGCTTCATATTTGTATGATAACAGACCAAACATGAAAAACTGACTATTATATCAGGTGATTTCAGGACTTGGGTGAGGCATCGGTCGAATTTTTTAGACAAAAAAACAACTCGAGTAGAATCTGACTTTAAAATTTTAATTTTTTTTCCAAGTCCAAAAAGCAAATTTCTTCATCATTTCTGCTCTTTTATTATTTGATAAGTTATATACAAGTTTAAAAAATAAAGTCATATCAATTAACCAATAAGCGAAAAAGGGCTCTATGCTTTTTCTTTCAAAGTAGGAAACAAATGAAAAATCCCCAGATGCCCGTGACAGCATTGTTGTGGTTCTATCTCAGGTCGCGGAATTTTCTTTGTTTCCTCCAATAATTAACCAATAAACGCATTGCTTTCCAATGGGGATAGCAAAAAACGAATCTTTAAGTGACATTTACGCCAAAAAGAGATATCAGAAAGTAATGCCATTTTTTTATTTTTTTTTCAAATAAAATTACAAAACACGCAGGTAAAACAATTAAGTGCAGCTCATATAGAATAATTTTTTAGTAGAAACAAAAAAAAACAAATGAACTTGAAACTAGAGGAGTTTGAATGCCTATACCTGTAGGGGGGGGGGGGGAGTCGCCGAGATTATTTTTAGTTGTATTTATAATTATAGGTAATTTCGAGATTTTTTAACATTTTCATGTGCCCCCCCCCCCCCCCCGTTAAAATATCTTTAAATTCAAATGTGAGTTGCGGGGTCGCGAGTTACTTAACTTTTAGAAAAGGGAGGTGGTGATTAGGAAAAGGTTCGAGAGACTGGGGCGGGGGGCATCAAACATCTGTAATATTCATGAGCTAAAAAAATGGTTACTCTTTTCAATTCATTTTATAATAAAGAACTAAGCAAACCTAGAATAATGCTTTAACATAGTCCGGGAAAAGTTTCTAAATACCTTACAATAGATTTCCGTGCCTAGAAGCCACAAAACGAGACAGCATGCTCGCCCGTTGGATCTCCATTAGCATTTTGCATTTTCGATAATTATACCTTAATTTAGTTATTCTAAAATTTACCCTTAACATGACTTCGGTATTCAATTAATCCACCAAAACCGGATACCTACTCTAGTCTGGTAATAATTTCAGCGTAATTTACACAAGGATCTTTAAAATTCAGTTGTTGTACGTCAGCTGAATATGTTCAATTATGCATATTAAGCTGACGTGAAAAATGTCGAGATTATTCCGAATTCATGAAGCTGTTTCTTCAACGAGTAGTAGGCGACCTTTAGAGCATTAACATTTTAATTCTTTTCCAATGGTAGATTTTACTCCACAGAAGCTGCCCACAATTCCCACGCATTTCGACCGTCAGTTTAGATGAATGAAAACAGTCACGCTCATCACAGAGATCGATATAAAAATAATTACGCCTACACACATACTTTAACTTTACACACACATACGCTTGGACTTCAATAGCAATCGCTTTAATGAGCTTATAGAAATTTGACGCAATCAAGCTTTCATGCAAACAATGAATTGCATAAAAATAACGAGCAAAGCTTTCAAATGTTTATCGAAAACGTTGTTTATTCGATGCCACTTCAAATTAAAATCGCCAGATTTCGAAATTGGGACGATTTTCACGCTCAATTTTCGGGGAGCTAAAATAATTCAATTACGCAGGTCCATGATTCATTAACGTGAACGAAGGTTGACTTGTTCTCAATGAGCTCTAATAGATCATTGTTGATGTGCTTGTAACCATGTAACTCCGATTCATATATTCGCCTATAATATGCTATAGAAGAGAATGCTATGCTTTTGTTTCGGCTCGACAGTGTTTCAGATCTCATTTGAGAACTTGAAAAACAAAGTTTAAAATGTGGCTCCACGAACATTTATATCAGTTCAGGGATCTAAAATATATTTTTAACGTCTTTTCGTTAAGCTTATTAAAACAGTTTCTAATAAGAGCCTATTCTGCATCTACAATTCGCGCAAAAGACCACGAAGAACAGAAGTTTTGAGAGGGATTTGAGATTTTATTAAGGAAAAGCCATAACGTTTAAGCAATTAAAGTAATGGTTTAACGAATTCCCTCTCCTATTAAGACCCCCTCTTAAAGGGTCTGCAATAGGTAAACCGACTTGGCCAACAGCAATCGCAAATCTAATGGAAGTGCCTGTTGTTTGTCGATTTAACGACCAATAATCAGAGTAAACTCCCCGATACAGATTATTTCGGTGAAAATTTTTACCTGAACGCGCACCTGGGGAGCACCTGTGCCCGACTAGATCCCTGAATAATTCACGGCATCTTCACTATTCGATTGTCGCCCCTGGATGCAAATGAAAACGTGTCGAGGACGCGCGTGCATCACGACGTGAGAGTCACCGTACACACGCATTTAGTTTTCCCCAAGATTATGAATAACACTAGTTTCCCTTATCTGCAATCGAGGCAAAAAGGATGAGAGACGGTTCCTTTGGATGTCTTTGTGGGCCAAGGGGGGCTGCTGACAATAATTGCTCGTCTTCGCCACTGCTTTCTACATCTTTCTCTCTCTCGGTCCTTCGATCGATACACCCACGCTGAAGAACTTATCCTCCTCAGTCGAGTGAAGAAGTTGAAGGAAAACAGTGGAAAAGACCGAAGCATAGTTCAAATTATCTTCCTCGTTGGCGAGTATTCTTCTTCAATGAATGGTTTGCGCTAAATAACCAGACGCGTTCTTAAGAGGCGTCTTCAATAAAGTGCTTGGACTCGCTGTCCTTTTTTTGATGCTTATAATTCATAATGAGACTTATTAGGCATATACATTTATCCTGCTGAATACTATTTAAAAAAATATTTTAAAATTAAATTCTATATAGAGTATTTGAAAGAACGGTTTAGATTGGCGGGAAGAGGATAAGATCACGTTATACTGCTTCTACTACTATAACAAAACATGATTTCTAGGTAGATCCTTTGAATTGTTAGAAGCCTATTATAAAACTAAGGTCAGATTATGTATTAACAAGATATATGCTTTTATTTCATCTACACATTTTCTAAAAAAACATATTCAATTCGTACTCATAAATTTCGCTTGTTCGTATTCGTAAATCTTCCCGCCCAGAGCCGATTTCAGTGTTAAACATGTTTTTATTAAATCCTAACATTCCTTAAAAGTAAAGAACGTGATTAATATTCAAATTGCGTTATAATAATAGCCTATTTAAAAAATAACTACTCTCAAAGACATACGAATTAGCAGCCAGTGCATATCTAGATTGGCGGGAAGAGCATAAGATCTCATTACTACTGCTTCTACTACAACAAAACACGATTTCTAGGTAGATCCCTTGAATTGTTAGAACCCTATTTTAAAAACAATGTTAGATTACGTATTAACAAACTATAAGCTTACATTTCATCCACACTTTTTATGAAAAAAATTCAATTTTGTACTTCTAAATTTCATTTGTTCTTGCTCCGAAAAACTCTTCCCGCTCAAATCCGATTCCTGTGATAAACGCGTTTTCATTTAAGACTAGCTACATTAAGAGTACAGAACGTGATTAACATAAATTGCATTATGATAATAACCTATTTAAAAAATAACTACTCTCAAAGCCTTACGAATTAGCAGCCAGTACATATCTAGATTGGCGGGAAGAGGATAAGATCTCGTTACTACTGCTTCTACTACAACAAAGCATGATTTCTAGGTTGATTCCTTGACTTGTTAGAATCCTATTATAAAAATAATGTCAGATTATGCATTGATAAGATGTATGCTTACATTTCATCCACACATTTTCTAAAAAAAAAATCAAATTTGTACTCTTATATATTTCGCTTGTTCGTACTCGTAAAACCTTCCCGCCCAGAGCCGATCTCTTGTTATCCGCGTTTTCATTAAAGGCTAATACATTCAAAGTAAAGAACGTGATTAAGATTTAAATTGCATTATAATAATAACCTATTTAAAAAATAACTACGCGCAATGCCATACGAATTAGCAGCCAGTACAATATTTACTTATGCACGGAATGACAATCATAGTCTTCATTCACTCGACCAGCCCTCTGGTGGTATTTAATGACCTGCGACAACATGAAATGACAAAATTCCATATCCCCGAGTACGAGGGAAAAAATGTGCAATTCAATTCGTTACGCTCCTCGTTCCTGTTTAGATCGTTTAATTTCAGTGGCGGAAGAGAGAATGGTCGCTCGGACATTTCAGCTTTTCCCGCGCCAAGTCGTATTATCGACGTCGGTCGGTACTGGCTTCCCTGCAATGCCTTGATACGCGAACGGAAACATTTAAGAGAGGAGGAAAAAAAGGTAGAAAAGTAGAGGGGGGAGAGCTTACCTGTTCGAAGGGATGAGTAGAATCCAACCAATATAAAGGCATGGTGTTAGGCTTAAGACATGCACCGTCCTTTCGCTTAGGCCTAGCCCGCAAAATCCATAGCAAAACGGCGGCGAATCGGCACTAGAGGCCGCGAAGACAGTGCGGTTGAATACGGGAAACACGGTTTTGTTATTTGTTTTTCTTCTGAATCTTCTTCGAAATTTAAAACCACCAAAAAAATATAAAAAAACGAGAGCGAAAAGAAAAATAAAGAAAAAAAATAACCACACAAACACAGGACACACAACTCCTACAACCGGCAACTCGGTGGGCCCGATTGCAAAGGGGTGAAAAGGGAATGAAGCGGCCGCCACACCAGCGCCTGGCTCTGTGACTCGCTATCCGTCTAGCATAAACATAAACGGAAGAAGGAAAAGGCGCAGAGCCCGCCCAGCGAAAATGGTTGCCATGGCAACGCACAAAAGCACCCCCTGTGAACGAACAATGGAAACATCGTAGTCCCGATCAATAAATGAGAAGAGAGAGTCTCTGCGTGGGAGGGAGAGAGAGAGAGAGGAGAGCAAATTTCCAATGCTTATTCCACGGACCCCCATTTCTTGTCTAATTTCCTCGTCGTCGTCTCGCATTAGTTTCAGCAAGTCATATTTCAAGACGTCGAAGTTAGTTTCAAAGTTTATTAGGAATGCGAACATTAAAAAGAAACATCCTCCCCCGCACTCGATACTTCTCTCAACAACTAATACGTCTTCTTCACACACACAAATGCGCACGAAAGGTTAAGAGTTCGGCTTTTATTTGAACTAAAGCCCTTAGAAACGGATCAGCATTCTATATCCATAACCTAGGAGAAACTTTCTCATTATTACACAGTCTTAGCGCTAAAAGGCTTTCAGGATTTCAACACCACTGATGACACAGAGTTAAACATCTATAAATGTCATCTCTTAAGAGATAAAAAGCGTTTTATGAGACAGGCGCTAAAATCTGTGTTGAAAGGGAGGACTGTCGTATAGAACGTTTGGCTCTGAAATAGGATAGAAAAATTTGATTTGTTATTATTAGTAATAATAACGCAAAAGAGCGCAAATACGACTCATCAAGTTTAGAACTATATAGAACACGGTTTGGAAGTGATCATCATAAAACTAAAATTTTCGCAATCTTCAATCCAAAAAAGTAATTTCTGATTTCCAATTCTCAAGAGAATTTTCGATTAGCTCCAATCCGCCGCTAGGGAGTGCAATCGCCTGTGGAAGTAAAAATTCATTAAAAAAAACTATATCTTGTTTTTTAAACATTTTAATCTGGAAATATTAAGCTTTTGTAGCATATAAAACATAAATGATTTACTAATTACTAAAGCGTGTTTAGCTTTAAAGCAAACATCACATGGGCCACTGAGCTTTAGCCTTCTAAACCGTGGACGTCCTTTTGAGTAGGTAAAAAGAACTGCTTAAGAAGCTAAAAACAACGAGATTTTAATATTTAAAGAATAAACCGTCCACTACTGAATTCAGAACAAATTCTACTGCCTAAATGCATACAATACTAAGCAGAAGCTTTCAACAATGTAAATCATGCCAGATCGATGCTTATGGAGAGGCAGGCATCATTAAAGGGAAGTTGTTAAAATATAATACGTAAATTTAGGAACACAACTCCCACGCATAAATGAGACCGCCTACGTTTTGAAATTCATTAGGCTTTATAATTACTCTTTCCATTAAAAAAGGAAATCGATCGCAATCGGTTCTTTCTCTCAGTATTGAAATGAGAATTGAAGTCTCAGTAGTGTAAAAATTTAAATGAAAAACGCGGGCTAATGCAATTTAATACTGTTTTTCTAGCTAAAAATAGAGATCTGTTAATTTGAATCTACACTGCCAGCAAGAAAATCACATGGAAGGAGTTGATCAATTTTAATGAGATTGCACAAGAGCATAGTGTGGGTGGCATACAATATGTTTTAAATTTCAACTAGATCCTGGTACAACGTCTCCTAAAAGTCCATCAATCAGTGGTCTATAGAGGTACTCACACGCCCACGCATTACTGATCCACAACAAGACCATCGGATTGTAAGGGAAGCACTGAACACCCGCAGAGCATCCACAACAGAGATAAGATTCAGAGTAGCACCAACTGGCGAGCTGTATGAAGGTGTGTTGTCTTCAGTGAATGAGAGCGGATTCTAACTGCACATCTAAGATGGACGTCAACGTGTACGACGAAAACCAGGAGAGCGATATTTTTTACAGTGCTTTCGTCTAGGGCACTCATGTCCGACATGAAGCTACTTATAAGCTCTCCAACATGTGGCTGGACTTATAAGCTCCTGACCAGCACGATCTCCAGATTTGTTTTCAATTGAGCATGTTTGGGACATGATGGGACGATACATCAATTATCGCAGCAGACCACCCATAAACACTTGCACAATTGGTCAATAGATTCTGGACACTTGAAACAATGTATCCCAAGATGATAACATCTTTACGACCATATGCATGCCGAGGCCTACATTCTTGCTCGTGGAGGATATACGGCATATTAAATTCTTCTATTGGGACTTTTGAGATATCCTGTACCAAGATCCTGTGTACATATCAGGTAGAAATTTAAATCATATGTTGTATGCCACCCATACAACATATGGATGCAACTTCTCTTGTGAAACTTCATTAAAATTGAACCACTCCTTCCATGTGTGGCTATTATTTTTTTTTGCAGAAATGTATGTGGCTATTATTAGAAACAGAACAATTTATAAGGTATCAATGAATAATAAGGCATCATCAATTACGAGGGACTTATTACAATGAAGTCCGGCTTTACCTGAACGAATATCTGACTCACCGATGGATTGGCCAACGGTCTGGTATTTCGCAGTTGTTTAACTGATCTTACTCACTGTGATATTGTTCTATCCATATATAAGGACGGAATTAGGACGAAAAATTGTTTACTGCCATCGAAGCCAATGATGTAGGATATGCTGGCCGGTGTATGCCATGAATTAGAATATCACCAAATATTTAGTTTCTCTTATTCAATGCTTGTTTCTGCAATGTAGGTAAATATTTAGGATTTTCGTAGCCATTGATTGCATTTTGGTCGATAATATACTCCCCGACAAATATGAGGAAATTTCTGAATAAATAAAACGTTCATGTCAAATAGGTGCCATTAAAATAAAATAGAATTATCTTATGCATTACATATATATATAAACATGTATATAATTTCATGAACATCATTTCTTTGAAGAAAAAAAGCAGAAAAGCCACAATTGCATTGAAGACAAAAGTTTGGAGATTTTGTTAAAACGGTTACGTTTTTTAGTTTCTAATTAAAGAAATTTAAACGTCATGGTTAAGTAAATTAGTCTAGAATGGGTTGATTCATTATACTTTAGGGATTTGGTTTATTGATTTTCTTAAATGCTTTATATGTGGGAAAATGACTCCGACAAAACAGATTTAATTATTAAGAGACGGCAAAGATCTCAACTCAACTACAAAAACTGTAAACAAAATTACTGTAAAATACAAAGAAAGCACAAGCGCGGCAGCAAACGCATCCCAAGTAAAGCCGAAGATAGACCTGTGAGAGGTATTGTAAGAGATCCAGGCTTTCAAACTGCAAGTGAAATAATTGCAATTACCAGGGAAAGAACTGCGAAAACAACAATTCGTTGTTTGAAATACAAAGAAGCCTCTACTAATTAAGAAACTGTGAACATTCAATGGCAAAAAGTCATATTCAGTGATGATTCTGCGTAGATTTGATCTTCTGAGTGCAAGAAAAAAAAGAAAAGCTGGAATTAGCGGCCGATCATCTAACACCAGATACTGCTTTTAACTTCCCTGATAGTGACTTTACATATCAACAAGCACAATGTAACAGAGCAAAAGTGACAATAAAATGGTTCGAAAACCAAACTATCCACCTCCTAAAATGGACAGGAAATAGTCTTGACCGTAATCCAAGAGGATATAATTTTGTGGTAAAATGTAGCGAGAATTTGCTAGATGTAAAAACTAATGAAGAAGATTTGCTTTAAAACTTTGTGGGATGTATGATGTGAAATATCGAAAGATAACTACCAGTGTCTAATGAGTCTATGAGAAAGTGTGTGCAAGCAGTAAATTAACGCCAAAGGTGGCTGAACAAGGCACGAAGCATAAAATCTCCTATCTTTGGCTTTAGTACTGTTTGTTTTCTGTATTTTTGCTGAAAGAAATTGTTTGATACACATAAAATTCTTTGTGTAAAGATAAAATATTATATAACTTCAGAATAAATTAACGTTTAATGTGTTGATACACATACAATCTTTTTCACTTTGGAACCTTTCATATTTTCAAAAATCTCCATATTTTTGTGGAAGAGTGTGATTACTTTGTGCGCCAAAATACACAGGACTGAATGATATTCTTATTCTTTTCATTTCAGTGCTGTATATTTTAGAGCATACTGTAATTTCATTCATTTAGAAATACACTATATTTAGAAAATGCCAATGTTTAACATTTATAACGTACAGGTAAAACTTAGATTCGATTAGGAGTGAATAAACCATTAAGGAATGATATAACCAAGTACCGAAAGGTTAAACTAAACCATTCGCGGAACCATATTTTAAACCGCCCTATCTTAATATTGTAAGTTTCTAAGGGACCATAATGATCCATTAATCCTCGTACCTTTGAACCATTTTTGATTATCATTAATTTTACCTTATATTCATTCATGACAAATCATCCTAATCTGTTTGATATATTACATGCCATATCTTACTGAAAATATTTGAGGGTGTCATAAGGGTACCATGAGAGCACGTGCCATTATTTCGATTTCAAACATTTTCAAAATGGTTCATTCCCTCAACCATATTTTTTAATTGGGGAAAATAGTAATTTAATTCCGCGTCTATCTCGTCATTACGATTTGTTTGATATCTTAATATAGCTCTTCATTGAAAATTGCTAGGTTGGGTCGTGAAGGTACCATTTGTGCACGTGCTATTGAACCCATTTAGACAATATATGTGATAAGTTCGTGACATGTACCATATTCATCGATTGAGGAAAATAGTAATGAAAAACCGCTTCTATCTCATCATTACGATTTGTTTGATATATTACTTAATATATCTTCCCATTGAAAATTGCTTGGCGGGAAAATTGAGGTACCATTTGTCCAAGTGCCAATGAACCGATTTAGATAATAATTGTGATTGGTTTGTGTCATGAACCATATTCATCGACTGACGAAATCAGGTTTTGAAAATCCTTCATAGCCTCGGAGGAGTTAGAGTTACGGACGGACGGACAGACAGACAGACACGTTTCCCCACACTGATAGCATAAAGCACCTTTCGGTACTTAATAAATCGACATTACTTTTGTTTGTACCATTCTTTTTGAATCACATTGTTAGTAGATTAAGAGATTAAAAATGTGATTTTTTTGTATTATAGTTTAAAAGATAAATAAAATTAAACCGTTGCTCGCTTTAAATTACCTTATCATGATAAAGTCTCAACAGGAAGCAGCGGCCATTTTTCCATTTTTCTTGCTTGGATTGAAAATAATTAACATCTTGAAAATAATAAGAATTAAAAGCTCTTTGTCGTCGTCTATCGAGAAGTCTTATTAACTAAATTTTAAATGCACTGATGATCTAATTGTTATCACTTTTGCTGCAAGTTGCAACAATGGGTTATTCCAAAATATGCAGGAGGGTATTCCACAGCAGAAAATTGTGCAACGGCCTGTAGCTCGATTACGTGTTCTTAGAATTATTTTGCGTAAAAAATTCCAAATCGCAAAACGGCTTCTGAATAAAAAATAAATACTAAATTAATAAATTTATTAATTTTTTTCTTTACTTACAATAAATTGTTACATTTGAATATTAATAGAAACGTTACATGCCGATGAAATAATTTGAGCACTTCCAAAGCAAATGACGGACTTGCATCTTGAATGAATATGAACTCGTCTAAAATTGCAAATAATGTTTATTTTTATTAGACGATTTCTAAATTATTAATGTGTTTAATTCTTTATGTTAATAAATCTACTATCAATTTATTATTTTATAATCATTTAAATTAGCTATTCACATTCATTTATATTATTATTTATATTTTCAGGTGTAATCCGAATTTGCAAGAAATTGGCTGTGGTCAAAAACCTCACCGGTGAGAGAATGATGACGTAATTTCTCACTGGGGTAACCGTCTTTTTCTCGGTGAGGACGGTTAGACTAACCGGTTAGGCATAGCAGCACTAACTGGCGTTTCTGACCGCGCTAAAATGACATCACAGTTTTCTCACTGGGATTTCTGACCGACCAAACGCTAACTCGTCTCACCAGTGAGAGTTTTTGACCTCAGCCATTATATCTGCTCCGATCTAGATAGAAGATTTCCGGTCAGTACCGGAAGTTGAAGAATCACCATACATCAGAGATAATGCAACTTGTACGATGTAGGAATGGATGTGCATTATCCAGACGGCAATGCTAGGGTCCATGTAAATTAGGATCTAACACGTAAATTATTCGTGTTCTCTCCTTTAAAAGAGAGCAAACGAAACTTGTAACTCCATTGTCGTACAATGGATCGCTTGACTAATGCTGAGCTGGCGGACATGCATCTCGTCTACGGCGAGGCACAGGGTAATGCTACTGAAGCGGAAAGGACTGATCTTCAACAGAGTTCGCGAGAACCTCGTCCGCAGACTAAACACCTGCATCGAGGTTCAGGATCGGCATTTTGAACACCTACTGTAATGTCATTCCTACCTCGTACAAGTTGCACTATCTCTGTAAGGATGCATTTCTGGACCCATGTTTATAGGAAAAAATTTTGTTCCCCGCTATAAACTGTACATAGTATTTCATTCTTGACCTACCTTTCTGAATCACCCTGTATAACCAATATACAAGTACTCCGTTCAAATCTTCCACGATTACTTGTTCATAGCCAATGAATAGCGATAAATTATGGATGACAATCATGTCTATAAAAACAAGAAATTAAGCCGCCCGAGAAAGGTATAGGAAAGTAGCGGAAGCCCTAAGTTCATCTACTTTTTATTCCTTCATCTGCATTTTTTAACGCCCCATTTTTTTTAATCAAAAATTGAGTTTCTCGAACCTTGTATTTAGAAAATATAAAAATACCCTATCTTCTTTCCTTTCTCATCATTTTAGATCGTTGACCCTATATGTTGCCATAAAGTTCTAAAGACCAAATGATTGCCACCCCCACAATTCCGACCCTATTGGGACAATCTGACCAAACTTTACAGTGATGTTGATCTTGCTTAGAGAAACCTGCATACCGAATTTCACTCTTTTATATGCATAAATACGCGTAGACCTTTTGGTCCCCTCTAATTTCTGCCCCCGAAACTCCGACCCCATTGGGCCAATCAAAACCAAACTAAATAGTGAAGGTGCACATGCCCATAGTAAGCTACATTCCGAATTTCAACTTTCTACCTCAAAAAATGCGGAAATTATGAAGGGGACGGACGGACGGACAGACGGACGGACAATGTGAAAACAATAAGTAGCTCCATTCTTCCGCTACTTAATAGATGGTCATCGAGCTCTACTGAAAATTCGGTTGGTGCTGTATGCGCAGTTGGGCCGATTATACATGCAGCGCCATTTTTAAATGCTTTAATTTTCAGTTTCAATGGTACCGGAATTGAATTGGGCCAGAATTTGACGATATCATACTGCCGAATTTAGAAAACTCTGCAAAATTTTTAAATAATCAATTGATAAACCAAGTGATAGGAAGAGTTGTGCATAATAGGAAAACAATTATGATTCGAGGTGTTTCTGGCTCACTAAATTACTCTAAAAGAATCAGAGTTTGAATAATGAAATTAATTACGAGTGTAAGTCAATACATAAGTCGAAAAATAGCATAGAAATTAAAGTTGAAAAAGTTGAAATAGTTACCTGATAAAATTTAGTATATTCAGTATATTCACAATTCAACGTAATCTCCATGAACATTTAGACACTTGTCCCAGCGTTTCACGAATCTCTCAAAGCCAGCGAATAAAGTTTGTGGTTAGTATCGTAACCAGCTAGTAACTTCCCAACAGACCTCCTCCATTTCCAGAATCGGTGACCACCTAGGATATTCTTCAGTGGGCCGAGCAGGTGAAATTCGGATGGTGCCAAATTCGGGCTGTTTAGGCGGATGCTCCAGTCGTTCACAAACCAGTAACAGTATGTGAACGACTGTGATATTATTGGCATTGTGTGAACGAGCATTGTCATCCAACAGAAGAATTCCTGGATAAACATTTGTGCACTGGGATTGAGCCCTTGCTTAGCAGATTTGCCCTGCGCCCAAAAAAATCGAATTACGGTCCGTTGTTCATCACGCTTAAAATCAGCTAATACACCTACCATCTTACCCATTTGACACTCGAGTGACCCACCGCCGCACGAAAACGTGACTACTCATGTCTTATACGTGACTCATCGACACTTACGTAAGGCGTGGAGTCTACATGCATAAAAACAACGGCAGAAACCACAAAGCAGAAAATATTCCGACATCAATTCCTGCTCTCTTCTTTCTGCCTGACAGAAAATTCTCTTGTCTTTGTAGGCTATGACTCAGTCCACCTCGAAAACACCAGGGGTTTTCTGTCAGGCAGCAAGAAGAAAGCAGGAGCTGACGTCAGAACGTTTTCTGCCTTATGGTTTCTGCCGTCGTTTTTACGCATGTGGAATCCACGCCTAAAGGATCACTGCCACGACCGATATTCATAGCACAATTTCACATTGCAGCAATTTGAAGATATTTCATTTAGCGACTTATATATTGACTTACCCTTGTATAATCTTATATTTATTAGTGTGTCAGTAATATTTTTAAGAGGGCTGATAATAAAGTCATTACAATCAACTACTTATAAAACATATTTGGTGGATGACAGATAATGATAGAACGCATTAAGATCATTTTTAGGACCGATAGGTACTTATGTTTTCACAATATGCGTCCGTCCGTCCGTCCGTCTGTCTGTCTGTCTGTCTGTCTGTCTGTTGGTGCTCTAGCGTTTGAACGCTTCCGAATTTTCGACTTCCGTTTTCGCCATTCGACAACTTAGGAAAAACGAAAGACTGAGTTCGTTGGTGGAAAAAATCGGTGAACTACTTCCGCTTCAAATGTGACAAATAATATAGGGGACCATGTTTTTCACTATACAATTCCATCTACAGGGTGATTCAGTCAATTTCTGACCATTTCAGTACTATGATTTATTGACCCATTAATGTTTACAAACTTAGCATTTCAGTATGACATTTTAGGCAGTTCGGAGTTTTTATTCCCGTGGAAAAGTCTTGATGATATGTTCAATGTGGCCATCAAGAACGTTTTGAACTGCTCGCAGCCGAATGGTGAAGTTGTTCATAACTCTATCCAGGATTTTTGCATCCACAAGGGTGCAGCAGTCGATGATGCTTTGTCGCAGCTGGTCTAGGGTTCTTGGTGCTGTAGTGAACACACTGTCTTTAAGGAACCCCAGAGATAAAAATCACATGGGTTTAGGTCAGGACTCGTAGGGGGCCAAAGAAAGCCACCCCCGAATCGATCTGGAAAGCTGTTTGAAATGACACGATTTCCGAATTTCTGATTGAGAAAGTCTAGCACTTCATTAGTGATGTGAGGCCAAGCCCCATCTTGATGAAACCATTGATGTCGAAGCGGTATACACCTCCTTAGCAGCTCGGGGATGAAGAAGGTTACCAACATGTTAAGGTAAACCTGTGACGTTACGGTGCTCTCAAAAGAGAACTGACCAATGGTGCCTCCTTTGGAAATCGCGCACCAAGTCATAACCTTTCGTGGATGAAGAGGTGACTTATTGATCTCATGAGGGTGCTGGAAACGTGAAAAACGAACGTTGTGTTTATTAACGTCACCTGACAGATGGAAGAAGGCCTCATCTGACACCCACAGGTTGTCCACAATGTCCTGATTGGCTTCCATTTCTGCTCCAAACTCCATCGCAAATTGTTGTCGCTTCTGTCTTCCAGTGTCTGTTAACTCCTGATAAACATGGATCTTATACGGGAACAGGTATACATCCTCTCTCGTGGTATACGACAGCTCTTCTTCAATGGATAGGCGACGAACAGATTTTTTGGTAGGGGAACCGACCAATCTTGTGCGACCATTTTCGACAATTTCGGCCATTCGAACACGAGCTCGCTCCCGCCTTTTTTCTTGCCTTTAACACATCCAATGGCACGAAATTGCTTGACGAAATCCATGATTGCTTGCCTGCCTGGTGCGTCTCGCCACTTATAGTCCTTCCGGAACTTTCTTTGCACGGTTACAGGTGATTTTGTATCGAAATACCATTCGACAATCTTGCATTTCTGCTCTGTTGATAAAGCGGGCGCCATTTTTCAACAATACGATTTTCATGCAGCGCCGTTGCAACAATACAAACTCCAACTATTTAGAAATTCGATATGGCGCTCATATTCTTTCAATTGTTTATCCCTAATGCACGTCATTCGAGTGAAATGGTCAGAAATTGACTGAATCACCCGGTATAAATGGCCTGTGCACTGCCAAATGCTGTTCTCTCTTTGGTATTCCATGTCTAAAGCAAAGAAAAGGCTTGTGAATTAATGAAGACACGTGATGGTCTTCCTTGATAGTCAATATCAGTCAGAACCGGTTCAAGGGTATGTGGTTTAGTGGGACCATTATGGTCCACTGGAAACTTTCAATGCTAAGATATGGCATGTAATATAGCATAAAATAACATGTCATGTTAGAATATTAACGTAAAATTAATGATAGTCGAAAGAGGTTCAATGGTATGTGGTTTCATGGAAGCATTATGGTTCAGTGGAAACTTTCAAAGCTCAGATTTGGCATATAATATATCAAACAACTTGGAATGACGTGTCATGAATGAATATAACATAAAATTAATTATATTCGAAATTGGTTCACACGCACCTGGTTTAGTGGAACCAGATACAGATTCTAAGATACAGCATTGTAATATATTAAACGACTTGGAATGAGGTGTCATGAATGAATGTATCGTAAAGTTATAAATGAATATAACGTAAAATTAATTATAATCCAAATTGGTTCAAAGATATGTGGTTTAATGGTATCATTATGGTTCATTGGAACCTTCAATGCTTCAATTGTACAGTTGTAGAGCTCAAAACGCTGATTTTAACAACAAAAAAAAAAGATTAAAAATAAGCGTAAAAATAAACCCAGTGAATGAAGAGCTACATTTCTAATGAATGAAGAGCTCCATGTGGTGTCCTTCTGCAGTACACTGATGCTGGTACAGTGGCAAACGTCTTGTACTATAGTGACATTTATCATTGTAAAATTTTGTTTTGGTTACATCATAATCCAATTGAATAAAGGTCAAGTTGCAAGTTTTTGTAATTAGATGGAATTACAAATAATTTAATATCATCTGCAAATAGAAATATCTGGGAAGATTTTAATTCAGGAATATCATTAAATAATATAATAAATAGTAAAAGTCTTACATTGAACCCCTAAGCCTCTCAAGAGGAAACAACATGATTTAAAAAACCAGGTGAATAAAAACATGATTTATAAAAAAATCCGTCTGACCATAACAAGGATGTAATTCATTTTTAGCATATTTTCGTTAAAATAAGTTTTATGTGATCTTTTTGTCCAGATGCCTTCTATCCATCTGAAGTGCCAACAATATACACAATTCCAACAATATACAGTGAAGTGCCAAACATCATTGGATACCTATTCAATATCATGTAGGACTTTCTTTTGTCCGGCAAAGTGCAGCGACTCGAAATGCCATGGATTCTACCAGTCGGCGGAAGTCCTCTGAAGATCTCGATAGCCACCCATAATGGCGTGAGTAATGTTGGCCGTTGACATGGCGCATGCTATCGTTTTTTGTGTACATGAAGGCCATGAAAGGTTGCTTATGGTCACCAAGCAGCAGGACATAAAGATTCTCAGTCAATGGTAGATCAGAGAACCCAAAACCTGCCATATAAACACGACTAACAGCATGATGGAGCCACCATCAGCTTATACAGTGTCTTCCTGACTTCTTGGGCCCATGGCCTCATGGGGTTTGCGCCACATCGAACCCCACCAACTTGAATCGCGACTCGTCGGACCAGACTATATGTTTCCAGTCATCTAAAGTCCAATGAATATGTACACGAGTAAAGGCACTCTAGTCGGTCTTCTGCTGCCATATCATCAGTGCCGAATTTTACGCCATAGACACGTTTCTAGTACGCCCTTCATTGACGTAGTGATGTGTGATTGTTACGAAGGACCATTCTGCTCAGATGTCGTTTCCAGAATGGTTCTGTTACGCCGTGGTTGGCCATTGCGCAAGTGGGAAGTAATGCCTGAAATGAGATATTCTCTGTAACCCGTGACACTGTGGATACAGGAATGTTGAATGCCTGCACCACTTCCAGAAACAGAATGTCCCATGCGTCTAGCTCTAACTATCATTCCGCGCTCAAACTCTGATAATTCTCGTCGTGTAGCCATAATTCACGTCACAACTTTTCAGAGACTGGTAATAGTCGAATTGACAACGCTGATACCGGTCCGCTTATTTATACACCTTTTACCCAATTCAGTGCATAATATTGCAATGGGGAAAATCGACATAGTGTATTGTTCGAAGTTAAGAATCATCCTAAAAAACACGTTTGCAGCTCTATTCATGCTCCATCGAGATCGTTGCCGTTTGCCTAAACTGAAAGGGTTTATTTATTTGTTAGGAGCTTAAAAGATTTATGATATGTTAGAAGAGTTGAATTTCATTAATTTATGTGATGGTGCAAGGGTAAAGGAGGATTCCCGATTTGTAAGTCGGGGGCGTGTTCTACCGGTTGGGCTGATATGTGGCTTTAGGAAAATCTATGTGGACATATTGTAACAGCTTTGCGGTTCATTGTTCGTGGTAGCTCAAATGGTAAGAGCGGTGCCAGCAAAAGACATGCTTGTGTCAAGGTCGCGGAATTTTTTCTTCCCTCTTCTAGTTGTAATTATATATTGAAGACTTTCTTCAGTGTAATTATTATCTTCTCTTTGAATATAAAATTCATATCATAGGTTTATTAAAATTCAAATGACTTTTAATGCTTTACTGTTAAACCTAATTAAGAGAGGTTTGTGAAAGCTGAAATTCACGAATAAATATTTAATATTCATTATTAAAAGTTTTGGAAAGAACAGTTTCATTTAGCATTAATTTAGATTGTCAATTAGCAGTCATTTAGCTTAAATGTACGTAACTCAAAATCGAAATACTTTCAGCTTTAAATTTCATACTACAAAACGTTCTAAAATACTGACGATAATGAGGCAGCTTGTATTTCAACAATTAGTATCCTTTACTCAACATTTAATTTTTTGGTATACTTTTTTAAAAATGTAATTCATTAAGAAATTTAATTTTTTTTTCATCTATTAAAGATTGTGGTTTCATCATTTACCGCAGATCATTTTGTCTCATTTTGTAACATAAAATTACTAAATTATTCTTTTGTCCGCAAAAACGCTTTGTTTCATGAAAATGAGTTTCGCATGATCAATTTTGAAAACCATTGTTTTAGCCGTTGGTTTGACTCACAGCAATACTAATAACTTGCTGAATAGTGGCGAAAAAACGAATGATTATGCTTATATAAATATCCAAACGGGATGGTCCATTTACCATTACTTTCTTACTAAATGAAACTCACCGACAAGTTAATATGTGACTGTTTTAAACGTACTACAATACCTCAGCATTGAATTTATTTCATCATTAGCTAATATCCCCGACTTTGCCCGGGCTATTTTTTGATGAAATTTTGATGCAATATCTGAATGTGAATATATAGTGCAAAATGAACACATTTAATATAGTAAAAGTCATAGCTAACTATGCCCCTCTAGCTGTTCTACACGGCTTTGCTCTGTTGGAAAGCTGTGTATAGCTGAGTGAGTTTTACGTAGTGCCGGAGAAGAATTAGAATGAAAATGAATCAATGCTCGATCTGACGTTTGTCCATCCCTAGCTGAGGCTGTAGTTCTTCTATTTTATCCCAATTAATGCATTCCCAACCCCCAAAGCTCCAATGCAACTATATCAACTACTTTTTCTTGGCTACTTCCTCAAAAGTCACACGATTTCGAAAACGGCGCTGAAGTCTTGTCTTTCGTTTTGTGGCCGACTCGTCTTCATCAGGTGCTCGATAGGCAGACTCAATTCCTTCCATAGGGCTTATCGTTATCTGGTACAGAGGGTTGATTATCGCACTTACTCCTTCGAGGGATTTTATGCCATCCCTATCTTAACGACTGCTGTATGATGGTCGCAGAAGCCGGGACCGACGGCTTTACGTGCCCTCCGAAGCACGGGGGGAGATGGAAATTTCCAGGTGGTCACCCAACCTGTGATTAGAAAGGTTGCTTAACTCCACCATTGCATTGAGCAACGCGAGACAACTGGGCTACGGCTGCCCCCTTCCATAGGGCTTACTTTTTCTCTTCTTGAGTGGCGGTGGATGTACATGATCAATCGTTTTTGTGTCTACATGCTCTACAGTTCCAACAATCTGTTGTTGCAATTCGCAGTCTTAAGGCAAAATTTAGGCATTCATCACTTTGTGTGGTCTAGCAGCCGCCGTTTCTTCTGTTGACACGCATGGGACGTCGATGGCCGCCTGGGAACTTCAACGACCACTGTTCATTTGCAGCAGTGGGCTGGTGAAACCCTTACAGCACCGAGCAAAGAGGCTGCTTCCGCTGCAGTCTTTCCACTGTTTTTCAGTAGTCTGCTAACTCTCCATTACCTCCAGTTACTGCTCATTTTTAAAGATTTTCAATAAATTATTAAATTCTAATAGCTATCAATTCTATGAAAATATCGGATGACAGGAATTCATTTTGTTTTGATAGCATCTTCACAACATGTCTTAATAAACGCTATATAGATCGCACAACTTTTGCCTCGCATTCTTGGTCTGCACATATTGTTGGTGGGATACCTCTTATTAGTATGCCTTGCTATCATTTTGAATATCGATTATTATATATAATTATTATTATTTCGAAATCTCAGATAGACAGTGACCTTCCTCTTGCTTTGAAGATCAAAGGTGCAAAATTTCATCAAGATCAGAATTAAACTGTAGATTTGTATAATAAACAAACCCACCAACATTCATCTTTTATACTTATTGATTTGGAATATATTCAGACGGCACCGTACAAAAAATATTACGTCCTTCTCCAGCTGTTGCAACAGTCTTGATCCAGAGCTAATTCCTGGAAAGCTTAAAATAATATCGATCGTATAGAGTCGCCATATGAGAATTAATAAGGTTAATTCTCGCCATATGAGCTTAAAATTAAAAATTCCTGAACAAATCAGATGCTCCCAAGCAACTGTTTCAAGGGACTGAAACAGCACCGTGACAACGGAGAATTTGCAAATAAGCGAAGGAAATGCGGACGTAAGCCGTTCAGCACGGCTCGAGATGACCGACGGCTTAGAAGATTATAAGACGGAATCGTCTCAGAAGTGTCTGATGTATTCAACGCATGTGGATACGAGTGCATGCACCACGCTCAACAGTTTAAAGATAGGGTCCCGATCACGAGCACCGAAGCCTGATGCGTAAGCAACGTCGAGTTCGAATAAGATGGTGGGAACGTCTGATGTGAGGTGCTGATGACTGGAAACGTGTACTCTTTACTGACGAATCCGTTTTTTGCGTAGCATGGAGTTCAAATATCTTAAGTATAAAACGTTTCTGAAGAGCTGCCTCAAGCTTTATGTTTGATAACTTCGGCCATGGTCTGGGGCTGCATGACTGCAGATGGTGTTGGTAAACTGTGCATACTTCAATGGGCGTGTGAATTCGAAAGTACTAAAAATTTTGCCGAAGATTTGTGCAACGAAGATTTCATTTTCCAACAGGATTTCGCACCATGTCACACATCGGAAAGCACCATGAAATATTTCAGTGAAAAGCAAATTCATGTCCTTCCTTGGCCGGCCAATTTCCCGGTATGAATCCGATCGAAAATTTGTGGAAAATAATGAAGAAGCAATTACCAAGACACGAACTTATTGCATCTTTAAAAAAAGTTTGGACATCTATGACAGCGGAGCGATGTTGTGGACTTGTCAACAGTATGCCTGCCAGGTTAAAAGCTGGCATCAGCGCAAAAGGAGATGTCAGTCACATGTGGCACGTACGATATCAGGTCAGTTCGTCCAGCGTCAGTTCGTCGAAAGTCAGTTTGTTGAATGTATCAGTTGGTCGGGCGGTCTGTTCGTCAGGTGTTCAATTCGTCAAGGGGTGGGTGAGTTAGTCGGAGAAAAATTCGTCGGTTGTATCAATTAGTCGAGCCAAATCGAAAAAAATATTTCCGAAGCCATTAAATTGTAGACATTTCAAAATCGAATTGTACCGGGATGTAAGATATACCTTGAATAGTGAGTGCAGTAAAAAACTTTCTTGGTTATCCTGGCTCTTGTCTAGGAGAAGAGCATGACACAAATGAGAAGCACACCCCTTTCACTATCACATTAGTGGTATATAACGGAGCGAACAGGCGAGGAGACATCCTCAGCATACTGTTTCCTCTTGTAGAATCTTTAAATTTTGCCTAGTCGAAAACATGAAAATACGTTAGGGTCCTGGTCCTGAATCGTGCTGCAAGAAATCACCATCATCAGTAGTGCTTTTATATTGCTGAAGAACTAATTCTCCAAATTCTGTTGAAGTATTGGAACTTTTCCCTGCCTACGATGTTGAATTGTCCTCCTCAGCCGATCCACGCTTGGAAGCGATACGGCACCAACACCAAATACATTTCGATCTTGGGTAGAATTCGTTGTTGTTGACTTGACCAGCTAAAACATCCGACGAATTTGTGTCCGACTAATTGACCCCCTACGAACTAATCGCCCGACCTTCAACGAAGTCGACGAATTGAAGTAACCAGTTTTGGAAATCCAATCGTACTTTAAAATTACCTCTTAAAATGTTTGCTTTATTGTACTGAGATGTTTTCATATTGTAACTCTTTGAGGATAATATGAAAAAGTAAGGCGCAAGTGACTGTCACTTAATAATGGGTAAGAAACATGATTTTGATTCCGTGATTGTTTCTTCATGATTTTTTAGAATTTTGTTCTAGGAGAATTTGAGATATGGAAAGGACATGAAAAACCAATAAGTGGAAAAAAATCTCCTAGTATAGATTTTCTGGTAATGGATGCACTGTATGATGAATACAGGATGTAAATGGACGACGTTTCACAAATTTAAGGATATGTAGAGGATGATGTGGTGAACATTTTTTATTAATAAACCCATAATCCCAAAGGAAAAGCGACGGAACCACATCTTGATTGATGTCCTGGTTTGTCAAGCATTGAATTAGGCACGTTTACTACGATGTCCCCTGTCATTTCATCTTGTAGGCCTTATGCAGATTGTCAGCTCGCAGGCTTTTTTCAAATGGTACCGTTCGGGTGCACAGCACATTCTCCAATCACATAATCTTGCATATCAAGCTGGTACGAAATTCCCGTTGTTAGTTTGGAACATTCCGTAAGGGTGAAGGTTTTTTTGCGCTCTACGTTTTGTGCTGTATGAGTTCAGAGATGGACTTTACTGTGAGGCAGGAAACAGCGAGAACTTTCGTACAGAACTGTTACTGAACTGTCCCATTTCAGATCGCCACAAATTATCTCAGTGTACACTGTTATCTACTTATTATTATTAACCCGACACACAGGGGGCAGCCGTAGCCCACTTGTCTCGCCTTGCTAAATGCACTGGTGGAGTTAAGAAAACCTGGGCGCGGCTAATCACAGGTTGGGTGACCACCTGGAAATTTCCATCTCCCCCCGTGCTTCGGAGGGCACGTAAAGCCGTCGATCCCGGCTGCTGTGACCATCATACAGCAGTCGTTAAGATATAGGGATGGCGCAAAACTCCCTCGAAGGAGTAAGTGCGACAATCTACCCTCTGTACCAGATAACCCGACACACATCAAGCCGATAGTCTATCTCCTGCCAAACCTTTCGGCGGTCAATATCAGCAATGGCTGCAGTGAAAATACGGCGCGGAAACTAAATTGTGAAATGAATAATAATAATTATTAACTGGAGATACGTCTCCAAGCATAGGTAATGATTTTTCAATTGAAAAATGGAAGGAAATATTCTGCGACCCGGATTCGAACTAGGAACCTCGACTATCAAATTGGGTGTCTGCGATAGCCCAATTGGTAGAGGCATCGGCCATGATAGTCGAGGTTCCTGGTTCGAATCCGGGAAACGCGTTGCACCATTGTTAATGCGGAACAGTTAGAATGCAGAGCAGTTAGATTGGTTGGTTGGTTTATTAGAAACTTGGCGTCGACTACTAAGGTCATTTTGCGCCTTTTACACAAGTTATAACAGTACGCAGCCCGGGACAAACACAAACATCCATGCCCACGGCGGGATTCGAACCCACGACCAGGCGGACTCGAGTACTAGAAAGCCTACGCCCTAGTCCTCTCGGCCACCTGGCCGGCCAGAGCAGTTAGAATGCAGACAAAATATTATCAATGGAATGAATTTGACCACCTCGTTCACCGGACCTGACTTCCCCGGTTTCTTTAAAAGGTCGGATGTATGCCAACAATCCACACAGTCTAAAGAACTGAAAGTAAACATTCGCTCGGAAATTCGCACCACTCCAGAGGACATGCTGCAACGCATTTCCAAGAATATGTGTCATCAAGTCCATTTGTGCAAGCAGGAGAACGTTTACTTAGAACGTTTACTGTAGGCTCAATCAGTGTCGCATTGATTAAAGAATACCCACTGCAACTTGCCAGTTCAAAAACATTAGTATGTCAGCAGAAAAGTGAAATAATCAAAAAACAAAACAAAGACAATTTCCTGGGTGTGAGCTTCACTGAGTGAACTGACTATAATTTATATAAATAAAATAAAAATATTTGATTTCGCTTATGAAGGCTTAAAAATAAATTACTTACTCAAGTGATTTTCTTCTTATTCTAATATTCTGAGTCAAAGTTGTTTATTTAGTAAGTCACTTGACAAATCACTGTAATACAAAAATATTCGACAGATATTTTAATACAGAATTCCTTTAACTCGTCGTCATATTTAAATTAGGAGCCCTTAGTCATTACCTGAGTCTTATTGTGTTAATTCTCATCTAATTCATGAAACTTATTTTTTATTTCGTTACACTAAATGTTACATGAGGCACAACTAAGAAGCTTAAAAGAGCAGCAGCTTTTCTTAATATCAGCTCATTCTATAGAACCGCAATCTAATACGCTGTAAAGACCCACTTCATGCAAATGCAACCCACGAATACGAAATTATATGAATTTAATAACACGTAATGTAGCTAGTTAATTACTTTAGGTCAAAAATATATGAAAGAACTAAGAAGGAATTGAAAGACGATTTTCCTTGTGTTGCAGAACATGACAGAATTAAGCTTCAGAAAGGAGGTCGAGTGGGGATTGGTGTTTTATTAAACGTATTAGAATGAACATCAACTTTATTAGTCAGGTAATTATTTAAGCCCGAGTCATTAAAATCACTTAAGACCACTTCCATTGAAGAGGAGCAAGAGTTTCTTAATTTTTCATCAAGAAGCGGTTGATAAATAAAATCTTCTTTATCTCCCGCCTAAACCTATTTCCTTTAGTTTCCTGGCCCCTCGAGGAACCAATCCTATTATTCTACTTTCAAGAGTTACATGTCATTCTTTGCTAAGATATCTTTTTTTCATTTTCATTTTCTCCTCCTCCTCCTTTTGATCTCAAAGCTTTCTCATTCAGAGGTTTCATTTCCTTTTTAAGCTTGTTAAGAAATTGCATCTTTAGAAGAGTTCTAATAGATCCTTTCCTTTCTTTTCCTCTCGTCTTTTCTCTCTATCTTCTCACTAAAACCTTTAATCCTCACGTAGAAGGAATATATAATGACCCCGGGATGTTACACACGAACAAAACAACGAAGGCAATTTGAGAAGTGCGATAGAAACATTTAAGCCTAATTTGTATATCGGATATTAACTATGCTAGAATTGCATAAATAAATCTCTTTTTGCAAAACTAATTCCGCCAAATTAATCAATCGGCGCCAAGCGGAAGAACCGACCGGACCCTCCCCCAGAATGAAACGATGGTTTCATCTCAAACCGAATCTAATTGAGCATGCGGAATATTAGATGGAGAAATTAAATATTTAAAACAATATCTGGATGGAATAGAGAAACGGGAGAGCGGATGATTTCGGGGCGATACTGAAACAGAAGATCATTAATAACAAATTATAAAATTGTTAGTTTCACTATTACGATTTCTAATTTAAAGGCGAATTCTATGAGCGAGCGATTAATAATGAACGAGAGACACCATCGCTTTTTTTAATCATTATTTTATGAGGGAACTGGGTTATTTGTCTGTAATTAAAGTACAAAATTCTCAAATTATTATAATAATTCTAAAGCGTTCTAAAATTGAAGCAAATATTATTGGATTGTTCCAATGGAAAGGCCGATTAAAGATTAGTTTCCATGTACGCGTTTTTCTACCTGCCATTCTGTTCAGCCAAAATTGGAAAACCGCGAGAAAGTTTTGGCAGCGTGCACTCTCTCAACAGCGGGTTTCAAAAGAAGCGCATGCGTACAAATCCTCAAGCTTGTTACAAATCATGGCAGTCGTTAGGCTTGTTCCGCAGAATTCGTGTCGACTTTTCTCCCTGAAATACGAAGGGCGGCCGTAAAGTCATGGGGTGAAGCTGCACAATAGAAGCGTCAGTTCTTCTCCACGTATGCACCTTTTATAGAAGTCCTCCTTTTGGCTGTTGAGGAACTGCTCCACCTCGAAGGTGACCTCTTCGTAGTCTTGGAAATGCCGTCCACGAAGCGGGTTCTTCAGGCGAGGAAATTGCTTGTCGTGAAAAAGTCTGATCCCTTTGGACACCTTGAACTGATCCACGGTGATACGGCAATCTGAGGGGTTCGTCTTCCACGCTTGTCTGGCCGCACAGGAAACGTCGGATGGGGTACTATCACCATAAACGACCACTAAAGCGTGAACCCACATATGCGTAAACTCTGCGGAACAACTTGTCACGTGACATTCGTACTTTTTATGTTCTGTTCGGTTCCGTTGTGCGTGCGTTAGGCGCCAGAAACTGCAGCGTGCAGCACCGTCTGGTGATAGGTTTTTGCAAGCTTTGAACATGCTTCGTGCTCCTTGGCTGACATCGCTGCTCTCAATTATCATTGTCCGGGTGGCCTACAAACTTTATTCAATAAATTATCGATATGCTGGATCCTGATGTTTTGTGGATGGTTCAGTTTGTCATGATGGCAAACAGTTTTTGTTGGACTACTTGCAATCATTCTCAACGTCGATTTTGGGTGCGTCCCATCTAACGCGAGAGGAACCGTTTTGGGTTTAACGTGTGCTTAATAAACGAGCTACGAAGCAACGACAAAGAATGTTATGGTTTCCCACATGGCCTTTTTCAAATCAACGTCCTTATACTGTTTGCGACGCTTATCGTAGAGGAAAGGATGTGTCCTTTCAAGCAGTTCAATGTCGCTCACGAATCTCTGCCTCCTTTTCTCAATCTGCGTCTCCTCCTCCGTGGCGGCAATTATACCACAGATTACTTATTACATGTATTCCTTATTCTGTGATTATACCTTCCACGGTGACGGTTTTCGATGTTTCCATGTTAGTTCCTACGAGCAGGGTGAACCGAGGGAGGGGTGAACCACTCGCAATGTATAATATGGGATGACATCATTAGTTTCCTATTGGTCCAGATGCTCCGCGTAAGCCACGGAAAGCACGGAAAGTTGAACGCCGTTCAACTCTCCGCCCCGCAGGCTTTGCGCCGACCTTGAGCTTGGTGGGGAGGGCTAGGGAGGGGTGTGACGTCACGATTTTACGCTCCGCTGTTACGTTCCGCAGAGTTTCCGCATATGTGGGTTCCATGATTAACTCCTCATTTGTTGTTGTTCCCCTTCAAATGCAGGAACCTAATCACGCCTGGGACTTCCAATTTTGCACTCACCATGTTGGTACTCACCATGTTTGTACCTACCAACTGGCTTTCGACACTGGCAACGTTTAGCCGTACTGCACCAAACGCCGCTTTGTATCCTCAAGCATTCGAGGGACATCGCTTCCCAGTGGCACCAAGCATTTCTAAAACGATCGTTCATGCACTGCCGGCAAAAAAATGCAACACAAGAGCATAGAATGGGTGGATAACAATATATCATTTAAATTTCAACGCATGTGCACAGGGTGTCCCAAAAGTTCCAACAGAACACTATATTATGTCGTATACCTCCACGAGCATGAATGCAGGCGTATGCATACGATTGTATAGATGCTGAATATCATCCTGAGCTACATGATTCCAAGCGTCCAGAACCTGTTGATGAATGTGCAAGTGTTAAAGCTAGTGTGGTGCGACCATGGATGTACCGTACCATCATGTGCCAAACATGCTCAATTCCGTAAACAATCTGGAGTTCGTGCCGGCCAAGGAATTCAAGCCGCATGTTAGACAGTTCATCTGCATATGGTATGCGTTGCTCATCCTACTGGAAGAAAGGTAGGAGAACGGGTTCAACAGTCTCCTGGACGCATCTTCCGCGTTGACGTCAATCACTGGTGTGCAGGCATAATCTGCTCTAATCACTTTCGCCACACCACTGCTACCCCACAGAACGATGTTCTTGCAGATGGTAGTCTAGAGTGACAGTGACTGCAGTCTTACTGCAAGTAACTGGAGACTTCAGGATTCTCTACACATATCGTGTTGAAATTTAAATCACATGTTGAATGCCACCCACACTATGCTCTTGCGAAATTTCATTAAAATTTACCTATTGTTTCTGTGTTGCATTTTATTATCCGACAGTGTATGGATAAATGACATTATTTACAGACCGAACCGCTAAGTGTGCATATTCTCTCCCCTCTTGTTCATTATCTTTATAGACAAGATGGATTGGGACAACCGAGGCGATGAGCGTAGTAGTGCCTCTCTAATAATACCATCCGCAACAAATAGGTCTGACCGGTCGCACCCAAAGCTGTCCCAAAAGCCTCGAACGCATTTTCTCGCAACTGACCTAGCTGACCTATAAACCTGGATTTCGCGATCAATATTTCTCAACAACGATCGCGACTGCCCGAGAAATCTGCAGAGGCAGTTTCGGTCAGGTGTGACCAGATACGAATTCCAATATTGGAGAGGAAGCTTGAGGCTGTATTTCAGTGTATTTTTTCAGGACTGGATACGAGGGAGGGTATAATTATTATCTAAGGTGACTATTTGGTGGAGAGTTGCTCTTTGCTCTTTGGGTCTTCTTGCACTGAACTTCAACATGCACTAGACCGTTTTGCAGCCAACTGTGACGATCCAACACATCCCAAAGATGTTCGATGGGGTTGAGATCGGGGCTCTGGCCAAGCCGCTCAAGGTCTTGCACCTCCTTTTCATCAAACAATATGCCTACAACCCTTGCTTTGTGTCAAAGTGCATTAATGCGTTAATGCAGGGAGGGCGGCGTTGTCAGGATGTATTGGTACGCTTCCCGTCCCCCCCCCCCCCCCCACTATCACTAACCTTCCTCCAAACTTCACTTTGGACACAAGATGACTTTCTTCGGGCAATCGTCATACCCAAATCCTTCCATCCGATTATCAGATGTGTAATGCCGCTCGTCACTCCATCAAGCATCCGCCATTACTCCAGAGTCCAGTGACGTCTCTCTTTGCATCATTGCAATCTCCTGGCTGCGTTGCAGGTGCTGATGTGTGGGGTGCGTGGGCCGCAGCTCTGCATTGTAAACCCAGTGAATGCATTTCCTAAAGAACAATCCTGGTGCGTCGTACCCTTATCTTTCCATGCTGCAATGACGTTTTAAACAAATGACATGGCAATGTTTAGAAAAGTTGACTTCTACGGAAGCCTGGAAGCTGCTTTCTTTTGAGTTATTCCTACAGCATGCAAGGGACCTTAGGAACAACCAGCCATTCCGACAAACAGCATTTAAAGGGAATGCCTCATTTTTATGTAAAATATGGGTGTCTCATGATTTTTTTCTTACATTGCACAGAGATGTACTTATCTAGATGAGAATTTGCAAGGACACTTAACAGTCCTGTAGGACGTTATGTATCACACATGCTTTAGAGGGCGATATTCGTTAATCCCAGTCGACAAGCAGCAATAAGTGTCTGGGATCTAAGGGCAATCAATTTGAGCATCTCTAGTAATTGTCGAGATCGACGATGACTCGTAAACTCATCTCGTGATGTCTAAATAAGTTTAGTATTAAACGTTTTGCTTTTACTCAAATCAGAAGGCTCTCTTTAAATTCATGAAAAAAAATCATATATGAAGTACTGCTCTATATCAACGACTATAATAAAGTTTATAAATAGCAAATAAGGAGAGAGCCTGAAAATATTTATAATGTAAACAATATTTTATAACACATTAAAAAGATCCATAGAGTATTCTCGTTTCCCTTGGGAAAACTTAACTTACTTTTTTATTGCTACTGAGGTTATTGTTGGAACGTTTAATTCAAGAGAGAACTTAATAAAGGTGCTTCCAAGTGCCGGCGAAATTCAGGTAAACTCATCTTTTATTTCCCTAACACAATTAAAAAGATTTAATTAGCCTGTGGGAAAGCAGAATTTTATTATTTTACGAGCAAATATTTAGAATTTTATCTCTGTTTATTAAACGAACTCCTTCCTTTATATCTCTCTCGCTCATTCGATTTTCCCTCGCAGTCCTCTTTCCTTCAGCTTCGTCTATTTTACGACTGGTCGTTTCCCTTTTTTGTGTTTTTGCCGATTCCATCAATCGAGGGGAAATATTTTTTTTTCATATATCGTCGTATTAAGAAAGGACAATTTCTCACCGACAGTTTCCCACCTGCTCGTGAGTCGATGACGTAAGCCACTGACGAGACGGATTATGACGGACATTAAGACGGACGCCTGTTCGACAAGTATCGCACGGGGCTTGAAATACGGTCCTCTTAGGCCCCAATTTATCCGAGACACTCGTCTCTTTTATGGGTCCGATGACGAGCTGCGAGGTCCTTCACTTGCATCCCAACGGGGTCCCACTGAGTGATAAACCGGGGACTTGCGAGATTTTCCTCTCCTTTATTACTGGCTACCGTCAGCACCTATTTCACCTGCCACAAAGAGCTACGTCATTCTTTAGGAAACGGACGCGGGAGGACAGAAATGCCCTTCCATGTTTGTCTTAATAGTCAAATTTTATGAAGTGATAGAAGACACTTTTTATTAAACTCTTATTTACATGTAGAGTGACCATCTATGAAAAATATGACTATGACGAAACTGACCAGTTCAATACATTTCCATACACCTTCAATTGAGTTTACCACTTCGTATGTTTATTTTGGTGATGCGCAGTAAAAATTATGTTGGCATGACAAAACTAAAATTAGAAATATCTTTTCATTCCGAATGAGTGCAGATATGAAATATTCATTGATGAAATTAGTTGTTCAGTATAATTTTCCTAATAGATTATATTATGAAATAAGGTCGTCTGAATTAACGGTACGCTTCTAAGGTGTGTCCCAAAAGTATAAGACCACCGATATTTTCCTTTCTGTAGTTAAAACAAAATAAAATAGTTAGATCATTGTTAGAGTTTTAAATTTATACAAATTTATGCATTTTTCACAAAAAAAATCAGGCAAAATCCGAATAACGAAAGTATTATTCAAAACAATTGATTTCAACCTGTCCCCTCCCCCTTGCATTCAATGACCAATAAATCCCCCCCTTTTTTTTAAGAATTTTGAAGATTCTGTTAGGAAGTGTGGTAGGAAGCTAGGATCAATTTCATCCCATGCAGCGATGATAGCATTCTTCAACTCCTCTGAATTATTGTATTGTTTATCAGCTGCATAAACAGATCTGGCTAACACTCTCCAGACATTTTACATGGGATTAATATTTGGTGATAGGGCAGACCAATCCATCACTTTGATTCCGTTATCCAGGAACCATTCATACGCGGTCTCTGCACGATGAACTGGAGCGTAGCCCTGTTGGAAAATCCATCTGCTTCCTCCAATTTTCTCTCCAAATGGTAGAAGATGACAATCAAGCAGGTCTTGGTAGTCTTTGGCCTTCATTCGGCCATTGACTACAGCCAGATTTGTTTTACTATTAAATCCCCCCACAAAGAGTGATCCTCCTCCCAGTTGACGTTTTGAATATTTCATCAGTCCTCCTAATGGCATGCCAGTAATATTGCCACCCATTTGGGCCATCTAAATTAAATTTCTTCTCATCAGATATCATTTCCATTCCAATCTTCCATGATATCATTTCACGGGCAAAAGATACCATTTTCTCCTTATGGTGCAATTTGAGAGCAGGTTGAATTTTTCTTTTTTTTGTAAACAAGGGAAGATGAATTTTTCCCAATCCGCTGTACTGTTGATTTTGAAACTGGAACTTCCGTACAATTTGCTATTTGACGGAATGAGAGAGCATGATCTCTGAGTTTTTTTAATAATGGCCCTTTTTTTTCTGTTAGTGGTTTTCTGAGGTCTTCCAGGTCTCTTTTTCTGTCCATACTGAGTACCAGCTATCAAATAACTTTACCACCTGATGCGATCGATTTAAAGTTCTTCCTATAGCCCTTGCACTGAGTCCCGATGCATTCAGAGCAGTTATTTGCACCCTTTCATACTCTGTCAAAGTGGTATTGCGAGGCATTGTTCTTCAACTGTTTACTTAAATCCACAGAATTTTTTTATGGGTGCAGCCATATTGAGTACATGATTGATAATTTATCCATGATAGATGGCATTAAAATGGGAATGATCTTATACTTATGGAACAGGTTGAAATCAATTGTTGTGATTCATACTTTTGTTTTCGTTTTTTGCCTGATTTATTTTTTGTGAAATACAAAAATACAGGGTGTTTCAAAATTATGTACAATAAATATAGTGACATATTCTTCAGGTCAAAAGAAGACGAAAATGTTCTATAGTACTTTGTCTGGAAACGATTTATTTACGCGATACAGCCAACTAAACCCGTGGCTCCAAATTACAGGAATTGTTCAAAGTGCCCGCCACCAGCTCGCACGCACGCTTCGACTCGTTGCATGAGCGACCGTCTGATGTCATGGAAGAGTTCGTCGCCAGCATTACGAACGGTTTGGCATGCATTTTCAATTCGTTGTCGCAGATCCATAATGTTAGGAACTTCTGTGCTGTAGACGATCGTTTTCACATGACCCCACAGAAAAAATCCAAGGGATTAAGGTCGGGTGATCTTGCAGGCCAGGCTACCGGTCCACCTCGACCTATCCACCGATTAGTGTATGCAGCATTAAGGTGTGCTCGCACAACATGGCTGAAATGTGCTGGAGCGCCATCATGCATGAACCACATGTTAGATCTTATCAAAAGAGGAACATCTTCCAGTAATTCTGGCAATGCATTCTGCAGAAACAAAAGATACGTTCGCCCAGTCAATCGTGGCGGCAACACATAAGGCCCAATTAAGTTATTTCCGACAATTCCACACCAAATGTTCACGGAGAAACGCTCTTGATGCGCTCGAGCTCTGGTAACATGCGGGTTAGCATCTGCCCAATGCTGCTGGTTGTGAGAATTTACGATTCCTGTCCGGGTGAAGGTTGCTTCGTCCGTGAAAAGTATCTGGCTGAGACAACTAGGGTCTGCAGCATGACGACGTTGTATCCATTGGCAAAATCGTTGTCGGTGTGGATAGTCCGTTGGGTTCAGTGCCTGAACCAGTTGCAAAAGCTGACGGTGAAGAATGCGCCAAACAGATGAGTGCGGAATGTGTACCATGGAAGAAATACGACGGGTGCTTGTCTGTGGTTCATCATGTATGATGTCAATTATCACATCCTCCTCATCCGGAGAATGTGCTACAGGCCACCCTTGTCCTGTTTGACGGCCAAAGGAACCACGCTCCCTCAAATGTCTGTCGACAGATACAAATGTTCGGTTATTTGGCAAACGTCTATTCGGAAAGCGTTCTTGGTAGAGTCTTCTTGCTTCCACAGCATTTCCGTCTGCATTAGGTGCATGTCAGTGTATTCTGCACTGGAATACGTGTACATGACTTTTTTTTTACGTAAATCGTAATGCATATGTCAAAGCACGTAAACGTCCTGAAATTGAAATTCCTAGTGGATGTACAGTAGTGAAACTACAGTAATGGAAACAACCGTACACAACTAATGGAACAACCCTAAAGTAGGTTTAAATGGAACAAACCACTCAACCTAGTGTTGGTCGAAACGCTGGAACTGCTAAAATATCGTCCGCTAACTACCGTGCTTCCCTTCTGTATGATATTGGATTACTCGCAAGCAAATCGTTTCCAGACAAAGTGCTATAGAACATTTTCGTCTTCTTTTGACCTGAAGAATATGTCACTAAATTTATTGTACATAATTTTGAAACACCCTGTATTGTACGAATCTAAAACTAACAATGTTCTAACTATTTTATTTTGTTTTAAATTTAGAAAGGAAAATATGGGTGGTCTTATACTTTTGGGACAAACCTTATGCCTAAGTGCAATGAAGCTTGTCCTGCAAAAGCTCCGAACAACTTTAAAGTACCAGACGAAATCGCTTATTTCGTCCGAAGCGATTATCTTCACAATTACAGTTCTCTTGGGAAAATGAAGACCTCGGTTGTAAAACCTGCTAAGCGCCAAATATGTGTTATCGCTTACCAGATTTTACACGAAAGTTCGAGATGTTACCGTGCAAAACTGGTGATCCCCTGCCTCTGTTGGTAAGTTTTTGAAGTAATATTACTGATGAAAACGATTCTTGTAGAGAGTGCATCTAGCGTTAGCATTAACTGAAAACCGATTGTAATGGCGCTTACCAGGTTTTACAACCGAGGTCTTCAAATGATGAAAGACATTTACCAGCTAGCCGAAGAAGGGGGGGGGGGGAGGTTAACTTCCAAAATATAGAAACAAATACACATTTATTTATGAAATTAGATTAAAGTTCACTTTCTTAAATAAATTCTACGCAATATGCAATAAACCAACAACTAGAACACGATATGTAATTAAGTTTCTCCTCGACATTCAATACGCAATCAAAAATATTTGCTGCATATCTGTACTCTGTGAATACGATGCTCAAGTCCTTACGAGTCAATCGTATCGTATGAATACTCGTATATGTATGAATACACCACGCATCAGGTACAGAAAAACAGCATTTTGAAGAGAATCGACCCATCATTAACGGCATAATAAACACGTATGAACATCGACGAAAAGTCTTTAATAAACCATAGTGAATAACAGGACATGCTTCCACAATGGCAATGAAGATTGACGTCCACTGGAGCATTGACAATTAAGTATCCCGAAAGTAAAACTAAAGTAAGAAATAAACCATTAGATTTTCAGTGAGGGATTTTCATCATTAAAGTAAAAAGCACTAACAATGTCGAGAAAATCTCGAAGTCGGGTAACTCGGTACCTGTTTGCCTTCTCTCGCTCGCCTTTCGGATCCGCTGAGCCTCAAGGAAAAAGTCATACACCACCGGAAGAAACTTCTAAGATAGTTAACTTCTAAACATTTGCTTACCAACGCCCCTTTTAATTAACTGTTAGCAAGCGTCGTCTTCGCTTTGGCGGGATACTCATTTGCATATTCTGAAATATTATTTTCCCAAATTCGCACTTGACAACCTTCATCAAAACAATTAAGGCTCCACAAGAGAATATTCACAAGTTTTTTTTTATCGCGTGTTTGTGAACTTTTCTAGATCTGCCGGAGAACAGTCCTGATCAATTTTGGTAACTTAAATTAGATACATTCGATATACCGAAATTAATAAAATATAATAACAAGCCTAGTTGCTTGGCATTGCTGTGTTAATAAACTTTAATTCAGATCTTCCAATGGGAGAATTTTGTCCTTTGTGACAATTATGTTCAATTTAAGAAGTCGAAAATGCGGTGATACCCCTGGTGAAGTTATTATTGGCAGGGAGGGCGCGGACTTACCTTTTTGTTTTTTTTTACAGACTGATTATACTTTTTATTATCTTGATATTTAACTTTTTTTTGATAAGGTTGTCGAAAGTTTCTTCTTTATATCCATTATGACAAACGAAAACTTTGATTTTGGAAGATTTCTTTTTTTTTTCTTATTGTTCCTAGATATATGATTGGCACGGTGTAGAAGGCCAATTTGGCGGAAGGCAGCTAATTTTTTATGAGTGCTGGGAACTACAGTGTATGTTGGAAGGTATAAAATTAGGTGTTGTTCTTTCTTTCAATACGTTGTTATTACGGAAACGTTTAAATTTAATTCCATCGCCTTGGTGAAGAAGGTAACATTTATTTAACGCCTTCTTGGTCGCTCATATATTTTGTTTTTCGCAAGAAATGATAATTATTTTGTTTCTTTGAAGGGATTTATTTCGGTTGTTTAAAGGTGATGTTCTCTATATTTCGAAAATAAACTTCAGCATGGAATGGCAACAACCAATAAAGGCTCCGTCATCTATTTTATTGAATTTATTATTGAATTAAATAGTGCTATATTCATGTTGACCATTTTAAGTTATCTAACCACTAAGAAAGATTCCATTCTCGTCTAAGCACTTTTCTAGTAGAGACACAAAATCTTTCATAAGATACAGTGTATAGTGCATTTTTAAGGACACTATAGTGTCGAAGCAGAATAGTTGACAGTTTTTAGAGAATAAAATTATTTTTTAAATGTGCGGTTATCCACTTTCGTCCACACTTTTTTTTGTCAAAGTTCGCTATCTTTCACCAAAAAACACTGAAATGTGCGGATTTCCGTGGTGATTTTGGATGGAAAAATTTTTGCCAAGAAGAGTGAGTTTCTAGAAATTTGAGAGTCGTTCACTTAATCAATAATGGTGCTTATTATTTATTTCTTTTTTTTTTTTGTTTATGCGATTCTTGGAAGGCTTGGATCCTTCACCATGGAGACGAAAACATATCAGTTACTTCCGTTAATGGATTGAAAGAAAGAACAATAGCTAACGTTTGTATATCTATGACTCAGGATGTTGTAACCTTTTACTTAAGATTCTAAAAAAAATGCTTTATGTACTACCTTCCACTTAAATCCCCATTAGAACTAAGTTGGGTTCTTTGAATGATTGGCTTATTAATCAAAAAGGCAGGCAAGAGGGTGCAACTAAATAGAAACTTTTATTCAAAGAAAAATAAAAATAAATGACGAAATAAATATACTTTTATGCATGGCAAAGCAGCTTAAGATGAAAAACAATCTACGATTAAGTCTTATGGGTTTCTTTAAAAAAATGTTACGATAGGTTCTAAATTGGTATCATTTGCATTCATCAATTTAGCCAAAGTATCTATTAATTATGCTCAGCAATATGAATCACTAAAAAAGTTAAATGTTAAATTACTTCATTACAATAACTTTGAATTATCCTGAGACAAAATCCCCACTTATGCACCTTTCTCCCAATGAGAATTGTTCATTAACCCTTATCTATATATCTAAATCAACACAACTAAATCTACATAGTCTTACATTCTATCTCCTATTATGGTGTTTAAAAATGAATGGTCTACTGCAAAAACCATCAAGGTCCACTTTTGGTTGATTTTGAGGTTGCAGTGCCATCTGTTGGTGTTTAGGGACCACTATCGTGTGAAAAGATGAAACATTGCAGAACATCACTGTCCCTTTGAATCGCGTAAAAAAGAAAATTGCATACAATGCAATAAACATCAGACTCCAAAGAGTTGTCAGAAAGAACGATCAGAGTCCACCATGCGACATTCAAGGGTCCACCAGAGGCAGCGACACTCATAGTTTTCCCATCAGTTTCACGTTGTTTTCAGTCGACTACAACAGAGCTTCCATTTATACTATCCGCGCCTTTTATTTTTGCCGTTCTTTTATTATTTCGAGTGATACAGATTCTTTATAATATGATCAGTGACTTATCAGAGAGGAGTGCACCAAACACACTTGTCAACGACATTCTGCTGCTTGGATCCAATATTTTGTTGCTCCCAAACTTACTTGGCTGCGCCGCTCGCTCCCACCGCTATCCCCACGATCAATGCCGAGCATACCCGCCAAGGCAATGTGGATCTAGTAGTGGTGTCGAAGAGGAGTGCAAATCTAAACTTAACAAAAAAGTAACAGACCAGGCAAAATGAGTGACGTTATGAAATTGCGCGCGTCTACTCACGAATTGGGAGAAGACAGTAATTGCGTAAGATACCGTTGTTTTCAAACTGTTACTCTGGAGGAACGGAAGTAGTATTTCATAAACCGTCGTTTTTTGGGCCATATTCAAGTTCTTTTTTTGCCTCACAAGCTGTGAGAAAAAAGAAAAAGCCAAGTACTGCAAGTACATCATCATATGCACGTAATCAAGGTGCTCGAGAACTTCAAACCTTGTAATCTGGAGGTGTCCCCATAAAAGCTGCAAGGTATCAAGATTTGCAGCATTTGAAGCAATTTCTGACGAATCCACGTGCAAAGGATTTCTACGACAAGCTAATTCCAGACGTACAAAACAATGGTGAAAATCCATTCAAAAACAGTGACGACTGATTCAAAAACGTTTTCATTCTTATAAAATTTTGCAAAAGTTTTTTTTTTTTCATTTTTAATGAATAAATAATATTCTAAATAGTATTATTTTCATTCATTTATTACTGTTACATTACCACTAGGAGACTTGAAACTGTTTTTGCTCTCCTAAGAAATTTGGTCTCATGAACCTTGATAGTTTTTGCTGTGGACTCTTCAAGTGTATTATACTACTTACAGTTACACTAACAGCTATAAAGATGCTCACTTTCTTGAAGATCTTTAAAAATGAGCAGTAACTTGAGATAATGGAGAATTAGCAGACTATTGAGAAACTGAGCTAGTCATCGCCGGGTGCCTGTGCTAGTATATATTTTACCGTCAACGTGTGAAATCCCGGTATTGTATAGAATGCCTAGGAAATGTGTAGAATGCCTGATGGTTTTAGGCAAACTATGAAATATCAGTTTCTTATGAAGATGTTACATACTTTTTCTAGGCATTATACAGATTGACAAATGACATTTAAGCAAAGCATAAAAAGAGCCTTTATTGATTAATACGCATTTGAAAATGAAATAAAGACGAAATAAAACACAGGATATTCTTACAGGAAAGAAAATGATATCACAATTGAAATTGAAGAACTGTTACAGTAGGAAAGGCTGGAAAGGCATTTAGAATTGTACTTAATCTTGTTCACACAAAATCGCTTCATATTTTGGCGCTTTGGTCTGGCACATAAATCTCATGATTAAAGATTTGCGAGAAAAAGCTTAGGATGTTGTTACCTATAAAACCACAGAAACTTAATTGGTAAGAGCTATTTGTTGGAGCAAGGAAGGCTAGAATGACATTTAGAATTGGAATTAATTTTGTTTTTCCGCACAGAGGCATCTCATGTTTTGGCATTTCATCTTGCACATACATCTGACCAATCCTTGGCCGCTTCCTGTGGACTGAGAAGTAGCAGCAGCTCGGAGAGGTGTTTCATGGTTAGGAACGTCTTCAACTTTTATTAAGTTCTTTGGGCATACGGTGAATTCTGATCTGGCATAGAGTTGCTTCAAGATTCCTTGTGCAGTTCCAATTCAGTAAAAGCCATCTTCCGTGTCACGCTCATAACAGCCAACAGTTGCGTGAATCACCCTGCCCTTTGTCAACGTTGGGAATCGGGACTTGCACCTTTTTTTGGCCTGCATTTCGAGGCTCGATTTCGATTCCATTTTACTTTTGATAGCTTTCTGAATATTGAAGCAAATAGTGCGCAAAAAGCTAACCCCCATAGTCTTCTACTTCCCCATATTTAGGAAAATGCCCACAGATGGCAGGAACGTTTCGGCCACACTTTCGACATATATGAGCACCGCTGGTTTCTTTTAAGCAGACGCATCAGGTTACGGAAGAAGAAAGATCTTCAGTAACCACGGAACTTGAAGTCTCTTCGATAACCATGACTTCATCATTGCTTTGGATTCCTGCATCATTGATTACATTCTCATCTGTCTCTTGCATTACTTCATCTATTTCCCATTTTCCCTAACACATAACAGCTCCCAATACTATCCTACACACTATTTATATAGCTATGAGCAATGGAAGACAAGGATTTTTTCAAAATCAAAATTTTGATCCGACAAGATGAATGCTCAGATTTGATGCCCAGATTTGTTATTTCTCATTTTTGAAATTATAAGATAATTGGTAATTTTTTGTGTATATGTATTTTTCTTCCAAATGTTGTGCTGAATAAGTCTATTCTATGTAAGTAGTCAATAATTTTTTGTCGGGTGAACTTAACTATGACATAAATAAAGCAGTAAATTGAGAAAAATAAGGAAGTGCTAAATAACACTTTTATTTCGTAAAAATATAATAAAATATACGTTGTATGCAAGCCTATTTCCGTATTTACGTCATAGGAAATTGACTTTTAAGTCCCCAACACAAGCCATTCGTTGAAAGTGTTTGGTTTATTTACAGTAAAAATTACACAGATGGCACTACTGTGAAACGAACATGACATTTTAGAAGAGATATGAGGTTTTCTTCTTCTATTAATACGATTTTCAAAATGACTTCGACCATTTTGCACACGCCCTAAAGTGGTTTGCGCAAAGTGGTTTTTTTTTTCCGTTCGTTGTTTATTTTTTCGATTCTGCTTGAGCCTAATTTATGGCAGCTATTTACCGAAGCTATTTACAGATTTATTAAGGGTACTAAATAACTAAGGATTCTTCAGGCTTTTTTCGTTGATATCACTTTCTCAACTAGAAAATAATAATTCCACCGCTATAATAGTTTTTTATTACTATAAAGAATTCTTCTTACTTGAATTATGTTAGTTTCCGTTGTTCAAATTTAATGTCCATGGAGCCACATTATAGAAATAATATTTATTTTTTTATGCTTTTTGTTTCTCTTTCAGAAAATGTAGCAATGGACGATGTCAGAGGGGCCTCGTATCATTGAACTTCTCAGGGTAGATGAATTATTAGAGAAATGTATATATGTCCTTTTTAAAATTAACACGTGCATTAATTCAAACTTCAAAGTAGCGTATTTAATCTTATTTCGGTGAAATGTGGACTCCTGCTTCACGTATCTTACATGAAAATGATGCAGTCTTTTTTAACAGGATACACTAGCTCTCGGACTTAAAAGATGCAGTAACTTAATGTCCCGTGGCTTGTGTATCCGAATGCGGCTCTCCACCACAGTCTGTAACAGTTCAAGCGGGTATATGGGCAGGCCATGACAGCAGCTTGATGTGTCAGTATGAGTGAAATTCGCCTTTGTTGACAATAAACAATTGTCTTTCTGGAAGAAGCAATCAATACCTCATGGTACCTAAGTTGCATATCAGCATCAATTATTAGTCGCATGCCTACACAAAACGTGGCCACATCATGATTCCACCACAAGAGTCATTCAATGTGGGTACGAGGCACTCTCGATTTGATCGACTCCAGATCCACACGTGACCGTTACACTGCTAGAGACTGATGCAGCTTTCATTACCCCATTTTTCCTTTATCACTAGTCCAATAGCGATTTTCTTTACACCATCAAAGACGCAAAAAGAGCATTTGAGACAAAACTGCTTCCTCTTTTCGAAGACGCCCATCTCTTGAATGACGCCTTGCACTGTTCGGGCCATGAAATTAGGGTCCAATGCGAAAGCACCAGTGGACTCCTGAACAGTGCTTTTTGATTCTTCACCAGCCGCGAAAGAACATACTGATGGACTGTTTTGCTGTCTGTTTGTACTTTCAATTAAAACGGCACGCTATGAATACACTATTAAATTGAAAGTATCCCTCAACTAATCACTGGCTAAAGATCTCCCGTAATGGTGATCGACGGGCAAAAGACCCTGCACACTTTGCAGCTGATACGGACAGCAATTCACCAACGCTTCCAGATACCGGCTTTTTGCCCTGCCATCTATTGCCACGCTTACGCGACATGCGCTTATTTGATCTATTATAACTAATACTATTATTAGCAATAGATGACGCCTGTGTCCTGGCTCTGGAAGCAGACGCCATATGCTGCAGGGGACTCCGATCGCGCTCAGCTTTGTTCACAACTCTTTGTGACATTGAGTCAAAAGTAGCGGCCTATCACCGTGCAAACTTTTAAATGGGCACCAGACAGGAGCCACTCATTGCTAATTTTCAAATTAGAGTCCATCATGCTTGATGGATTACATCCAACGATCAGCCAGTTGGCGGATGCCCTCGCGAAACCACTCCTCCGGTTTCTGGGCGAAAAAGTCACGCACGGCGTCTTCAACCTCACTGACATTGGCGAAGCGCCGTACACGCAGGAAGTGCGCCATGGACCGGAAGAGATGGTAGCCGGAAGGTGCCAGGTCGAGGCTGTATGCTGGATGTGGCAGAACCTCGCTTTTTTTTTTTCCAGCAGTTGACTTTTTTTCATGGCACAACTCGGCAGCTCCTGTTGACCTTTCCCACGGCGTCCCGATGTCCGCCGCTAGGATGGCGCTGCCTGTGTTGACTTCCACTTGCTGCCCACAGCCCACTAGATAAAGGCCTGAGTGCTGTTTTCAAAATGGCGGCGCTCGCAGGCGGACTGTCTGCGTGAAATAAGATGGAATAGAAGAATTATTCATAAATTTGCTTTAATTTTCTTACAAAACTAACCAAAATAATTAATCTATTACAGGAACTAATTTTTGCTGATTTCTAAAACCATCATATATGCTTTCGAAATTTTTTATAGAAAAGATGCTTTTTCTCTTCCTCCATAGATGGCTCTACTTTGAAAAAAATGAAACTACATTTATTTGCACGTATGTTTGTTTGTTTGCATTGTTTTGATTGAAACATAAAGCCATTTAAATAACAAAGTTCAAAAACTTAGATTTCGTTAGAAGATTAAAGCAAATTTGTGAAATAATTCTTCTATTCCTTCTTATTTCACACAGATAGTCCGCCTGCGAGCGCCACATTTTGAAAACAGCACTCAGGCCTTTATCCAGTGCGCTGTGTGCTGCCGTTGGGCTACGTCATCCACTTCTTTGGGTCTTCTGCTCCTTGGCGCATCTTCTAGGCCCATGTCTGCAGACGAAAAGCGGGAGAACCACCGTCGTGCTTTCCGTTCATTGGACACACTCTGACCTTCCACCCTGCAAATTTCGGCGGCTGCTTCTCGCGAACTGGTCCCCTTTTTCCAATAGTGACGAATGAGCCCGCGTATCACCAATTTTTCTGCCATATATTTTACACTAGCTGACGCAGGTGGCACAATGTCTATGGCATTCAAATTCGTACTGACGTTTCTTCCCACTCTTTTCTCTTAATAAACTGCAATATACCCTTGTGGTAAATGGTCTTCGCCCAGAATTCGTCAAACTCCCCCCCCCCCCCTCCCGAGTCGGCCACTAATTTTGACTCAACCTCTGTAGATAATAAAGATAAAATTCGCCCACGTTATCATTTAATCGTAGTCATTAATTATTCGTTTTATTCATTCATGACATTTTTCGTTTCAACTTAGTCTTTAGAATACGTACTACTGATGCTCATAATTATTATTAATTAGTTTTATTTTCATTCATGACACTACTTTGAGGGTGAATAAATGCATTTTGTTTCCAGGTTTTGTTTTGTTTTATGCTTCCATTCATCGAACTTTTTAGACGCAGCTTGTATCACTCTTCCACAGGGAACCATATTTTATAGAATTTCAAAGTTACTTCTATGATAATCACCATATTATGGACATGATCTAAAACATTTGTCTACCTCCCATAGAGTATTTCAGGACACTGTAATTGGAAATTCGGTTTTGAATTATAATGTTGATTCCACTTAAATGGGTCATATTTTATAGCAGAAAAACATCCAAACGTTAAGAGTCCGAAACTAGTAAAAGAAGCGAATTAGCTAGTAAATTTTTAACGTATTGAAAAGTTCTAAGAGGGTATTATAATGGTGATCTTAGAACAAGTGGCACTGAACCAATTTAGACAATCTTCGTACTACTTCCTGCGAATAATAATAATTATTAATCGATTGGCGAAAAAAGATTTTGAAAATATTTCATAGGCTTTAGAACATCGAGTTGTGGATAGACAGACAAACACGTTCTCCCACAGCAATAGCATAAAGCACCTTTCGGTATTTAATTATATTACGAATGAAAAACGAAAGGTAAAACGCTACTCAGATACGTGCCGACTGGGCTCATGGTAGTTAGTTAAAATCGAATCATTAAAGGTTCCGCTGAACTTAACAACTCATGAGTAACACTGTTCGTCTATATATTATAATGTTTACCATAACACAAAGGAGCTCGACCAATATTTTACTATGTTATTCTAAAGAGCCATCCTAGCAACGTTTGCCACTCCCACCGTGAAGACAATGGTTCTCTAATTTCGCAAAGAGAGGGAAAATGCCCCGAAATCAGCCGCAGGACATGTTTACACAACAGGAGGAACAGCTTTGAACGAGAAAAACCAAATTTGATATCAACAATGTCAGAACGCTTGTTGACATTGCCTTGTGTTTACAAGCTGTATTAAAATAAACGCATCGCCAATAATTAAATTTGTTCCGCGCGCGTTGAAAACATATCGCCGCCACTCGTGAGACAAAACGAGGTGAAGTGGAAAAACAAAAAAAACGGACATTTATTTAAATACAATGCCACCTAATTTCAATCATTATCGTCGTTTATTAATTTATTTTAAAAATCTGTAAACATTGGAAGTATCAATGAACGAAAGCGCGTGTAGACAATAGGTTGAAATTATCGATTAGGCTGTCGATTTTTATAAAGCGCGTAGGCAGAGAAAATCTGATCTTCTGTTACAGAATTATTTGAAGCTGCTCCGAAGATAATGAATATTCCAATGTATCGAGCAAATCTAATAAACTCGGCTGTCAGGTGCTGCCTAACATTGTTTCTATAAAGATTTGATAAACAAACTTCCAATCACTTTCCTAACCTGAGGAGACAGAATGTTGGTTTTACAACCTCTTCGTTCTGTTGTTCATTCATAAAGCAACGCAAAAATAATATTAGTGTTTCTGAAGGACCAGATGCTAAGTCCTTTTTCAATATAATAAAGAGGGGGGGGGGTGCAATCGCTTTCTTCCAATCACCTTATAAGCATTTGAGCTTATCCACGACCGTTCTCAACTACTTCTCAAGTAAAATGGCTATCAGGAGACAGTTTTATGGATTCAACAAGCATTGTTTTCGATAATTATAGGAGGCTATATAGGATGCACTGCTGACATCCGATAGGATCCAAAAAGTTCTACAATAAAAGCCCGTTAATACGCGTTTCAAGGGGCCGAGCAGAAACTATGTATTATCTGGGATTGAAAAATTGTTGTCCATTGCCTGAAGAACTCAAAAAATGCTGTTTTCTAATAACGAAAACATACTAAGCAATAATAGCGATACGCAAAAACTGACAGAAAAAAAGAATATCTTTTTAAATATAATAACACGTGAAGCCACACATTTTTGTTTGGGACGAAGTACGACACGTCGATGTTGCCAAGTGGCGTCCACCTGTCCATCGATGTTGCTCGCTTCGCATTCTTTCTTCGCACCATTGGGCCAATCGGAAGTGCAACCCATTCTCGTGGCTACGTGATTCCATGTCGCATCCGTAATTACGTCTTTGAAGCAAGCCTTCATTTCGTCCGAACACTCTGTTGAGTTCGACATCGCGTCGGCGCAGTCTCCAAAGTCTGTTGATGAGACTCGCACGTTACACACTTGAGCGCTTCTGGAGACAGAAACCAATGAGAGGCCAGAAAGAAGCAGAGACGCCACTTCAAGGGCGTAAGGGTCGTGTTAGAAATCTATAATCATTAAGAAATCATGTTTCATAAAAGAATTTTCAATATCAAATATTCTTTAAAATTCTTGAAATTCGTAAATGGTATTATAGAAACATTTGTTAAGCGCCTTCATCCAATGTAAACATTTTACCTGTAAACCACACATGAAAATTGCACTGATTAATCACATATTTATATTAATGCCTCTATTTATTGCTTTTTTTTACATATATTTCCCTATCCATATATGCGTTTAATAATTAATATAGCATTTAATGCAAACTTGTTTTAATCACACTAGTTTTTCTCTACACTTATAAATACAAAGCTAATTAATAAATTTAACAGCAATTTCTGGAAATATTTCGCATGGGACGTGGCACAACACTCACCGATTTGGAAAAGGGCAAAATTACTGCCTATAACCACGACAGGAAATCTGTGGCAGAAATTGCACGCCTTATTGGTCGTTCTAGGTATGTGGTTACTGTATTTCTACAAGATCCTGCAAGTTACCGGACAATCGAAATGCCTAACACCACAAGATCAACTTCGAGTTGCTAGGCTTGCCAGCAATGAAAAAATATCAGCACGCGCTATTAAAGCAACAATTGGAACTCAGGCGTCCAGAAGAACTATCAATAATTACCTAAATGCTTGTCCACATCTTCGGCGTGAAAAATTAAAACAAAACCCCCCACTTACAACCCACCACAAAAGAGACCGCCTCCAATTTGCTAAAGAACATATGAGCTGGACCAAGTTTTTTCAGTGATGAAAAGAAATTCAATTTCGACGGTCCTGATTGCTGGAATTATTATTGGCACGACATGCGGAAAGAACCACGCTATTTTGCAAAAAGATTGCAAGGTGGGGGTTCCTGGATTGTTTGGGTGGCCTTTAGCTCAACCGGGAAAGCCAACATCGGGCTTGTTAGTAGCAGAATGAACAGTGTCAAGTGCCAATAACTGCTCACCAACCATCTTTTGTCATTGGGACAACGTCTTGGGGGTGAAAATTGGCAATTTCAACAGGACAAAGCCCCGTGTCATGCCTCCAAGTCAGCCAGGTTTGCACAGAACAACATCTGTTAGGACTTGGCCAGCAAGAAGCCTTGACCTTAACCTCATAGAAAACCTATGGAGCATTTTGGTTAGGGCTGTATACGCCAATGGCAAGCAGTATGACAACATCAGAAGCTTACAGGATGCCATATGCATCGCCTGGAACGAAATTCCGGTTTCAACCCTCCAAACCTTAGTCAAATCAATGAAAGAGAGGGTACTTGAAGTAATTTTAAAGAATGGTGGCAATACAAAGTATTAATTTTCCATTTCCGTCTATTTTTGTCATATGCCCTATCTTTTTTCCAAACAATATTGCTTTTTTTTGTATAATTTGTAAAATTTAATGTCGAATTGTATAAAATGTTACAAACAGATATCTTTGTTAGTAATGAAGCTTGTTCTGAAATTTCATTTAAATGTATCAGTTCGTTGTGCTGTACTAAATAAAAATGTGTCCTATCATTTTTGCCAGGACAGTCCTGTCTCCTACTACGAGGGGCGATTGATAAATAAGGTCTCCATGGCTGTAACTTTTTTATTTGTTAACCGATTTTCAAAATTCTTTTTGATCTTATACTCACATTTGTCCTCTATGTAATGCACTATTCACCTTTCGACATAGTCTCCATCCCTTTCCACGCATTGCGCCAACGCGTGACTAGTTGGGTGAACCCGTCGGAGAGGAATTCCGGAGTTGTTGTCGATACCAGAATTGAATGGCAGCGTTTACCTCGCCGTCCCTTAAGGGGCTCTTTCTTCTTTGGGAAGTGGTGGAAGTCGCAATGCCCAAAGTCTTTTATTTTTGAACTGCAATTTTTCATCTTTGAACTGTAGGCGCTGCAACGCTTCTGGTGTGTGGTGACTCGCGTGCGGGCGGACGTTATTGTACTCCAGAAGAGGGTCCAAAGCTGCCATTCAATCCTGGTGTCGACAACAACACCGGAATTTCTCTCCGACGGGTTCACCCAATAGTCACGCGTTGGCGCAATGCGTGGAATGGGATGGAGACTATGTCGAAAAGTGAATAGAGCATTACATAGAGGACAAATGTGAGTATAAGATACAAAAAGAATTTTGAAAATCGGTTAACAAATAAAAAATCTACAGCCAGACCTTTGCCCGCGGGGTAAAAACAGTTTATGAAGGGATGCAGGTGGTTCCCAAGCAGATCGACGTAGGAAGTAGCACGCAGAGTGGCTTGTAGTGTTGAAGCTTGTAGTAACATCTGTTCAGGCTGTTTGATCCTTAGTGATTTTCACACAGCTTTATAAGAAATGCAAGTTTATCGTGAAAATTCTCGCCCCACATGCACATGCTGTCGAACACGACCTCAGACACTAGAGGCTATGAGCTTTCTTAATTCTTGGACTTTTGCAATAAGTCCCTGCCGTCACGCTTTTCATTATCATATGCAACTCTTTCGCGAGCAATACAACTGTATCCTTTCAAATATTTTGCTCGCGTCTAATTCATTTTACGTGTTTCCGGTTCCTCTAGGAAACATTCGATATGGTCTTTGGTTAACTTTGGCTGATAAGTTATTTCTATTTTTAATTGAAAAATGCTAATTCACAACTCAGAACTTCTGCTAACATCTGATACATGTATAAATAATGCACGGCTAATATTTTAAATCGGATTAATTATCGACTTTTTTTTTAAAGAAACCAGAAAAAAATTGCTATGACTAAGAAATACCAGGGCCTTGTGTTTTGAAGAGATAAAGATTCACTTTTTGAGTCTCATTAATAAATACGTTAATATGGTAATTACATCAAAAAATTTATTGATAGACGACTTTGCTTTCTTTTCGAAATTATGAGAAATTGCTTTTTAAAATTCATTATAAATACAGAACACGAACACAATAACCGTGCAGTTAAAGTAGTGAATAATATGCTGTCCAGTGTGAACACGTCTCATTGAGCTACGAATCTCAATATACACTCTGCAATTAGCTACTCCAGTTAGGTCTGGCTAAAGGTCGATGTTCCGATGATTAGTTTTGCTATTTTGCAGAGTTCTCTATGAGAAAAGGGAGACTAAATACTCATTAGTACTGAACATGATGGTAAAAATGATTTCCGTTATGAAGGTGACAACAACTTACTGGTCACTTTTTTAGCTTTTACATCTTCCAACATAATTCCATCCTTTTTTCAACTTTTCGAAATCCAACCTCAATAAATTTCCAAACTATTAAACTTATCCCCAACAGTAAAAATAACCTAGCCTACATAAATAGCTTTATCTATGTGCAGAAAATCTACAGTTCTCACTCTGGGGACGCGTTCCATATGCCGTTGGAAAAAAACCGGCTGGTCTGAAATCCTCGCTTGTCTGTATGACAGATTACGCCATCGTATGCTTTCTCAAGAAACGACGAAACACAAAATACAGACTTTTAAGCTATCAATATGAATTTCCCTCGAACGCAGCTCTCTCTAGGAGGCTTCAGCTCTATGTATCTAATGCCCAAATTGCCATTTAAAAAACGTCCAGAGATATTTACTATATCCATGGATAAGATGAATAAGATCAGTCGATTTATTTGACTTATCTCGGATAACCTGTGGATATCCAAGACCAGACGTGTAACTGGATTCGCTGGCGTTGCTTAATTTAGGTTGTTTATAGTAAATTTTACAATAATTAAATTTGACTCTTTTGCCAAACATTCCAGGTTTAAATTTCAGCCATAACTTTTCCAGGGTTATCCCAGAAAATTATTCGTTGCATGAAAAATGTGTGTTTTTTCACTCAAAGCCACGCAACCCTCTAGAAGCTATTAAAACCTGATAAAAATTCTATTCACCTGTTAAAGGCAACTTATTTAGCTCGGATTGGCTAAATGAGGGGTAAATTTGTTAGGTAAATTTTGGAATAACTCAATTAAGGCTTTTCACATTGGGCATATATTGAAAATGCAAAATGTGAATACATACAGAGGATTTCTAAAGGTAGTTACCAAAAGTTACACACACTTAGGGACACCAAAACAAACAGATGTTATCTTAGCATGGGGGGGGGGAGGTCGGAGCCCTACCATTGTTCGGCTATCGGCTATAAAGAATGCCTGACCATCGACATCGACCTCGTTATCATCATTTGGAGCCGTTTGAAAGAGGCTGAATAGTGGGCTTGAACGTCTGACCTGTGAATCGCGTTTTGACCACCGTGACATAGTGTATTGCACCATGGACAGAGGAAGATCACACTTCAGGAACAAAGCAGACCATGAGGACAGACACATCGGAAGATGTGGGGGACAGAGATACCAACATAAACATCCCCACAGACCGTGCAAGCAGCAAGAATAGTCTCCTACAGTTCCATCCGGAGACATCTGAATGAAATAAGATTACAGACGTGATGTCCTTTACACGGATCCATCGTCAAAAATGTCTTCTGTTGTTTAGCGAGAAAGAAAATGGGCGAGAAAGAGTCAGTCAAGGTCAGGTTGAGCTGGCCAGGTTGGCTGAGGTTTCTAACACATTTGAGTTGCACTGAAGCACACCTATGGGAAGGGGAAGGAGAAGCACACTCTAGAGTGAGTCTTTCTCGCCCATTTTCTCAAAATCTTTCAAGGGGAAGGGTGTGATTAAAATTGTTTTTAGACTAATGTGGTGTTGCTCTACAGAGTAGCAATTGGAAAATTTTCTCTATCTTTAATAGTTTTCGAGTTAGCAAATTTTGGGATCAAGGTCAAATTTGTGTGCGGCAATGAATTCCCCACCCCCTTGTTACTTATAAACCACACTCATCAGATCTCGCCTATCTGGCACCTTTGAGATATCTGCCATGTTACCAGACTTTTTGTACACCCTGTATAATATTTTCGAAAACTTTTGTAGACAACATTTCTGTTTACCCACCAGGAGCATAGATGAAATAGTATTCTGGGTATTTTTTCACTTAAAAACCCGTAAATACCGCGGAAATTCGTGACAAAATAGTGAAAAACCTTTCCCGAACTATTTTGGAGCTTCCTGAAAAGTTTGACGCTCGTTGGATTCTTCGTTGTAGAGATTATGACGAATATATACATACACAGAAAGAATGACAGACAGCCAGACAGGTAGACGGAAAAACATACGGCACTTCTATTAATACACTATAGACCATTAGATGGTCTATTGTATGCACACAATCTACTGTTACTACAGTAAGAGAGGAAACGAGAAAGTGACGTATGCCAAGTTTTGACGTTATAAACGCTACAAAAGGACCAGATCAATTCCTTCCTACTCTGGGAACTTTATAGTTATGTTAAAACTCTAAATTGTGAACTACAGAGGTTTTAACACCGACCCAAGCAGTTTTTTTTGCTAACTTTTGGAAGTCTGTTAGGCAACGAGATTTTTCTTTCAGACTGTTTCAACCTCGAAATTGGCTTCAAGTGAATTGAAGATATCTCTGAATTGGCCATTTATTGGTAATTGTCCCAACACGAATAATTAACATGCAATAAGCGTGATTTGTTTCAGGTGTGCAAATCATTAGACTTCTTTGAACAATTACTATAGCGGGTTATGAAGTGACCCGACACCATAAAAGAACATCCCTAGAAACAATTTAAAAGTCTAGATTGTCGTTAATCTCATCAACGACAGGACTCGTGTTATCATTTTCTTTTCAAGCTGTCCAATTTGTAGCCTTTGTCCATCTGATCGTTAGTGCCTTCTACTGAATTGTAATTGATTCCTTTGAATTCCGCTGAGTGGAGCAATTTCATTTGTCGACCAGTGTATTCTGTTTACAACGAATTCTCAGTGCTTCCTTTGTAATTCTCGCCACGCAAGCGTATCTACAAATAGACTCTCTTGCGCTTGTTTGTTTATTCTGTGAATGAAGCAAGTGCTTCGAATTTAAAGAATTGGAAAATAATTAAGGGTGAGTAAAAACTCAAATGCAAATAGTTCATAGAAGGAACTAATTTCACTAGGTCGCGATCGATCATCGATCTGATTAATTTAATTAAACGAGCCCGTTTGCGAATTCGAGACTTTATCTCATTTGCTGCCGTTTCCGGCATTTGCATTTAACGAAAAAACAACGCACTGCATTAAAATTATATTAAAACAGAAGAAATAAACATAATAAAAGACTTTTCTCTCAAGTAAATCTCAATCTAAATGTGAAATATTTTTAAAGCTTTAAAAATTAATCTTTCGCTTTCTAAAGCAACAGGAGCTTCTTTACGACTTATTATAACATTAAAAAATTATATTACCTATTCTTAGGGAGTTCTATTGGGACTTTAGGGCATCACGAGTTGGGAAGGTGAGTCCATGCAAATAAAGCGAAAACAATTTAAAGAGCACGAGAGCAGAACAACAAGGGGCCTTCAAAACGATGCCAACCAATTAAAAAGGGTTGCCAAGGCTCGCCTCACTCTTAATGAATAATTAATTAAAGCGGATCGAAAGAGTTTCCCCTTTGTTTATATCGTTACTTGGATTGAATAATTGACATCAACGCCGTATTCCAGGAATCATGAACGCAACAGTTTTCCTCCACCCAGTTTGCCATAGAAAAAAATATTTTCATGGGTTGGCAATTTTATAGATGATTTCAGTTAAAATGACTTCAACTTTCATGTTCTATAGATTTGAATGGATAAAAAGAAGAAAAAAATTCCACAGCCTGAGATTGAACCAAAGACCCTCGAGAATTCATTTTCAATCCCAGACTACGGAATACTTCTGTTATTTTCATCCATAATTAATTACATCTCGATCTTCATATGATCAGACAAATTCAATCCGACTCGTCGGTTGAGCTAATATGCTATAAGCGCACTTCCTGAGGAAGGAAACTGCTATAGCTAAATTATGATACGCGGTAAACGAAGCAATGTCCTTTTCGAAAGAGGAAGTTCATGAAATTTTAAATGACACAGAAAAACACCTGACACAACGAAAACGAGAGGTCGTCATTTCTGCCGACCGATAAAAACGCTTGTCCGGATGTGGGAATTGCAGGAAGTAGGTTTGAAACGACAACATAGATACGCCTTTGCATGCTAAGCGTCAGTCACATAGCAAAGAAGATTGCTTCTTTAAGAACCTACAAGAAGTAGCCGACAGATGGATGTTTGTGGTCATCTTAGATAAGGTATGGATATAGCTGACGGCAATAAAATCTAGGTATGAAAATAATTTGGATATACGGCTTGCGCAACAGCCTGGTGGAGAGGTTGCTCTTTGCTGATGACCTCGGTCTTCACGCACGAACTTTCAGCATGCACTAGACCGGTTTGCAGCCAAATGTGAAGAAGCTGGGATGAAGATCAGTGTGGATAAAACCGAGGTTCTGGTCCTTTCAAGACAGCCTGCTCAGTGCGCTCTCCATGTTAGGGGAGCCTCATTAAAACAGGTGGAGAAATTCAAGTATCTCGGGATTGCATTCACGAGTGATGGAAACAAGGCCAAGCTCTCCGTCTTCAAATCTATCTTTGTCCCCATTCTCACCTATGGTCATGAGGCTTGGGTAATGACCGAAAGAATGCGATCGCGGGTACAAGCGGCCGAAATGAGATTTCTGAGATGTGTGGCAGGTGTTACCCTACTAGATAGAGTGTACAGCACCACAATCAGGGAATCTTTAGGTGTTGAGCCGCTACTTCTCCGCATTGAGAGATCTCAGTTGTGCTGGTATGGCCACGTGATACGGATGCCGCAAACTAGTCTTCCTAGGCAGTTGTTATTTTCCAAGTCGGTGGGTAAGAGACCAAGGGGTCGGCCTAGAACCAGGTGGCTAGACTACATGGAGAATCTGGGTTCGAGTCGCTTGGATATTACCAGGGAGGACATGCGCCTGATGGCGGAAGATCGCGATCGCTTGAGATCCTCCATAGGGCTGCTGCCCCCGCGACCTTAACGGATAAGCGGGTTTGAAAAGTAAGTAAGTACGGCTTGCGCTGCCTCTGACCATTTCTTCATGCGCATAGCGAGTGCACAGTTGAGGCATTTTTTCGGGGAGACTATCGACTAGTTTTTGAACGGGAGCTCCTTCTAATTCCCAAATGTGGTATGAACTTTCTCACTATTTGTTGGTATGTTGAGATGTTTATTAGATGTTCTTCGTCTCATTTGTTAGAAGTCCTAAACCAAGGTAAGAGAATGAGCAGAGCGATTGGTAGTATTCACACTATGTTGTGCTGGTGTGGAAGAATTGATCTTGACCTGAAATGAGTCAACGCTTCATTTAGGTACAATAAATTAAATGCTTTATTGATGACAGTTGAACGAGACATAAACTTGACCCATAATAAACAGTGGCAAATAAAATAAATTACACAGAATTTACTTACAGCACGACTGGCGTAACCTTGGTCAATAAGAATAACGACAAGAATCGCAAATTTTTAACAAAAAATATTGGGATAAATTGAAAGAAACTAACGTGAAATTACCTTAATGTCTGAACCTGCAGGCAAATGGAGAGATGACGAGGGCCAAGCCGTTCTGATGAATAAGGCTTCAAGACTAAGCCTATGAAAGTGAAGCTGAGGAACAGGCTTCGACACGCACGGGACGAGCAACCTAGTCTATAATCTTGCAATAATAATTCGCAGGGAGCCAAACTTCAGGCTGGAGCAATGGAATCCACTGGCTATGTAATCGGGCACCATGGTTGCAAAGGAGGTGCAGCACGGGTAGAAGCAAGGAGAATGAGGTAAAAATAAATATGCTTTTGAATGTAATTCAACAACAATTACACACTAGAACTGCCTGCGACCGAGCATTGTTACTTTTGTTAATGCCCGTTGGTAAAGGTGGTGCAAAACCGAAACGCGTCGGCAGTAAACGCTTAAGTAGTATCAGTAAACGGCAGTATCACTCTAGACGTCTATTTGTTTCTCAGTCACAAGGAAAATCGCCACATGGGGCAGATGCTAGCATCACGGAAGTCATGAAACAAATTTTTCATAACAATAATTAATAGACCATAACAATGAATTACACGCAAATAAACATAAATACGAATTACCAAGAACTTCTATTATCAAGGAATTAGCTGTAATGGCGATTTACAGAACACACTAAAATAGAATACAAACAATTTTCGTTTTAAGGAGGACACAATTCATTACCTAACATTACCTAATCATCATTAACATCATTGTAATAAGGATAAAATTTCAGGGTACGAGTATCTAAAGACAGCGATGCTCAATAAATGCAATTGATACCGATAGCATGGCATGAAGACTAAATTGATATTGATATTGGTATTGATATTGATACTAATATCAAACCTGAGATTGACAATGATATTAAAATTATACAATACTGAATTAATTATATTTTTCTCTTTTTTTGGCATCTCTATATTTTGTATCCAGATAAATCACAATGAAGATGGTAATTATGATGGCAATTATTCTCATTAACTTACGAGGATATAATATGCAGTTGTTCGGATGTAGTTATAAATTCTATTGCTGAATTACAATTCGAGGTATAAGCTGAAGAATGGTCATAACAGATAATGCATAGCTTATTATAATTTCAGAGTTCTTCGAACAATACATGCGACCTTTAACAAATGGACTTATTTCGAAATTGAATCAAATGGACTTTAGGGAAATGTTGAAGGTGGCAATCTTACCTGGATAAAGGACAACATTTGGGGATTAATTACCTGACTATCCCATCGAGTAGATTTAAATCACGTAGAAGAAAATTAAACAGCATATGCAGCAATCTCATTAGACACTTCTGCCAACTTTTAGCCGTATTAATAAATAAATACAAGGGGAGGGGGTAACTTAGAAATCTTAAATTATTGTATGCCAACCTCAGCTGTTCAAATTAATGATGAAAAATAGGAAAGAAAATTCAGCAGCCTGGATTCGAACCAGGAATTTGGAACCCTTGAACAGTATAGAACCTTCCCCCTCCAGTAGGTTTGCAAATATAAGAATGTCGGTCGGTCAGACTGTTTACAGCATAACAGATAACAAAGCATACATGAACTCGACTCTTTAAATCAACAAGCGTACAGTATTATGCTTTATAATAATCATTCAAAGGAGACATGTTAATACATATCTATCAAAATGCCATCGACGAATGAGTATTGGTTAGAGAAGATATCCGGGGATCGGAAACATCTGAACAATGGGAGCTTCAACGGGAGCTACAGCAGGAAATTGTAGAATTACTGAAAACCAATTTGAGTTAATATTTAAGTTCTGGAATTTTTCTGTTTACCTACAACTATAATTATCCCGGGCAACGCCAGGTGCCTCTGCTAGTAATTTATAAAAATTTATCTAAAAATAAATATTTAACTTTTGATGTTTGTTTGACCCCATTTGACAATTCTGTATTTAAAATAATAAAAACTTTTAACATCACTTTAGAAATAAATTTCCTTCAGTCAAAAAATATATTTTAAAATAATAAATAAATATAAATCACCGACGTCAGACGATAATAAACCATTAAGTAATGACATAACCAAGTACCGAAAGGTTAAACTAAACCATTCGCGGAACTATATTTTTAAACAGCCCTTTATATGTTAATAGCGCAAGTTTCTAATTGGCCATAAAGATACCATTACACTACGTACCTTTGAACCAATGTCGACTATCATTAATTTTATGTTATCTTTATTCATAACACCTCATTCCAAGTAGTTTGATATATTAAATGCCATATTTTGCATTGAAAGTTCCAATGAACCATAATGGTTCCGCAAAACCAGAATGGTTCCACTAAACCAGATTCTATGAAACCAATTTGGACTATCATTAATTTTACGTTATATTCATTCATGACACCTCATTCCAAGTCGTTTGATATATTTTGCACTGAAAGTTCCAATGAACCATAATGGTTCCGCAAAACCGCAATGGTCCAAAACCTTGAAACCAATTTGGACTATCATTAATTTCACGTTATATTCATTCATGACACCTCATTTCAAGTCGTTTGATATATTACATGCCATATATTAGCATTGAAAGTTCCAATGAACCATAATGGTTCCACTAAACCAGGTTCCTTGAAACCAATTTGTGGCCATTGGCCTAAATAGTAATTTATATTTGCTTCTATCTCTTCATTACGATTTTTTTGACATATTAATATTTGTCTCCACTGAAAATTGCTAGATGGTTTCGTGAAGGTACCATTTGTGATAACATTTGCGATTGGTTCGGCCATGTACCATACTCATCGACTGACGAAAATAGTAATGAATAATCGCTTCTATCTCATTACGATTTGTTTGATATATTACTGAATATATCTTCCCTTTGAAAAGTGCTTGGCGGGAAATTCGAGGTACCATTTGTGCACGTGCCAATGAACTAATTTAGATAATATTTGTAATAGGTTCGTGCCATGTACCATACTCATCGACTGACGAAAATAGTAATGAATAATCGCTTCTATCTGGTCATTACGATTTGTTTGATATATTACTGAATATATCTTCCCTTTGA
>JAHWFO010091679.1:1426326-1464710 GCA_023313115.1 Rhysida immarginata
TGCCAATGAACTAATTTAGATAATATTTGTGATAGGTTCGTGCCATGAACGATACTCATCGACTGCGAAAACAGATTTTAAAATATTTCATAGCCTCGGAGGAGTTTGAGTTACAGACAGACAGACAGACACGTTTCCCCACACTGATAGCCTAAAGCACCTTTCGGTACTTAATAAGGTGCTGCTGCACCTAACTGATTACTCAAGAAAACTTCGGTGCTTAGTACAAATGCGCCATCTGTGAGAAGCTATCGGAACTGCCTCATGAAGTCCCCATTGTGGTGAAGGTAATAAATAGCTCTTGTCAAACTCTCAGTTTTGAATTATTATCAATTTCTTTATTGTTTCAGAAATAGGGAGTTATTCCTATTTGCCATTTTTATTCTGAACGTAACGACACCTTGACCATTAAAATTTGTCAACTCTATCAGGAGTTTGGTCGAGCAACATGGCTGTCTATGACAGGAAGTGCTTTCTTGTTAACATTTACGATTTGCCAGAAGTCGGACGATTGACTTTTCTTATATAACACTTGTGTGCATATCTAATTGCATTATAACGGTTTTGCAGAAATTTCCAGACACGTCGGAAATTGGCACCGAAAAAACATCAGTATTGGTCCAGTTTGAGGCGATTTGATCGATTTTCCAAAAAAAAAAGAATTAATTTCGATCCCAATTTCCGAGGGGTTCCGCATATTTCCGCAATATCGCTATAGTACCATTAAATGCGCACTCAAAAGTCCTATAAGAAAAGTCAAGTGTTTTGCGTCTGAAGACGTCCGGCAAATCGCAAAAAGAGCACTTCCTGCCATAGACAACAATGTTAACTTCAAAAATGGGGGGAATCCCAATGGCAAATGGGAATAGCTCTTTGTTAAAACACCAACTCTATTTATTTATTTGCCTCTTTCTGCTTTTTACATGACAGATTATCAATTTCGATAACCTTCGTTCCATTTTCTAATCGATAACTTTATCCTGACTAACCCTCGTATAATTCGATATGCAAATCCTGAATGGACCACTTTCAAAATATTAGTAAATGCACAAATCTCGAAAAACCTTAAGACAGTCGAGTCGGGGCAGTTATTTCAAGAAATGGTGGTTTTCATTTAAATTTTAATTATATAATTAATTGTTGTTTAAATTAATTGTCGATTATATTTGCTTAGCTAGCTCTCATGCAAAGCTAACTAAGAAAAGCTTATTCAGAGATATTTTCAATTTGCTTTACCATTAAAGGTCAATTTTTTCAGTTCAATGATTTCGCATCTTTAACCTAGTCAATATCAACGATCCGATAATCAATTCATTCTTCTTAAAAAATATTTAAAATAAGTTTTCTGTTATCTAGAAATTCCTATAGAAAGCAGCTGAATTTCTTTCCCGTATTAAAGGATGGTAACAGAATCTAATAGAACCATTTTTTATTGTATATTCATCTCTTTCACCGTCTTCGAGAGAGTTCCCATTTGGCGCTACTTCACCTACTTTCCCGTCTCCGTCTTCGGCTTCCTTATCGATCCATTTCGCGGCGAATAATAAAAGAACGTTAACGTCGAAATTCTGACAGTTTTATAAGCCAGGTGACTCGTAACTGTCAATATATTGGGATATTTCTTCATAGGAATTGCTGTACACATTTCCTCACTTATCCGATGACAGTTAAAATGAATATATTACTGTAACGAGAAACGAGCGTTTACTCTAACTCCTGGGCTTGCTAATAAGAAATTGGACAAGTTTCTGACGTTCAAAAAATCTTACTGGTATCTTTATGCTACAGGAGAGTTTTTGGTAAAGTTTCAAGCTGACGTATTCTATATTTCGTATATAAAAATTTCTGGACATTTGATGCTTTAAAGGCTTTTGCAGATTTTACCAGTCAGTGAACATTATTTTTGTTTTCCCTGAAATGACAGGGAACTTTTATTATTATGACAGCCTTTTATTATTACTTTGTTTTAACAACTTTACTTTTTAAGACTCAGCGCGAGATGTGGTCTGCAAAGTCTTTCATTGATCCAATAAAAGATGAGTAGAATCCAATGATTGCTGCGTGGTAGATAGCAAGAGGAAGGAACGAATCTTTAGGTTAATCTCAGGCAGGAACCCCGGTAGTCCTTTGTGGATCCCTTTGCCTCTCAGTATTATCTAGCGAAAACAAAAGGGCGACCGGTGCGAGGAAAACGCATCATTCAATTCATTAGGAAAAGCACAAGGTTTCGTTGGCATTGTCTTCATTTTCATTTTCCTCAAAATGACTGATACTATTTGCGACTTTGTTCTTATTGAAAGTCTCGGTTTGTTCCTTCATTAATGCGCATCGGATGTGACTCAAATCCTAAAGCATAAAGGTTCTATTGAGTAGCAGCTTCACTTCATAGATCTCTATATTAAGAAACCCTTTCATAGCGCTTAAATAGCCTTCATTTGCAGAAAACAAAGAGAACTACAACTTCTGTTCGAAAGGGAGTTCACAAACAACAAAGAGTTTGTATGATAATAATCTATAAAGGTTCCACAAAATCATATCAAAAAGATAGCTTGTGTTTAGATCTTGCTTGTTTTGATTATATGACAACCATGTGACTACAAGTTATGGGCATCAGTTAGCAACCATGTCGGTAAGAGTGCCTTTCGGCGTCGGAAAGAGCCAGTAAGATGCTGCAAAATGTCTACTGGTATCTGAATTCTAGTTCTCAGGAATTAGGAGCCAAGACTTGGAGGCCGCATTGTCCTACAGGAGTAGGAATGTACCTGATCCGCAACGAAGGATAATAACGAAATCGAGTGAGAGTGACTTTCAAAGCAATGCCAAGAAAACTTATCCCAATCATACAAGCCAGGTTTCTTGTCTGAGGTTTCCCAACGTCCTTCCAAAAAGGCAACTCATTTAGCGGACTCAATAGATAAGACAACCATTTGTCAATCACGAGATGTCCAATTCCTGTACTGCAATGCAAATTGTAGATGATTCTATCCCATCCGCAAAAGGTTTCAGTCTGGCAGTCCCCTTGCTCATCTCCGCAGCCGACGTTCACCTCCACAGTTTCCACTCCGTTTATTTGCAATAGCGGCTTTGTCCAATCATGGTAAACTTTAATCACTACAGCTTGCGCAGTTTCGGAACGATCCCCAATGTAGAACTGAGAAATGGCTTGTTGCCCTAACAGCAATGTTTGATAAGTATAAGCAGAGTACAGACATCTTACCTCTTATGTTCACTAATATTCGCCAATGCTATGCAAAAGTACCCCATACGAATATGGAACCAACTCGCTCTGTATGTGGAGTCTGCGGCACATCCGGATCTTTTCATTAACTCCATCTAACTGGAACGTGATTCGTCGGACCACACAACCCGTTTCCAGTCGTTCAAGCTCCACATAAGTTCACGGGAACCAGGCGATGCGCTGTGTTATCTAACTCAAAGTGTTAAAGTATCCTGCATCGACTTGCTGGATATAGGCCTGGAAGCGTCTACATTGATTTCATATGCCGATCGGAAATTAGTTATGGTCGGACACAAGGCACACCGTGGGCCGCAGAATGTTGAATTCCCGAAAAGCTTCGGAATCAGCATGCCCCCATATGTAGGACACACTAACAGGCCCTTTCGAAATCGGATAGTTCTGGTCGCCTTGCCAAGATCACAATGACAAGGATTCAAGTACAGAGAATCCTTGACAGTATAGTCTAGGGATACAAGTTACAATACAGTACTCAGATACAACTGTAGCTAAGTCTCACAAGCGGAATGGTAACAAACATGGTAGACTAAGGACGACATTTGTTCAGATTCTGCAGAAAAACTTAATTCCAAACCTTGCCAATAGGGTACAAGGTGGCACTGTTGCAGCTTACGTAGTCGAGAATTTGCATAAAACGCAGGTAAAATTCTTAAATCAAATTCTTGACTACGAGAGTGATAGCCCCAGAATTTCAGGCTTTAAAAGACGGGGAAAATTCCGAAAGACATGAGGACTAACTTAGCTGAACTTCGTCTTACGTAATCTCAGCGCGTATTACTTGGGAAGGGAATGTGCGTAATGTTTCACTTTTCCCTTCTTTTTTAACAATGCGTAATTCTTTTTTACAATGTTTCTATCCTGTTTGAAATTCTGCCTTTAAGCATTCATTGAGTCAATTTTAAATGGACGACGACAGAGAACAACAACATAAAGCAATTTTTGTGTAATCATTGACTTAAAAATTTATACCTTCAGTGAATAGAGTATCGATTACAATGTTCATTAACTCCCACTCAAAGAACTGCTTTCTGGCGCCCTTAAAAATGAACAAGAGTCACCTAACCTAAAGGTGATATTTTCTACAGAATGTGTTTATTTTATAGCAGCTATGTAATATTATTTTTAGAAAAACAACAAATTCATTATAAATGTTTGAAACCTCTCGAGTAATTCTTGCTACCCCTCTCACCATTACACAATTTGCATATGGCGATAAAAAGACCGCAAAAATCGCCATATAAATAATATAAATGTCCAGCATATTTATTCAACCCCAAGCATATAATTTAAAGTTGACAATTAAGGGTCGAGATTTTAATCAATCTTAGAGAAATAGTCGGTCGAGTCCCTGTCACGCATCGCAATGGCCCTTTCTATGTGTCTTTTCCCCTTTAAATCGATTCCGTTTAGTGTTTTGTTTCAACGAGTCGAGGGGGAAATCAAATGAAACGCAATGCGGCTCAATCATCAGGAATTATGACGGAGAGGAAAAGAATCAATTTCCTATCTCGCCATTCTTACCAACATGGAGCTTCTCCACCGGGTGACAACAGGTGACTATTATCACGCCATTTTCCAGCCTCAAAAACCTCCTCATGGCTTTCCAATTAATGGAAATTGCTGATAAATTATGGCGCGGCAACGCCCCCCATTTCCCTTTGCGTGCGAATCCAGTCGACCCCCGGTGGCTGCGAGGTTTCGGTGACGGAACAGGTCAAACCAAGGACTCCAGTTCAAGGGGGTAGATGACAGCCTGTCACGCGAACCCACGGCGAAAAGAGTGTCTCATTGACGAATAATAAAATACCCACAACGGGGATGCAAAATAGGATGAGTCATCAACAATTCAAGCAAATTTAAAAACTCATGTTGGACATTATTATTACCCCTGCTGACCAGCATATTCCTCCTGTACACTTTTAGGGATAATTTGGAAATGTAATACATTTTAATTGAGTCCCTTTCAAAGTCAATGCAAAGGGTTATGTTTTTTTATCTTTATAACAGCACTTTTATCGTCACAGTGCTTGAAATTCAATATTGTGTACCGTTTATAACAACTTCTGGTTCCAAAAGTGCAAGACAGTGCATGCAAGCATCGTTGTTAGACGTCAGTTTGGAAATGGCCCTTTTCTCTTTCAACACGATAAAGCACATTGACACAAAGCAAGGTTTGTAGGCAAATGGTTTGATGAAATGGGGGTGCAAGAATTTGACTGGCCTGTATAGAGCCCCGACCTCATCGAACATCTTTGAGATGTGTTGGAGCGTCGATAGCGCGCAGGAGCGGAGTGCCAAAAATCTGACTGAACTGGCGAAAGCGTTTTTGGCGGAATGGAGAGAAATTACTGCGGAAACATATCAAAAACTTGTGGACAGTATCGAAGCCGACGCGATCTATACAAAGCCATGGCACTACGTCACTTGGCATTGTTGAAATCCCATCGGTTTTCGTGACGTATTTTAAATATGAATTTTGTATTTTAGATAACTAAGTAAATACAGTAGAATAAAATACATTAATGCCAAACAGTAGAATGGGTCATTTACCTTTTTAATATATCATTTTAGTTAAAATTTTAAATATCCTTATTTTGTTTTTAAATTTCTTTTTGTAAAACGTCACAAAATCCATCTGTTTGCATGATGTCACAAAATCAGTGCCACGGCTTTGTATAGATCGCGTCGGCTTCGACAGTATGCCCGACAGAATAAGAGGCTGTGATAGCAGCGGAAGGTGGAGCAACTAAATACTAACTAAGTTTTTTTCTCAATGTTTTCATAAGTGTTTCAATTGATGGTGTCCCATGAATTTTGGCAAGGTAATGCATCAATGGCCTAAAACAAAAAACAAAAAGTGGCTTAAAATAGCTAAATCTATCACCGTTAGCTGTGTCGAGAATGCATTCTTCATTTCGGCAACGCTCGTCATAGTCCGAACACGTTCCCAAAATGACCATTCCCAAAATGATTATTTGACATTTGATTTTGTTTTATACGGCATCGGCTCCATCCTGGAAGCTAATAAGCTAGTAAACCGTGTTATTTAGCAAAAGTATATACTTTTCCCGCAAACGAAATACTCGTATATAATGGCGTTCCCGAAATGATAATGAATTTTAAACAAATTTTAAACTGAAAAGTACTTAACCAGCAAATTGAATTATAGATTGCACAAAATACACAAACACTGTCTGCCTTGTCGAAAAAACTTCACGTGCTTCATCACCAGCACCATTTAGCATGGTTATTTCGAAACAGATTGCCAAACTCGTATTACGTTTACGAAATGACTTCTTAACTACCAGACAACTTTTGAAAAGCCAATACATGAAAATCTTATATAATAATTTGCTTAAATAAGTTATATATAAAACTATATATTTCATGGCATAATATTCTATGTTTTGTTTAATGTCAATTTTTATATGTTTATGGGCGCGTTCCCGAAATGACTTTTGGAGTACATTTTAAATAAAAAAAAAATAACAAATTTAATAATTTTACCATTGAATTCGCAGGATGTAGACAATTATGGATGACACTTATGCTTTAAAATCCCACGTTGTAATATTAACACGTAATTTTAATATAAAAATCTTTTTCCGATGCGAATTTTTCACCTCTGATTTTGAACCTTATACATTGTAGTTCCAAAAGTCATGGAAGGATCGTATACAAATTCTCAGTAATCGCTTGTATCGCGTAAAAGATGTGTAAACAGGCAGAGAGGTATCAGTACTGTCAATTCTACACGTCAATTCTACCAGTCGTCTGAAACGTCTTGTAATGTGATTATTGCTACACGACGAGGATCATCAGTGTTTGAAGGTGGAATGATTGTTGGAGCTAGACACATTTCTGAAGTAGTGCGGGCATTCAACATCCTCGATCCCCTGTGTGAGAGTGCACAGTGAGGTAATACTTCCTGAAAATGCACAGCTCAGTGGCCGATCACGGATGCTAAACGCTTGTAACCAACGATATCTAACAAGAATGGTCCTTCGTAACAAACACACATCACTACCTGAATTAACAACCAGATTCAACGAGGAGCGTAACCTAAAGACAATGTGCAAGGTGGTGTTGGCTCCATCATGCTAGGGCCAGAGACGAAAATAGTATTGCTATGGAATCCATTTCTGTGGTTCGAACTAGGTTAAGTTAAGTTGGAGGTCGAACCCCAAAATTGGAATCCAATGCAATGGAGGAGTATATCAAGGACTAGTACAATAAGAGTAGTACAGGTTGATTCAAAACTCAACGTATAAACTCTTAGGGGAGATACTATGGGTGATTCTAAGTTCATATCAACATAGGTTCGAATTTGAACAATAACTGAGATGCCTCCAGCTAAAAATATATTGAAGGTTTAAAGCCTATTTGTACTCGCGGGTCTGACATGTTTGCCAAGAAGACCCTGCGTCTCGTTGCAGAACGTCTTTCCTCACGGAGGAAGAGATGCTTCCAGCTAGAAATATATTGAAGGTGCAAAGCCTGAAAATTGGTGGCTGGCTCGTGGACAGAGAGTGTTTGATTGCCGCGGAAAAGTGGAGGATGGCAATCAAAAGAGCACTTAGGCCTGACCCTTAGTCCGTCTGCGGTCCTCTTGTCATCTCTTTGCTTCTTGAACTCCCGTCCGCGCATTACGTTGTGCGTTCTGAAGGGCGTGGGGCTTTTGGGGCAAGGGAATAGGAGGCAAGCCTTTTGCATCCATGCCGTCACTAGAAATCAACTCGACCTCAGATCAGACGAGATAACCCGCTGAATTTAAGCATATAAGTAAGCAGAGGAAAAGAAACTAACGAGGATCCCCCTAGTAATGGCGAGTGAACGGGGAAGAGCCCAGCGCCAAAATAAAAATTGTAAACGACCCCGATAGCCCGAAAGGGAATCGGGTTAATATTCCCGAACCCGGATGCGGAGATCGGATCCTCTTGGGTCCGACGCGGTAACGCAAACGAACTCGGAGGCATCGGCGGGAGCCCCGGGAAGAGTTGTCTTTTCTTTGTAAGGGACGGACTCCCTGGAATCGGCTCGCCTGGAGAGAGGGATGTTGTTCCTGTAAAGCACTGTGGCTCTTGCAGTGTCCGGAGCGCTCCAGCCGGCCCTTGAAAATCCGAGGGAGAGTAAATGATTTTCGCACCGGACCGTACCCATATCCGCAGCAGGTCTCCAAGGTGAACAGCCTCTAATCGATAGAACAATGTAGGTAAGGGAAGTCGGCAAGCCAGATCCATAACTTCGGGACAAGGATTGGCTCTGAGAGCTGGGTCAGTCGGGGCCACGATCAGAAGAAGCGATTAACTGATAACCGGTCTGTGCTGTGTCTTGGAAGGGCCGTCAAATGGCACGTCCACTGCTTCCACGATACATGCCGCGTGTTCTCTGTGATGGGGAACTGCGTTGGCATCTCATGGCGTGGGTGCTTCGTGCTGTCGCGGTGGCTTGGAAGGGCGCTCGTGGACCGACGACGCAGTTATCGTGGAACGTCGCGGCTAGGGTGGCAGAACGCCCGCTGCTCACTTACCGGCTGACGTATGACGGCTCACTCAGAACTGGTACAGACTGAGTGAACTTGCGATGGCCGTAGGCCGGTGCTGACGCAATGTGATTTCTGCCCAGTGCTCTGAATGTCAAAGTGAAGAAATTCATTAAAGTGCAGGTAAACGGCGGGAATAACTATGACTCTCTTTACGCGCATGAATGGATTAACAAGATTCCCAATGTCCCTCTAAGAGTTATAAGACCTATGCTTTTATATGGGGCTGAGATATGGGGAGTTAGGGCACATGATACACGTATCGTAAAACGCTTGCGAGCAGCACAACGGCCGTTCTCTCTTGCTCTTGCTAAAGCTTACAGGACCACCTCAAATGAGGCACTAGACATCCTCCCAGGTTGCATTCCTCTACATTTAGAGGCAAGGTGTCGCTATCAACAACAACTACTTAGAAAAGAAGGCTACCCTGGATTTGAGCTCCCTCTTATGACCATTGAGAGACTTCCACCTTGGAATTATCATTCTTTATATATTCAATCTTGGGAAATGATTTCAAAAAGAAGCGACATAGAAATTTACACTGATGGCTCAGGAGTATCAAACAATATCGGTGGAGCATTTGTGGTGTTTGAAGATAAGGATTTGATACATAGTCAGATTTTCACACTGAGGCCCACATGTTCTGTGTTTCAGGCTGAGGTGCAAGCTATCGTCGAAGCATTGAGTTGGACAAAATTTAAAAAAAGCAGTGAACATTTAAATGTTACTATTTTTTCTGATTCTGAATCGGCCCTCAAAGCAATTGCTAGTAATCACGCCCAATCTAGAAAATGTGTTCATGCAAGTAATCTATTATCTGAGTTACCTAAAAACATCAAGGTGACACTTGCCTGGGTTAAAGCACATGCAGGTATACCAGGTAATGAACTCGCAGATATGAAAGAGACACGGAGGGTGTAGCATAAGTGGGAGACACGGAGGGTGTAGCATAGTATGGGAGAGGGGCGTCTGTCGCCGTTGAAATACCACTACTTTCGTTGTTTCTTTGCTTACTTGGTAAGGCGGGAACCCGAGCTTCGAGCAACTGTCAGGCGGGGAGTTTGACTGGTGCGGTACATCTGTCAAATTGTGACGCAGGTGTCCTAAGGCGAGCTCAGCGAGGGCGGAAACCTCGCATAGGCGGAAACCTCGCATAGGCTTGATCCCGATTTTCAGTACGAATACGGACCGCGAAAGCGTGGCCTATCGATCCTTTTTGATTTTAAGAGTTTTAAGCAAGAGGTGTCAGAAAAGTTACCACAGGGATAACTGGCTTGTGGCGGCCAAGCGTTCATAGCGAAGTCGCTCTTTGATCCTTCGATGTCAGCTCTTCCTATCATTGCGAAGCAGAATTTGCCAAGCGTTGGATTGTTCACCCACTAACATGGAACGTGAGCTGGGTTTAGACCGTCGTGAGACAGGTTAGTTTTACCCTACTGATAACCGGTCGTTGCGATAGTAATCCTGCTCAGTATGAGAGGAACTGCAGGTTCAAACACTTGGCACGTGTGCTTGGTCGAGCAGCCAGTCGTGCGAAGCTACCATCCACGGGATTATGACTGAACGCCTCTAAGTCACAATCCCGTCTAGCCGCGGCAACGATACTATCAGCTCCTCGAGCCGACGCAGATAGCGCTAGGCGTGCGGGGCAAGATAGGGGAGTGAATCCCTGGCCCGCCACCCAACGTTCACCCCTGCAAACGGCCGAATCCAATTTCCCGGGTGGTCGAGTCGTTTATCCACCCGGGGTCGCACCGTGATTACTGGATCCCGTGCGCTCGAAACGGAGGCACCAAATCGTCCACAGATGACCTAGGTACCGGTCGGGGTGTCGTACTTAGTAGAGCAGCGACCACACAGCGATCTATTGAGACTCTGCCTTCGACTGGGGAATGTGTCCACAACAGACGGACGCGTCCCCTTTTTACGAAATTTTTACAATTATATATGAACAAAGCTACAGCATGGACATTGACACAATGAGCCTGCCTCGTTCTCTAATGCCGTGTCAGCCCTCGACTGCTGATAGCATTGGGGGCCTTGCTTATTTATTTTTTTTTGGTCAATCCAAAATTTTAACTAAGTCCAACAAAGTAGGTCTATGTCGTTCTCTTAGCCGAGGCAGGACTCTTCACTTGCCCGTTGAGTCCTATCACCATTGCCGGCGACTACTTTCCTAATAAACTCCTGTGAACACACCTACAGCAAGAACAGTGAGGTGTATCGAAATTTTGATTATGTCCGAATAGACGCAGGAACGATGCAGGCACATGCTAGCTGCCTGCTGCCGACCCGCGGGTCACGTTTTCTCTCGATTCGGACGACCCTTGACTGGCTAGTAGCTGAACAGAGCTCGTTCATGGTAGAGGCAAAATTTCGACTAAGTCCCACTTCGAGCACCCACCTAACGGACATACACGCGCCAAAATTGGAACGACGAACGGGCTGCATGCTACCAGGAAACCATCCAAGTTGCGTGCAGATAGGTGGCATAGGAGCCGAGTTGCCAACAAAAGTTGTCCGTTTTCTAGTGAACAGAGCTCATTAAAGAAATTCATTAAAGCGCGGGTAAACTGCAGTGGGAAATACGACACTCTTCAAATATCCGTTTGCTATGCTAGTGAACAGAGCTCGTTTCATGTTGGAGGCAAAATTTCGACTAAGTCCCATTTCGAGCACCCACCTCCGAAACTAACGGAAGTACAGGCGCCAAAATTGGAACGATAGACGGGCTGCCTGCTCCCAGGAAACCGTCCAAGTTGCGTGCATATATGTGGCATAGGAGCCGAGTACCAGCAAAAGTCGTCCGTTTGCTAGTGAACAGAGCTCGTTCATGGTGGAGGTGACAAAATTTCGACTAGGTAAGTCCCACGTCGAGCACCCACCTCCGAAAGTAACGGACGTGCACGCGCCAAAATTGGAACGAATAACAGGCTGCATGCTCCCAGGAAACCATCCAACCAGGGCTCCCTTGAAAATTTGATAACTTTTACTCGTTTGCGACATCACCGAGTTGAGTGTAGAGTTCTGTGCTTTCGATCTTAAATAGACTTATGTAAGAGGTACTCCCTATGAAAAATTTCGGACATCAACAGTCCAAAAATAAACATGCTATTTTTTCTGTTGTTTTGCCGGTGATGGGAAATGATTGCCAGACATGATGCGTGGCAAAGTGGAGGCAGTCGCACTCGTGACTGCCTACTTTTCTGTTCGGAACAAGTGTAGACAGTCCGGTGCTATATATATAGAGAGGGACGTTGAGGCAAGTGGAGAGATGAGGGTTTAATATTACCTATATTATCCTGGATCCACGTTTCCCCCACGGGGGAGTTCGAACGACAGACGAGCAGTGTTTGTTACCCTACTTGAAAACCTCTTGTCCGGCCCTCCCTTTTGCGTCCCAGAACACTTTCCTTACTTACCCTGAAAACCAGATTCCATAGACGAACCTTTGTGCGTGACCCTTACGTACGAGTGCATGTCAGCTAGTGGGAATTGCCCTGCCTGCTTGTACGTTTTCCCTTATCAGACCCATTGAATCCTAACCGTTTTCAAGTGCGAGTTGGCGGGGAAGCCTAATAAGCCCCTAGCCCGAGGCCGGGGTAACATAACACCTTTTAACCCTGGCCCGTCATCGCCGAACTGCAGCGATGCAGTCACAGTCGGGTTACGATTTGTTATGAGGAGAAGAGTTACCCTAACTGATACAAACTAAAAAGAAAGATCGTAATTCCCACTTGAGGCCCGGTGCAGCGTGTTCCAATGTAAATCGAGAGAAATTCTTAAACAAGAACTGGTGTCTTAAAATGTCTGAAATAGCGAAAACTAAGCTAAAATGCCCCATTGAGGGTTGCGTATGGAGGTCGAGCTATTACGAACACGCGAATCAGCATCTTGTTCAAGCGCATAAGATTCACTCCCCCGAGCGACGAAGACAGCTCATCGTTGAACGGAAAAAGGAACTGATGTGTTTAGGCCAGAGAGCCTTGGACGATAATTTATTACATTTGCCGGCAAAGGATCCTGAAAGTACGGCTGAAGGGCCGGTAACAACGTCACCGACATTGAATAATTTGGCATGTTCCGATGATGAGAGTGAAAGCTCATCTGAGGATGATGAGAGTGAAAGCTCGGGATCTGCTATTCCTCGCTTGTCGTCTGCGTTGCAGAGCAAAACACTGCGAAGTGGGAAGGTCATTTGACCGAGCAAGCCCGAAGAACGTTTCTTTGACTTGTACTCTGAACACATCGAAGATACAAGCAAGTATTGGAAGGCAAAAATTGGCTTGGCCAGAAGTATTATTGGATTTATTTATGAGAAGGTGGGGCAGAAGATCGAACCCACTCGGGGTGGACCTACCAACTGGGTCCCCCTATTTGACATACGCTCGGCCGAAGATGGTGTCAAGTTGTTTGAGGAAGAACGGAAGATTCGCCCGCAGACCTTAAAGAAGTATATAACTGCTTTCACGGAGTGCTTAGCCGCCCAGCTACAGAGGAATGAGGGCCTGTCTGACCCGAATTTCCGCTTAAAAATCGAGCAGCTAATGGAATGTTTGAAACTGAGAGGCCGAGCCTCCGTTCACCGGGGTCGAGATAAGATGCAAGATCGTCTTTATCAGACCATCAGTGGAGAGCTTGACGAGGAGAAAGCAAAATACGCCGTTACTGCGGCAATGAGAAGCCCAGAAGTGGCGGTCACTGTGCATAGTCTATTGTCGAAAGAGATCCTGAGACCAAACGAGCGGAACTATCTCATTGGCTTCTGTGCCGCGTGCGTAACACTCGTTCAGGGCAAACGACCTGACGTCCTATGCAATTTAACCATTCAAGAGTACCAGATGGCAAAAACAGTGAGCGGACGGAGAGTTGCACTTGTTCAGCATCACAAAACCAAAAAGCAGGGAGCCAGTGCGATCGTGATTGAGGGATTACTCAGTGACGTTCTGGAATGGTTTCACCAGGAAGGAGTCAAACAGAAGCCGCCCAGGAAACAGACGGAGACTCTAATGTTCAATTCGGAAGGGCGACCGCTGAAACGGACCATTTCTTCAGGTCGGAGCCCGTGATGCCCTAAGAATCCTGAACTGTCTGGTTTGCCGGGGTCGTTCATTCACCGGTACCTGAATCATTTCCCATCTACTGCCGCCCAGCATTATCAAGCTGGAAACGCAAGTTTTTGTCAAAGTGCGTACTGCAAGGTGAACCGTTTTTTAGACATATCTCCGGCGGAGGACGTGAGTCGTTCTGACGGAGCTTCCACCATAAGTGAAGGGGAAGAGACATCAGAGGACGAACAACCAGACTCTGATGACAGCGCATTCTAACCTATTTTTGTTAAATAAATAAAACATATGCATACTTACACTTGCCATAATACAGGTGAACAAAGCTACAGTGAAAATCCCTATTAAAAAAAATCCTAAGTGCATATGCACGGGAAACGTGCTCACAATGGCCCGCCCTGCTTGCCGCCTCATACCGCGGCGTGGTTCAGAGCTTTCCGTAACTGTAAACGGGTGTCCCAAAGCACGGCGCGCTTGCTAGCCCATGTGCCCTGGATGGCACACCTCCTTAGAGAGTAATGGGCGATCTGTAAGACGGTTGTGCGCCCCATAGCACGTTGGTGCCAGGTGTGGCCCCAATCTGGGCGCCTCAGAGCACGGGGCTCTCTGGGGCACGGGTTGAACGACGTACGTGGTCTGAAATAGCCGTGTGGGGTGCGTACGTGTAACCGCACATCGGTGAACGTGTAACGCCGTCGAGTCTCTCCACTATGAAGGTGTAAAAGCACCTGAAATTCATCAGAGACTTCAAATGTCTCGATCATTCCCCTTTGCTTTGGTGCCAAAAGTATGAAGGAGCGTGAGAATCCACTGGCAATCCACCTCATAAGGCAAGGCCAGCCACTGCTGTCATTGATGGCATCATCGCACGAACAAATGAGATGATAAGGGACAACAGACGAATTCATGTCCGAGAATTGGCTTCAATACTGAACATTAGCACAGGCCGTGTGGAGATCACAATCCACGATAAGATGAAATTCAACAAGATCTGTGCCAGATGGGTCCGACGAAAGCAACTCCCCGAGGATCACAAAACCAACCGGGTAGGAATCTGTTCCATGCTACTGCAGCGACATAACCGGGAGGGTGACAACTTTCTAAGGAGTGTTGTGACCACCGAAGAGATATGGATTCGCCTGAAGGCAAGCGTACGAGTAAGGATTGGAGACACCCAGACTCACCACGACCTAAGAAATTGAAGACCACACCGGTCGGCAACGACTCAAGTGAAGATCACACCGGTCGACAATGACCCAAGTGAAGGAGACTCATTCATGTCAATTTTCTGGAAGAACGTCGAACCATAAATTTACTCTACTACAGTAACATTTTGAGGACGTCACTGAAGCCAGCAATAAGAAAATGCGACCTGGACTCCTTACCAGAGGTGTTTGTTTTCTGCAAGACAATGCTAGACCAAACACAGAAACCGACTATAGAAACACTAACGGTAATCAATTGGGACATCTTACCATATCCTCCATATAGCCCGGATCTCTCCGCTTGAAACAGTCACCTTTTTGGACCATTGAAAGATTTCTTGTGGGGGGGGAGGAAGACAGAGCTTCGGCTCCAATGGGGAAGTGAAAAAGGCTGTCCTGATCTGGTTTCATCATGAGCCTGAAGATTTCTACAGAACTGGTATCAATATGCTCCCAGAATACTGGAAAAAATGTGTAGAGATGCAAGGAGATTTCTTTGAGAAATAAGTGGTGTGTGTTTTGTCCTTTTTCTTTGTAATTTCCTGATTTTATAAAAAATAGGATCCAGGTCAAATTTGAACGATCCTCGTATATACAGAGTATCCCAAAATGAGGTATACACTATTTGAAACGTTATAGCTCAGCAACTAAATGAGATAGAAATATAAGGTTTGTTGCGTACGATCTAGACGGCGCTGGAAAAGCATAGCAACTTGTTCATAGTTGTTCATTTGTTCATTTGTTCATAAACCAAACTGGCGGATAGGACGAAGAGGAGGTGCAACGGAGTTCCTGCCTCGATCTCCCGATTTAACCCCTCTCGACTTCTACCTTGGGGGAACTTTAAAGAACACGGTGTACGCCACAAACTCACAAACATTGACTGAACTAAGAACATCTGACAGATTGAACATTCCATCAATGATAATCCACTACCTACAATCCAGTCGGTATGTCGCTCTGTTGGCGTCGGTGTTTGAGTGTACTGTGGCAAAAGGTGGACATTCTGGACATGTACGGGCTTATTGAAGTTAAAGAAATAAAATACAACAAACCTTTTATTTCTATCTCATTTCGTTGCTGAGTTAAAACATTTCAAGAGCGTCTATAGTCCGCATCGGATAAGTTAAACATCGACCTTGAAGGTCTAGGATTATTCTTGAAGCTAAAATGGGAGGCAAGAGGATGAAAAAAGATCTGATGTAGTGTGGTTTAACTTATCTGATGAGGACTATACAATAATTTGGGACATTCGATATACTGACTAGCTCTGATTGGTTTATTGCGACTAGCTATGGCTTTAAAAGCCTATTGATATTTGGTTGCCCCTTGTATGGTTGAGAATTGCGTACTGCGATCAGTTGGTTTCGATTGAGATAAAGTGAACATTGTTATTGTTGATTTACATGGTAACCTATTTCTTTAATCTGTACGGCTTCCTGATGACCAGGAGTAGGAGGCGTACTTATCTAATGCTACGACTTAACGGAACGGTTTTGATAGAGGATTGCAAGCGGTCGAGTCACCTGGATTAAATGAAGATGGCATTTTTGATAGTGTATCTTCACATGCTTCCACATCTGAATTTCATTATAAGTATTATGACAATTTGTGAGTTCATCTTATTACTTACTAATTTCAACTGACAACAAGATCAGTTTTGTAAAATTATTTCAATCCGTTTTTCAAATATTTACACCGATAAATATTATTTTCTTTCGTACCTCTGCTCTGTTGCATTACTTCTACATTACACACCTACATTCTTTATACGTGAACACAAACAACAATGTAATATCTTATTCAACCTGATGGTTATCAACGAGTTTGTTTCTGAAAATCTAACACTGAGATTCTTCAGGAAAAAAATTTGTAGATGAATAAATATAAAATTTTTCAAACATAAAATTATTTACGTTGACCATGAAGGTGTTGAGCGAGAGTATTGTCGCAGATGAAAATGCACTTGAAATTTCATTATCTAGCCTCCGTCACTGAGAACTATCATGAAGACTTTCCACCAATTTCGATACGGGAATATTGCTCCATTCATTCTTCAAATTGGCAAACAACTCGATGGGTGTGCTTTGGATAGCATGGCCTGGCTATCAACAGGCGCTCAAATTCTTCCCAAAAGTGTTTAATAGTCCTGGACTTAGGGCTGACCAATCAAATTTCTTAACACGCATTTCCCCAAAACCAGTGCTAATAACGCCTGCTGTAATACAAAGAGCATTGTCGTGGTGAAACAGGAATGAGCATTACCAAAGTTTTCCCACAATGTCGATAGCGCAGAATTGTTTAGAACTATAGCATTCATGGTTCCGCAAAGTAAAACAACAGGAGCAAGATCATACAATGATAAACAGGACTACACCATGATGCCACCTCCTTTGAATTTCATTGTGGGTACGACACAGTTCTGCATATATCGTTCGACGTGTATTCGTCAGTTGGACCACACACGCCCATTGGACGGTTACAACTCTCATCACGCCATAGGATGGTTTTCAATTGTTCTGGAGTCTAGTGGAGACGTTCCTTTCACCACTGTAACCGACGGGTCGCTTCGCGTGCTGTGATTGCGATATTTGGCTTATAAACTGCTGTTCGTACATGAAATCTAACACTCTCTTCCTTCAGCTTCAAACTAACATCACTCACTGTCGAGCGGGGTATCTGAATTTTTTTGGAAATTTCACGAATCTCGAACTTAGTGGGTTTTCCTCTTTCCTTCGCACTTAGTTCGAGTCGTCTCTTCATACTGACTGCAATAGCACCTATGAGTGTATTTTGACCCGACAACGTCTTTTATAGATTGTAAGACGTGAACCGACGATTTCATGCGCTTTTGAAGATGTGTACGTGACGAATGGCCAGATGACCTTAATATAAATAAGTGATTAATCTTATTCACTCAAACATTTTCCATTTATAGTCAATTTAACTAACGCATGTTTATATTGTTCCTGGGAAACTAAAATATCTGTGGTTAGCAATTTTTTAAGGTTGTCCGATTAACCTAAAATGACAGATTCTCCACCCATCAGCACCTCTACGTGTTGATGTGGGACGCGATTACAGGACATTTTGTGCACAGTATTGTCGACACCGTTAAGCGTATATTTTATTTGTGAGGCTTTCTACTTATCCTTGCGGTTTGTCTGGAGTAAGTTTTAGGGTTGGCGCGCTGTCTGTTCGATGTTAACTCCAATAACCCGGAGAAATCGGACCTAGCTGTTTAGTTCGCAGTGGTAGAACAATAGAATCGTAGATGGAGTGACTGGAGAGATCTATAGAGATCAACAACTTAATAACTTTGGTTCTATAGCTGCCACCACGTAAGTTGAACGATCTTTTTGACATGCGCAGTAAGTCATCTTATCAATATGCTTTGTCTGGATCTTATCCATGATTGCACTTGTTCAACTATAGTAATGATGGAGATATCGTTGAAACGTGGAAAGCCTATTAAAAGTCATAATATAAAACAAATTGCATCCGAGTCGACTATTCTGCGTCATTTTTTAATTTATTAATTTTTTAATTTCATTTATTAATTTCATTTATCTATTTAAAAGAAAATACGAAAATAGAACTTCCCACTAACGTCTATTGGCTGGCGTTAGAAATGACGTCATCATGTCGTGCAACGAGGCTAACGAAAAATACAGGCTCCGGCACTGAAAAGTCACCTGACCAAGATAGGTCTATTAACAATCCAATCTTCATTGTTTCCAACAAAGGAAAAAACACTGATTGCTAAAATACAAGATTGAAACAATGAAAGGTACATTGTTAATAGATTTATCTTGGTCGGGTGACTTTTCAGTGCCAGAGCCTGTCTTTCTCGTTAGCCTCGGTCGTTCAATTTATGTGGCAGCAGCTACAAAAGAACCAAAAGTGTAGCTTCAGAGTTACGCACTCAGATTCGTAACACGTGCTGACTAATACACACATGTGAGCACCTGTACGATGTTGAATGTGAATTCTGAAACTGCTAGTTTGAAATCGATTAAATTTTAACTGTATAGACAGGTTTATTTACCCTATTATGCTTCCAAATTTCATTATCCTAAGCCTTTACAGAACCTGAGTTACTATCTTATTGATCTTGATGCCGGGACTTTTATTTCTGTTCATATCTCAGTTATCGTTCAAATTCAGTCCCATATGAACTTTTTTGCTTAGAATTATCCATACTACCTACCTGCTCCGTACGGCAAGATATGAATCACCAGGAATATTAAGAGGGAGATTGTGGAGACGGGAAATAATCCCTAATCTGACTGTGAGCATTAGACAGAACACTAATACGGGCGTCTCAAGATAAATGGGAGAAAAAGTATACACTATTTTAAAGTAGTCGTAGGGGATCGTACGCAAGACTTACAGTAGATAGATAGTTCAGGTGAGACAGGCCGTTTATTAGGTTGAAGAAAACTCATACTTATATGATTGAGAAAATTCCATTCGTTTAAAATGGAGAGAGCCTGATTAATTAGTTATTTGAATTTTTATCTGAACAATTCCTTAAATATATTCAATACTTCATCGTCTACGCTAATTCGTAATTTAGGCGTCCATCAAGGTTCAGTTTAATCGCCTTTATTATTTATTTTTGTTATAAATGATTTACCATATGCGATATCCCCTATTTCTGCTATTCTCTATACCAGTGACGTTACTCAGTCTGTTGCGGACCTGTCTATTTCTAGATTATATGTTACTATTAAGTGGCGGACCGCGAATGTTATAAAAAGAGCAAAGTTTAAAAATTAAAGGATGAAAAGGAATCTAAAGCCTTGGACTAACCAAGAAACAAAGAAACTACCGGGTTATTTTAGATATATTCAAGTTAAGATTATCAATCAATTCAAAACATGCAGTGATGCGCAAAAGAAATTAACTTACCGTTAACGTAATCAGACCAGCGAATGTAAAATAGATTTCCGAAGATTAAACAATGGAAATTAGACGATAGTTATGGTAAATTTTAAAAACCTGTATAATCTTAGCTTGACGACGACATTTTGGAAAAGTTTCAGAAACTAAAAAAAAAATAGGTTAAAGGAAAGGTAAGACTTGAAGAAACTTAAATTAGAACATCGGAGCGTAGATCTAAGGGATAAGGAAAAGTTGGCGGTTTATAACTGAATAAGTCTTCAGGAGAGGTAGGTGTTATTTATGTTGAGAATTATTATTTATATTTGAAAAATTCTTTGCGTTGTTTGAAAAAAATATATTCTACAATGAGTAATGATGATTTTATTATTGGAAATTACAAATCATTTTTAAAACTGATGATTTTCCTTCATGTTAAATTGACAAATGCCTTGACGCTATGTAAACTTCAGCGAGATTATTCAATGGATTATGCATTAATATTTCTTTCAAATGGTCCTTATTCAAATGTTTGCAACAAGTAATACACAAGTATTTCAAGTGGAAACAGTTTGAAATTATGCGAATAGCGCCTATTGGCTGCAATCCTTTATACAGATAAGAAAACAAATAAAGATGTTGCATTTTTCTAAAAGCAGGATTCATCGAAATTTTGCCAGTAAAAGGGAGATAAAACTCGCAGATTAATTTTATCAAATTTGGACACTGTTCGTCAATGAAATTAAAGTCTATTTCGTCATAATTCATAAGATGTAAGACTTGCAGAGCATTTCCTATTTTCCTAAGAATTGGGGCGATATCTTGACCAAAATTTAAAAGATTTTCCAATTCGTCTATTCGAAGCTCTGTCAAACTGTGCAAGCATTCTAAGGGCATCAGCTCAACACAAGAATAATTTGAAGTCGTTAATATTTCTAAAAATGGAATATTAACCGTCTACCCGTCTACCGTGGCTATTATAGATGGTAGACGGGAAGAGTTAATGTTTCCATCATATTGGAATTCCCTAAGTTGTAATTGTTTCTTTCCGCAACTCTCATCGTGTACATTTTCAATTGCCTTACCTTGCGAACTCCAAAACCTTAAGATTTGGCAAATTCAGCAGAAGGGATTCAATGCCTTCCAAAAGCCAATCGTTGTCTTCATTCTCGCGTAAACGAATTTTTTGAAGCTTCTGGCATCGTTTTGAATTACCATCGCCAATACAAAGCCTTTTGAGCCCTTCACTCGTAATGGGTTTTCCACCTATGTCGAGTATGAGTAAATTTGGGCAACCGATTCCCACAGCTTTCAATATTTCATCGTTACACACCTGTGGGATATGACGCAATTCGGTCAGTGAGGGATATGTATACAACCGATTCCCACATATGACGCATTGTGGGATATGTATGCAATTCGGTCAGTGAGGGCATACAATTCGGTCAGTGAGGGATATATAATCCTTAAAAAAATTTTCTGCTTCTGGTATTTTTATCCAAGGAATAAGTTTATCATCCAAATCACTTTTAAAAAGTTTGAGGACATTAGGTTTGGACCTCGAGCTTTCTACAATTTTAAGTACATCGAATATATCTTCATCTTTCAAGTACATACCTCCTAAATTAACATAGTTTAAAGGCTTACAAAACAAAATTCTGAACTCTTCTTTGTGGACAGTCTTCGTACCGAAGGGCAAGCTAAGCTTATATGTGATAAGTGGTATAACTTCTTGAGGTACAGAAACAAAAGGGTTGAGGTGTATAGATAACCATAGAAAATCTGCTTCGATTTTGCTGTCGTTCAATCGCAACAGATAGCGAACAACTGCGTCCATTGACAAAGTCTCTAAAGATAGAATAGATTTTCTGTTAATAACTATTTTCTCTTGTTGTTCGGCCATCTGTAAGCAAAAAAAATTCTCTGTAAAGTATATTATTACTTACTAACTAATAATTAGAATATATCTTTATAAAGAACTCTCTGTCGTTATAGTATACATACATTAATTTTTAACAAAAATGCTTTGAAATCTCCTGAAGATAAAAAACAAAACAAAACACGAATATCACGTTCTTTGCACGCGAATACAATAAACAATGTAATATCTTATTCAAATTGATTGTTATCAACGACTTTTTTTGTAAAGCTAACAATGTCAGATTCTTCAGGAAAAGTATTTGCAAACGTATTAATATAAACCCTTTCAGAAATAAAATTCTATGTTGCCCATGAAGGTGTTGAGAGTTATGTCGCAGGTGAAAGTGCACTTGATATTGCACTATCTGGCCATTCGTCACCGGAGCCTATCGTATAGGGCCGCGTCTCGCCGCAATGCCATCAAGAAGACTTTCCACCAATTTGCGATACGTGTAGGCGGGAATCTTCCTCCATTCATCCTTCAAAGTGGCAAACAGCTCATTATGTGTGCATTGGGGAGCATGGCCTGGCTCTCGACCAGCGCTCCAATTCGTCCAAAATGTGGGATTGAGTTCTTGAGTTTGGGCTGGCCAGTCAAGTTTCCCTGCACCCATTTCCTGAAACCAGATGTTAATAATGCCTGCTTTATGACAGGGAGTATTGTCGAGCTGAAACATGTAGGGGCCATTACGAAAGTGTTTTCCACAATGTCAGCAGGGCAAAATTTTTCAGATCTGAAGACTAGACCATGATGACACCTCTGAATTTCATTGTGCGTACGACACAGTCCTGTACAAATCGTTCCCCGGGCTTTCGCCAAATCCACATACGCCTATCGAGCCGCCACAACTGGTAGCGGGATTCCTCATTCCAAAGGATGGTTTTCCATTGTTCCCGATTCCAGTGGCGACGTTGCTTGCACCACTGTAACTGACGGGTCGCATTGAGTGCTGGGACATTGGCTTGTAAACTGCTGTTCGTCAATGAAAACTTGCACCGTCTAGTGATGCAAGTGGGAGTTTCTGTTGGCAGACACCGCCGAAGGAAATTCCTGTGCCAACATTTTTATCATCATCACACCTTTCAAATAGTGACGGTCGCGATCTGTCAATTTCGTCGGTTTACTGGGTCTAGGTTGGCATGTTATAACCACCCTGTCTCTTTCACTTAAAATTCGAGCTGAGTATCTGAATTTTTTTGTGATGGCACTTCTCAACTTTTGTGGAGTGTACTCTCCACGAATGTAACAGAATACATCAGGATTATGCAAGCACTTTCGACGACAATCACTCAAGGTCCCTGCAAAATCAATAAAAATGATTTCAGAACAATGTTTTTATAGTACAATGTATGTTCTAAATAAATAAAAACAAGAAACACATATCTATACGTACTAATCAAAGAGGACAAGAAACGAGTTATTGGAGGGGATGTATTAAAATCGACGTGGTAACAACTTGGTGGTAAGTACGGGTATTATTACTTTGATATCTAATTTTCAAATAAACTATAGTAATAAATTGAATATAATTTCTCGTTATATCTTCTCCGTACCTTCCTTTATGTCTTGAATATTTCAAATTCAAAAAGGCAATTTTATTCTTAAACGCTGGCAACAACTGGACAGCATATCATACGAAAAAATACTTATTTCTAAAACTCTACACTTATTGTCGGACTAAACATTGGCATTACTGATTAATTGTAATTGGTTTAATTTTACTTTCTCGAAACCTTACATATCTAATCGAAATAATTTCGAAGAGCGCTTCGCAGGGTGGTCACTGCAAACCGTAAAACATCGTTTGATGGACTGATATGATCCTTCACAAGTTCACTGGCACAACTGTAAGCACCAGTACTGTTCGCAGAGAACTGTAATCACTGTGTTTTAATGGTAGAACTGTGGCCCGCACAACCCACTTCATTACCTGCAACGTAGCGATGAGATTGCAATGCTGTAAAGAGAGACTCCGGTAGCAATAGTTGAATTGAGTGACGAGTTAAGTTAGACTATCTGGCAATCGGATAGAAGGATTTGGGTATGTGGAGTCCTCGGAGAACGTTATCTGGCAACCTGTGGCGTGCCCACAGTGAAGTTTGTCGGAGGGTAGTAATTGTATGGAGGTGCTTTACGCGGTGTGCCCAATTTGGCGTGCCCAATAGTTTCTGTGGCTGATTATCTGAACGCGGAGCGTAATCAAGACCTAGTTGACAACGCCGCATTCCCTGCTCTCTGGCTTCACTTTGGAAATAGCTCTTTTCTCTTTCAACAAGATAATGCACATTACCACAAAGAACTTGACTCGCCTGCACAGAGAGCTGATTTCAACGCAAATTTTGCCTCGCAAGGGTTCTTTAACGTGCAGCCGGCAAACGACTACACGGGACCAACGGCTTTACTTCCCTTCCGAAGGAAGTGCGTGATCTCAGGATTTTCCCCCTGAAAAAATCCTCGTCGTCCTCGGCCGGGGTCGAACCCGCGTCCTCGGGCATCAGAAGCGATCACGCAACCCCTGAGCCACCGAGGCCGATCAAAGAGAGAGACTTAAAAACCGTGACCACCGAGAGACACAAATTAAATCTTTTAAAATATTTCACAAAAAAAATGCTTTCAATAAAGTTTCGTTTATTTTCACTTGAAAAAAAAATTCCCCGCTTTTAAAACGGGATTTAACCCTCCTGATAGACCCTTTATAGACCTTTTATAGACCCTGATTTCAGCACATATTAATGGCTCACAATTTTTTTCGCACATTTATCGCTAGGAGGCAACCTTTTTGCTTTCGAGCTACTTCTCGCATTTTATAAGCTCCACATCGGCGGCGACGTTTCGAATGGTGGGCCATAGAACAATAGAAGAGACAAATCTTATGGAGAGACAAATCTCGACACGCAGTCTAGCAATCGGACGGTCGACTTTGTGTCTGGCAGATGCACAAAGAACGACCCATGCCTGAAGTTTTGATGTTTACTTACTTTGAAGTTTGGCAGGGGATGTCATTGTGCCCTGTGCATGGGAGGGGGGGGGTGCCAAACGGAACCTTCGAATAACAATAGCCCTCACACGCGACAGGAGCGAGGTACTTGGACTTGCGTGGGTAATGTTACGCAACCAAGGAGTAGGTGCGAGTAGTGATTTTAAATTCCATTTTAATTGACTTAATAAACATTGATACAATTCATTAATCAACAATAATTCTGGGGCCCCAATTAAAATATAACAAACCCTATTAAAAAAAAAAATAATCGTTAATCTTCAACACATCAACAAGAAATGCTGTACAAATTATTTTAAATGATCCTTTGTTAGATCCCAGTGTTTGCGTGCCAGCATTCCAAGGTCCTCAGCTAGGAGACTAACACTGCATCAGCTGTTGACTCATTCCCAACGGAACGAACAGGATCAGGGACCAATCAAAGAAAGCGTCGCGCTCTCCTTTGACGTGTTTACAATCCCGAGCTAATCAGCACTACGCTCTGCACGATTGGAAACCAGGGGAAAGAGCAGTAACCCCTTTACTACCAAACTTTCCGAAACCCACAGTCCGCACCACGACGCAAAATATTTTCTCCTATTCGCTACCGTTTGAATGGCCAAAACCCCAGAGCTGATCATAAGACAGCGTAAAAAGCTGCACCGCACAATACCCTTTCACTTATTTTGCATGTGAAAACAATGCGCTCCATATACAGCCGCATGTGTACAAATTACCATCAACTGGATATAACATACTACGGACTATTTAAATTCAAACGAAAACTTAAGAGTTTTCGTGCCAACAGTTATTAAACAACGTAAAGGCAATAATCATACAATTATTAAATTGTAGAGTGAAAACACTTTAAACAAAACGTCAGCGGGAGTCCTTTACTAGCGGAAAACTTCGTATCACGTGACCACTAATAACTATATCTCAACATCGCCGAAATAAGAGCAGTCAGGATAAACAAACTCGGAGAAAGCTCTATTAGGAGGATATTTACTGTATCGTAGTAGCTATACCTAAAACTCGGAGAAAGCTCTATTCTCCTTACGTTCTAGCTTGGTCATTAATTGGTAACAATCGTAATGATCACTATTAACGGGACAATTATAAATAAAGAATGACCTCACCGCTCTGCAATCGTTGATTTCTTATCTTGGTCGATGCGTGAATCCAATCAAAGCAACGTTGCTGCAGCGTTCCAATTCCAACAACAAAGAAATACCATCGTCATAATTCGTGGATCCTTCCAAATTTCAGGACAGGCGCTTTTCCTTTATGTAAACTTATTGTAAATGTTCATTTTTGTACTGAAACCTGTTCTTCCTGAACTGAAGATATATATTTTTAAAAAAAAGTAAAACAAAAATCGCCTCGAACATCGCTGCCCTTGGGGGAGGGGGGGGTTGGGGTCTCGCGATCACAGACAAATGAAAATAAGGGACTGGCAGTGACCTCCCCTCTAGTGGTGCCTTCGCGCCGCCATAACGGGATTGGCAAGAAACAGCTGATCGCCGTAGGCAATGCATGTGAATCAATCGCAAACATTTATTTTTTCTATTATCTACTTAAGATATCTCGATGAATTTATTATGGAACCACCAGAAAAACTTGCTCTATTAAACAAAAAATAATCATTTAAATCGGCCCATCTGATAAAAAGTTATTTGATGATAAATAAAGTTATTTTTAACATGAATAAAAAAAAAAAGTTTAAATGAAAAAGGAGGAAGATATTATATTAAACCAATTAACTAGGAAAATTCTCCTCTATAAATTATAATTTTAAAGTAAATAAAATAAAATATACAGATTATATCAAATTACCTTTGATATGGAGTAAAATAATAACTCACCGGATCATATTAAGGTTACTTTCTCTTGTCTCTCTTCGTATTTCGATCTGTATCTGGGTTTTTTTTGTTGTTGTTTTTTTTTATAATTTATATTAAAAAGCAATTAATTTACGAAAATTCTCCTTTATAAATTCCTTTATTTAAGGTAAATAAAATAAAATATGCATATCAACAATAATTTGGATTATAATTAATGAACTGTATATTTTATTTTATTTACTTTAAAATTATAATTTATAAATGAGAATTTTCGTAAATTAATTGCTTTTTAATAAAAATATAAAGAAAAAAGCAACTGTCACTCAATAAATGAGCACCAAGCTCGTATAACCAGATATAATATTTGCACAATAGATTTCCAAAGGATGACATTCTTCGTAAAAAGTGGATACATCTTATTAGGCGTAAGAACTGGAAGCCAAACTCTTATTCTTCAGTTTTCTTCATCTATGCTTTCACTTGTCTCTGGCTAAGCCTCCATTATTACAATAACGATAGGAGTTGCGAGTTGTAGGCGCTCTTTTAAAAATTCGTAAGACATTGAATCAGCTATTGAAAGTCATTAAAAGTATACGTTATCGTTAGTTAATGCAATAAAGTTTTTTTAAAAAATTCAGAAAACAGGTTACGCTTACTAATACCTCTCGAAGTCATCTACAAAAACAGCTGAAATAACATTGAGAACATACGCCACCTTACGTTTCTGCCATCCCCATAATGGAGATCGCTGCACTTCCGGTGGCACCAGTAGCGCTCAGCAAAATGAATAGGGCACTGCCAGTCTCTTATTTTCATTTGTCTCTGAGCACGATCTCGAAGCCTGCCTTCTCTGCAATACACACAACAAAAGATCGCTCACGCTAAACAATGACGCGTTTAACCTTCGACTCTGTTGCTGTCGCTCTTACCAACACCCCCTAAAACTAAAGCCTGCGCACTGAAAACTCATACATTGTTACATCTTCATAAGAAGTCATAATTTAGGGCTTATTATTGGTAGAAATAATATTAACAATGCCTTTTTATGATGATGTAACAATGTGTGACGTTTCAGTGCTCAGGCTTTAGTTTTAGGAGGTGTTGCTCTTACCCAGAAAAGCTGCGACAACAATGTTTACAACGGATTAGGCCAACAATTGCTGCAGCTTCCCTGGGATAATCATCGGCAACAATCAAGATAAATAAAAGAAAATAATCTACTATAAAAACCATAATTTCTTTACAACAAGGAACACATTTTTAACGATTTCACTCCATAACTCTAACCAATTAAAACGCATAAAACAAATCATTTACCCGACTCTAAATAACACCAAGGACTACAAATACCGTTTGTTTACCACTAAACCACACAAAACAACCTACAAAACAAAATAATAATAATCATCCACGCACGACAGACCAAAACGAAATACAAAACCAAAACAAACACTGGCACTAGTCACATCATAATCTGGGACTCATTTGGATTGGACCAACTACGTCTGCAACTTACCTTGATGTTTTGAACAATTTTTCAGTGCCAACAGTTTGGGATTGAACCATTCCTATACGATAGTGCTTGTCACAATGCAAGGTATGTGCAGGAATTGTTTGAGGAGACAAGTTTAAGGATTGAAAAACTGGACCTGCTTCAGGAATGAAGAGCAGAAAATTTCCTTGAAATCCATCAGAGAGTAGAGGCTGTATGGTATGCAGAATCTAGTGACATGGTAGAGCACTTACTTGAGCCGACAATGCGACTTATAGGTTACGGATACGTTGCATGTTCAAACCACTAGAGAAAAAAACAAACAGAAAGGCTCACTTAACAAAAATCATTCCAGATAGCTGTCAAGTATAAGATAACGATGAATAAACTAATTGTCGCATTCCACTTTTCGCTAGGCTCTTCACAATCGACTATCAAATTTAATTTCAATTTTCCAAAATTTGAAGCCTCAATTCTTCGACTGGATCCTTGAATCAGTCCTTATTAAATAAACATTTAAGAGAAACGTTTTTTCATCAATGGACGATGGAGTCATGCGCGACAGAATACCCGATCAATTAATCTCGTCATGCTGTTGATATTCAAATTGGGAAAGACAATATGGAAATGCCATATTCTCTAGTACTTTCTTTAAATTGCATTCTCCATATATTTGCCACAAAAGATAATGGAACCGTACTCAAAGCTTCCTTTGCCCTACGATTGTCTTTTGATAGTTGTTGTGATTCAAATCATGAAGTCCTTCCTCGTTGACTCGTCCTGAGTGTGCGTGAGAGGATCCTTATTCCGAGAGGACGATTACTTGTGTCCCTTTGCTGTTGCATTCGTTTAGCTTCGACGTTTCTCGTGGGCTTCGTGATAGCTTCAGCATCAGACCGCTTATGATTTTGCAGTACTTTTGAATCTCAGAATAAATCGATTAACTGGTATTATTCTCGGCTACATCTTAAGTCTATGAAAGTAATTTTATGAGAGAATATGAAATGAAAAAATTTTGACTCTAGCAAGGTACAGGGTGGTTATAAAATAAGTTCGCCTACTCAGAGCCCTCTAGAGCCCAATGAACCGATTGTGATGCGAATTGAAATGTAGGCTATTCAGACCATGCGGGAGAGAATTCCGGAGAGAGAAAAATTCGTGCAGGTGAAAATGTGGCGCTGTGGAATGACAAATCGAGATTTTAAAACTAGTTTTATTGTTTTAAACAAGCAGGCAAGGTTTTTGTTTGATTACAGCATATGTTCGTTCTCAGTATCGGCCTTAGTAGCAAAAAGTTTATTCAAATTAGAAATTCAACATACCCAGAATGGAATGGATTGAGCCATTCATTACATTATGTTTAGTGAAGAGCTTTCACGAAAGATTATGGTTTTAAGCAAGAAAGATACCACAATCATGGTTTTACCACAATGATAGCAGCAGGGCTGCATTGCGAGCATATCGTCGTTTAAAAGGACTGCGAAAAGGGCCCCATATCGTCAGATACTGTGTTGCGGAAAATGATAAAGAAATTTGAATCAACTGGCGATTTGGCTGTCGCACCAGGAAGAGGACGTGGTTGTTGCAGTGGTGGACAGAGCTTCCTCTCCTCAACATTCTGCAACAAGTGCTCGAGCAACAGCACGCGAATCGTCCATCCCGTGGTCCACGGTACGAAAGGTCTTGCGGTCCATTTTGCATTGGTGCCCATACAAGATTCATCTGGCACAATAAGTAAACCCTCAAGATCCCTCTCAACGCGCTGACTCTGCTTATCGCTTTTGCCGAGGATGATTTTGATGACTTGTGGCCGTGGAACATTCTATGGTCAGACGAAGCACATTTCACCCTAGAAGGAGTGTTGAATACGCAGAACTGCCGCAAATGGGTGCCTCGCTCCCCCATGTCGTGCATGAAAAGCCATTGCATTCTGAATACGTGACTGTATTGTGTGGATTCAGCGCTGATTTATTCTAGGCCCCTTTTTCTTTGAGGAAGTGACACAACGAGGTCCTGTAATCTGTTCTGTGACAAGTGCAGGGTATTGTGAATTGCCTTGCAGAACGACGATACTCGGAAACCACCGTCTTCATGCAAGATGGAGCACCTCCTCATATTGGTCGATAAGTGAAGGAACTGCTTCGTGCCAACTTTGAAGATGATCGTGTGATCTCTAGAAGTTTTCCAGATGCGTGGCCTCCACGTTCTCCGAATCCGTGCGATTTTTGGCTCTGGAATATTTGAAAGATCGGGTCTATCAACAAAGCGTACGGACTGTGCCTGAGCTGAAAGTCAGCATTAGACGACATGTCTCAGATATTCCCCGGGAAACGCTTCATGCAACAATTGATCATGATGTGGTACGTTTCCAACATGCCATTGACGCAGGGGGTGGACATATTGAACATACGCTGTAATCAAACAAAAACATTGCCTGCTTGTTTAAAACAATAAAACTAGTTTTAAAATCTCCGTTTACCTACTACAGCGCCACATTTTCACCTGGTGGTGAAAATTTGCAATAATTTATTTCTTTCCGAAATTCTCTCCCCCATGGTCTGAGTTGCCTTCATTTCAATTTGCATCACAATCGATTCATTAGATTGGGCTCTAGAGGGCTCTGAGTAGGCGAACATATAACCACTCTGTACATCGCGGAGGTCGAAGAAGCCTATGCGAATCCAATGGAGTATGGAAGCCGACAGCATTGACTGCTATGCTATGTTCGTAATCCAAAGTTATTTGAAGATCTTCGAAGAGTTGTTGGTGTATTGTAAGATACGTTCCAAGAGACATCAAAAGCTCTAGGGCTGCTAAAGGACGAAGCATGCGTGAAGCGCTGATTTGTTTGACAACTGAGACATTTATTTGCAATCATGTTGGCGAAATGTAGTCTGCAGCAACCTATACAAATGTGGAATGCAGACGGATTCTCAGAACACTATTAGCATCAACTCAACTCAGATGCAGCCAGTCTTCGAATAGTGTATCTCACCGTAAGAGATTTTGGGCTAATATCTAACGAACAACGAACATCGACTGAAAGATTATCTAGAGATGCCTCAATTGCACCACCCGCTGAACAAGAAGTTGAAGTGTTCCAGGATTCAAATCCACTGGTATCGCTGGAGACTGCATACCTTGGGGTAAGATGTTGCTGGATCAAACATCGCTCTTAAATGGGGTACGCAACGAGACGCCAGAAGAGGGACTACTTTTCTTGGACGGTCCTGGCGAAACCGTAAATCATTTTTTGCTGGAAAAAGTGCTGGCGACTGTTCGATTGGAAGGCAAGATTGCCTTGGCAATGGCAACAAGTGAAATTGCAGCACTTCAATTAATGGGCGGGCGAACGGCACATTCAATATTCAAATTGGGCCTGAATCTAAATGTAACTTTAACCTGTAATACCCCCATTTAATCGCAACATCCTGAACATGTGAGTTACTAAATATACAGGGTGTTGTTAAATTTCATCACCAAAATGATAGGGGTGATGGAATATGCGATTCTAAGCAAAAACGTTCATATGAACATGGGTCGGAATTTGAACGATAACTGAGATATGAACAGAAGTACGGAGGTTAGCTCCGGACAGAAGGTTAGGCCCGGACATCAACTTTTTTTCTGGATTATTACAGATTAGGATTAATGTTATTTCTTTAAACACATATTGCAGGTGTAATTTTCTCCCGATTCTAGGTTTGCACACCTAATTTTCTCCTCGGAGATTTCATTGCAGATAATGCACGAAATTTTTTTCATTAGAACCAGGCATTGCTTTTGTTATCTTGTTTTGATTTCCTGTTATTTTCCTTGTCTTTCGCTGTTGCCCTGTGCGGTTGTGTGATCTTTTTGTTCCGCGATTACCCGCAGCTGACACGTCCGGAGCTACCCGGCCCACCTCATTGTAAAAAAAAAAAAAAGCTATTCTTAACACACATGACCTATCGCAACAAAATTTTTCATCCCACTTAAAGGGATGCCTGTACGTGTTGTGGTTTTAAAATCGTGGCTGATAGATAGACACAAGTGTTACAAAAGGTGTTCAAGTATAACCTTATGCACGCAGAGTTAACGACGATCTCACACTTTTTTTTTCTCTCACCAACGAAGTGCCTCAGCGCTACAAAAAGCGGGAAGAATAATAGCTGCTGCTTCTTCTGCAAGCTATCACGCAGCAGTAGTGCAATCTGTTCGCGGTTAGGAGAAATACAGAGTGTCCGGGGGCACCCACTGTCAGGGGCTACCCATCCTTCCCCTACATGTACACTGTCATACCACTGAATTATGACCACCCGCTTAGTAATAGGAGTAGCCACCTTTCGACGCTATAACTGCTGCTAGGCGTCGTGGCATGGACGCAAGAAATGCGCGGTATGTGTCCGTCCGATGGTATGGCAGTCCATTCCGCTTGAAGCGCTGTCCACAGAGCTTCGAGAGTCATAGTTGGCGGGTCCAGCTAGCGTACATGGCGATCAAGGGTTCCCACAAATGTTCGATTGGATTGATGTCAGTAAAGTGTTTCTCGAACCAATCCAGGAGACGTGCCTTGTGGCAGGGTGCATTGTCCTGCTGGAACACACCATCACACTGGGGGAACATCTTGAGCATCTACGGGTGCACCTGGTCCGCTAAGATTGACAGATAGCCACAGGCATTCAAATTGCCCTTTAGACGAATAAGTGGACCTAACTGCTCCCAACAGAAGATCCCCCACACATGCACACTACCCCCAACAGCCTGTTTCCGGCCCACAATAGCCTCCTGCAGTCTCTTTTCATGGCGTTCACGACGCACTCGTCTGTGAAGGCGATCTTAGCCCACTCGTCTGTGGTCAAATGGCGGTGCTCACGTGCAAAGTCTAGGCGTCATTGACGATGATCCCTGGTCAACATGGGTGCAGCAACTATCGGATACACATCAGCTGGCACCACTACACTACCACTACCACTTTGTACACCTTCACTACAGCGTACCGTGAACAGTTCACAAATCGTTTCGGAGGTGGTGCCACCCTTGTTGCGATAGCCTATTATCATCTCTTTTGGATGTCCGTTAAATCCATCTTGAGGGTCGTGCACCTGCCGTTTGATGCACCAGCTTTAAAGCTTTCTCAGCCTGTTATGTAAAATTTTGCAATGTGTAATTGTTGTTGGGGCGAACCATGCGTGTGCCTTTAAGAGGTGCTGGTCATAATTCATTGATATGACAGTGTATAGCTACTTGAATATAACCTTTGCATAACAGAATACAACATAAATATTCTTTATTAACACCAAGGAACACATGCAATCAAACGATAGCGCGGTTTAATTAGAGTAGCCCCCAGCAATTTTACTACAGGCTACTCTAGGTTTTACTTGCTTTTAGCGCCATCTGTTGTTTGTTTTGTGAACTAAAGTATACCTTGATTGCAAGTCAGCTTGTATTCAACTACCAGCTTAAGAGTTGAGCCTAGAACGATAAATCATACAGCGAATTATATGTGAAAACCGCTTTAATTTTCGTGTAGTAGTTTTTGCGTGAAGAGGTAACAAGCAAACGTACAGACAGACAGACAGACAGACAGACAGACAAAAATTTTAAAAATGATTGTTTTGGCTTCTGTTAGTAAGATTTGTCGCATAAGATTTTCTTAAATATTTTCTATGTATAGACATCGGGTCGACTACAGTTTTATTAGAAAGGGAAAAAATAGGAAACAGACTGTAATGAAGTCATTTGAATGTATTAGCATTTCTTTGCCCTTTTCTTCTTCATTGGTTTCCTGAGTATTTATTCTTTTTCATTGCACAATAAGATGTGGCAAAATCAAGGAGAAATGAGCAAACATTACATTCTGGATTCAAACTATAAAAAGCGAAATGATTCGCTCGTCCTTCTTAAGTTCAAAGAGTCTACGCTTAATTATTGAAAACATAATAAACCGCAAAATTCGCTTTGAAATAAGAAAAAGTTAAGAAAACGTCGAGGAATTAAGCAAACTGTCGCTTTCTTTTCCATTGACTAGAGAACAAAATTTAAAGATGAGAAAATTATTCTTAGCCGCCTTCATTTATCGCAAAGGAACAGAACGAGAAGAACAAATAGGATTAACTCGACACGATCCAGAATGTAAGCTTTAAGAAAAAAAAAAAAAGCTCCTCGAAAAGAACGAAAAAAAAAAGAGAATTATCTCAGTGCATTTGAAATCCCACATTTCAAATATTTATTTCGTATTGTAATTTTCCGACGAAACGGGTTTCGCATGTCACCGGGTGGAATCCGCGCAGCTTATCTAGACTCTCCGTCCAAGGGTAGATCGATTCGTCATTTCTTGTTTCGGTGGCAAATCTCGTCCAACGTGAGACGAGAGCTAGGATCCCTTTACCCCTATTTTTCTAACCACGACACTCGATTCGTCGTTAGCTGCACGGAGCTTTGGAATGACCTCGCGCCAACCAAGCGTCGTCATTAATTAATCATTAGGAGCGCAACTCGGAGAGGATTACACAGAGGACGGGCCGTCTGAGGAAAGCCTGTGACGTCGCCGGTGCAGGCACATTAATGAAGACCGCCTGGTGACAGAAACAGGAAACGGCGAACGATGTTTGCAGCCGGGCACAAATTACATCTGACGGTCTTTGCGGGTAGGGGGGGGGGGGAGGAGTGAAGATTAGCAGTGAAGAACGAGGAGATGGAGGGGTATGCGTCCTCGTCGTCGTCATTTGATGAACTCGAGAGAAACAAAGAGGTGCGAGTGCAAATAAGTGAAAAGTCGAAGATGACGAATAAGAACCTTACCCCTCCACCTTCCCGAGGCCATTCAAGACGGGACTCAAATCATGATCTCATTTCCCAAGAAAAGGAAATAAGGATTGTCGTTCGTGCTCAACAAAAACCGCAGCATATGAAACGAAATTTCTTTTCAAAACAAAAATTCCAAAAACTCCTTACTCCCAACCCTTCTTATCGATCCATGTTTTTTTTTTTAATATTTTGATATTGATTTTCTGTGTTCGTTATCTTTAATAATGAATGCATGGTAATTTTAATGAACATGGAACAAAAATTTCAAATTCCAAATTCACTCAAAAAGTCTCAAAGAAAATTTAATTTCTAAGTTCAATTAATGGCGGGAATCCTTCAATTCAACTTGAGAGATTCGGATGTTCATTATACAGAGTGTTAACTTTGAAGTGACCCACCCAAATATCTACAAATCTAAGTGAAGATGGACAATCTGATGCTGCGTCAAATTTGACCTTTGACCTCTTTAGGTGTTCATTTGGGTTACCATTAGTTTTCTTACGCATTAGTATATGATGTTCTAGAAATGTTTGTACATGTGTACTGAATTCGGGTTTTCAACTCATCCAAATCTCTGGGAGGAGGTGGATAGCAGGATGGAGCGCACCAGGCAGAATTACTGAAGTGTCACTACTCTTAAGAAGTGCTTTTGATTGGTTTGGCTTGTTTGGTATTAACGTCCTTTTCAACTGCTATGGTCATTTCAGGACAGCGTTGTAGGGGCCGCAAATTTTGTCTCGCAAGGGTTCTTTAACGTGCAGCCGGCAAACGACTACACGGGACCAACGGCTTTACTTCCCTTCCGAAGGAAGTGCGTGATCTCAGGATTTCCCCCTGAAAAATCCTCGTCGTCCTCGGCCGGGATCGAACCCGCGTACTCGGGCTTCAGAGGCGATCACGCCACAGTGCTTTTGAAACTGTGCCCTCCCCACCCCCACTATATCTATTGTATAGGTGCTCTGAGTCAAGGACCGTCACTTAAGGCAGGTAAGGGCAAGGGTTCGGGACTGATAACTAGAAAATCGCAACTGATATTACTGTAATTATGCATAACCTACTTTATTCTTTTAGAATACACCAGTTCGCACATAATAAACATTTATTTACGACTACCATGGTATTAAAAGGGCCCGTTTAACATGCATGCAATTCAATTACCTATTATGCAATAAACTTACGTTCATTTTAATCAACTACAGGCACTCTTGTCTTGCCGAGCGTTATATCACTAAAATCTATATTAAAGTGAGGCAGTGATCATTGCTTAATAGCAGACTATGGGTAATACTGAACATTCACGTCCCGAATCAAATATTCCAGCACCAGCACACGAGAGTGCAAAGTCCCTCCTTTATTATGCCTAAAAGGGGGGAGGAACAGTGTCCCCTCTTGGTGACAATGAATGTCCGTTAACCCCTCCACTGGCAGCATCAACCATGGTGGTTATACCTGTTTCACATGCAAGAGCGTGCTACAGTTGCGCTAAACCAACTATGGCTAGTTTTACCACTATAGCCCTCACTACTAGACCTAGCTATATTCCCGATTGCAACGACAAGGTGCTTAATAAGAAAATTACTGAATTAACATTGATTTATCTTAAACAGTTTGTTGAAGACATAAAGGGAGTCCAAGGGTGCCTCCTATTGTTCATTACGTCTTATTCGGGGTTCCGGGAACAATACGAACAATTCTGGATATCTTTCAGCGCTTATCCGTGGTTCTAATCATCAAAAAAGGAGCGAACTCACCGGATTTCGTTTACTCGCCATCCAAGACGTTTTAACAGGTTCCAATTTCATAGTTCCATGTGGTATTGCGAGGCGAACCTCCGCTGCCTGCTTGGTAATCCGTGGAAACCTGGTTCCTCTAGTCCATCGCTCGTTCCACGCAATCAACGCCGGCCAGGCGTTATCATACGAGAAACGTAAGATCGTCACGTATAAATTATGTAAAAGACAAGTCAAAAAAAGAATATTGTTTCTTAAAACATAATTACTTGTGTCCTAATTTGGCCAATTCCAAAATCTGACGGCTAGTTACATATTTTTCGGGGATTAGACAATTATTCCGTAACAGTTCAGAGTTCTTCTAACGCGACATAATTACTTTTATATAACCATAAATATCAGATTACACTTTCGCCATTATGTTCCAAAACAGATATATACATTACTGCAAAATACAACCTCTCACGACGAGAACCAAAAAGAATCTTTTTAAACTTTTTTTTAACAAAAGGGATGACACGTTCATCACAATCTTTTTTTAACGGAAGAAAAAAAAACGAGCGCAACAATTTCCCCAGTTGGAAACTGCACTGTCTTCCAGAAAAACGTCTCAACAATACAGCTCCAACAAAGGACCTTAATGATCGCTCACGACATATATACAATTCAAAAATGACAATACAAAAAATTATTTCCAACGCACCACAAACAATAACCTCACACAACAAACAACCCTCACTACTATTTCATAACCAACAAAAAAAAAAAACAAACTACCGACAACACACCTTATTTTCTATTGTCTCTCTACTCCTACTGTCAGACACACGTGACTTCTAAGACGGAACGTCACAAAACAAACTGAATTTGGTTCTATTCGATGCATCCAAAGGTCACCTGATTTGACTCATATGGATTTCTTTTTTTGGATTATGTGAAGGATACTGTGTATAGAACCAAACTTGACGAAGTTCAGCCAAAGACAAACTTTCTGCCCAAGCACCAGTCGATGTACTCTTGTAAAAAACTGGACCAATTACTGTCGAATTATACATCCATCTGACCATCTGTATTGATGTTTGTTTCCTGGTTAAAGTGTGACCAGAAAAGTGATGCCGGGCAGCGGAAAGCAAGAGTGAAACTTGAGACAGTTTTTCGTGCGCCTCAACCTGCGCTTTTTAGCACATTTTCGTAGAAAAGTGCTTATGTGATCAATTTGTCCATATGTCCCGTCTGTAGACACAATTCCAACAATTGCAATGGGGAAAATGGGCGTAGTGAACTGTTGGAAGAGACAAACCATACTCACATTGAGGAAAACGCGTGTTGTGCACTTAGTTTTGGCTCTGCGCAAGCTCTATGCGATGTTGAGATGGTGCGCGTGCAAGATGCACGTGATTGACGCTTACAGAAAGGGGAGATCGGTGCCTAAATCACAAGAATCTCTTCATTCGTAGAGAGCTTGTTATTATTAATTGCAATAACTTGAAAACGAAATCACTTTTTCACACTCTGTTTTCTCCAATCCATAAATATGGGACAGAGCACGAACAAGTTCGAAGGTGAGATAGCCGCAATAGGTACAATAGCACGTGCTTTAATAGTACCAATAATAAAATATGGCAAGCATTATATCAAACAACTCGTAACAAGGTGTCATGAATGAATATAACGA